>JBBPDB010000011.1:11518247-11528811 GCA_037974465.1 Brachypetersius altus
GTGTGTGTGTGTGTGTGTGTGTGTGTGTGTGTGTGTGTGTGTGTGTGTGTGTGTGTGTGTGTGTGTGTGTGTGACACCACAGAGGCTGTCATAACGAATGGAGCTGGAGCTCCAGTGTTTATCATACCAATAGATTTTTTGTGAAATTCCCTTTTAACACTTGTGACTGCTTATGAGAAACGTAGCATTACCCAAAACCCAAACAGCGTTTATGAAAAAGCCTGTGTCTAAGCTTGGGACTTGTAGGTGCTCTGGTTTTGTGCAGTTCGGTGGCTGGTATTAAGACAAGCACTGGGCTTTATGATACATTATTTAAGCCCTTTAACAACGATTGTAGTAGCGTTCAGTTTGTTCATCCGTGATTTGGTTTAACATCTGCTGATGCCTATCAGCTCTGGCTCCTGGAGGGAAGGGTGGATCAAAGGCATGTGTCTGCATGTGTGTGTGTGTGTGTGTGTGTGTGTGTGCGCTACAGAGCACAGTTAGATTGTCTGTGAACATTAGCTGTCACAGTGAAAAAGCAAACCTCCTGAGAGTAGATAAAAGGAGCTCTGTGTGCTGCTCTAGAGGTAGAGCTGCCTTCAGGTCACCCAGCAAAGCATTCACCAGAGCCAGCCTCATTACTGACACTGAAACACCACCGCCAACAGCAAGTCATCGCCACACTACAGGCTCTCAGGCATCCTCTACCTGAACAGCAGAAATGGTAACCACAATAAAGGCAGCCTGTAAGAGTAACCTTTCCTCAGGCCGTGGCTGCAGATCACAACCAAAAGGAGTAATCTGCCCCTTCTTCTGTTCAGATGAATCACTTTTCACCTTTTTTTTTCCACCAAAATGACTACATGCATATTATCTTGTTGGGAGGGTCATTGTCCAGGTCAATTGTAATGGAGTGTGTTTTTGTATTTGTACACATGCAGGAAAAAACTGTTCTGAGTTTGACATAGATATTTTTTACCATCTGAATTTTTAATTATATAAAAATCCTTTTTTATTGGTGTGAAACAAAAAAATGCTCAGAAAAATAAGGTCGCTCTCCTAATTTCAACTCCTCAGTAGCGTTACACGGCTAAAAGCACTGACTTTAGGTGTGAGACTGAAGCTTCATACATAACAAAACACGTAACATATTATTTACTAGTATTTATTAATAACAATTAGTTTTATTTTATATTTTATTATTTGTCTACAGAGTGCACAGAAAGAATGGCACTAGCTTGTTAGCTTAACCGTATATATATACAAGAACCCCTTAGCTTTACACGAACACGGATTTTTCTGAGAACCAAACTGTATTACCGCCACCAGTCAAGCGGTCCACACTGAAAAGTTGTAGCATGTGTCTTGTCCTCGTATTTTAGTGTTTTTACTCAACAGTTATCTTGGCTTATTTAGTATTAGTAAGCCCTGTCTAAACATGTGGATAGAGAGAGTTATTTCAACGTTTCTTTTGTGTAAGATTCTTTATTTAGAAACATACTGCTAATGCTAACCGCTAAAGCTAACGTTTAATAACTGATAAAGTTTTCTGATTCTGATTTATTTATCTTTACATTTCCTTTAATGGTAATGCATTAAATGAAATTAAAGTGTTCTGGGAGCATATTTGGGGACATATTAGTGTTTACACTATTAATATAGGCATTTTTAGACATTTATTTTTACCAAAATACCAAAATATAGTAACTAGATTTTTTTTTATTTTGTAAGTAACTGAACAGTACAGCTAAACTATTATTGGAGCACTGTTTCTGTAAGGCAGGCATTAAGCGGACTAGCAAATAGTCCTATTTGGCTGAGGCAAAATATTAGGAAGAGCATAGAACCGCAATAGAATCTAGTCTATATAGACGATCATCAGCACATAGATCGTCATCAAGATAGATATATATATGTATGCAGTATATACAATCATAGTAATGCATTCCAGACTATGCAAGACTGTGCATTCAGCAGCATCCCTCAACTGCAATTATCAAGTATATGCATAGGATCAAGGCTATGAGTGACATATCTGTGCTCTCTTTACCTCTCTTTTGCTCTTTTTCTCTGCCACACACACACACGCGCGCGCGCGCGCCTGCTCTCAGTGGTGACAGATGGTGGTGTCAGTCATAATGGGATAAATCCGATTGCTACCGAATGAAAGATGTCCCTCCAATCCAGCAGGAGAGAGAGAGAGAGGGAGAGAGAGACAGTCGATATGTCTGTGTCTGTAATAATGTGTTTGCTCAGAGTGAAATTGGCATGGTGAGAAGATGTGCTGTGTGTGTGTGAGAGAGAGAGAGAGAGAGAGAGAGAGAGATAGAGCGAGAGTGAGAGTGAGAGAGACAGAAAGAACAGCAGCACTAAAATGATGGCTGTAGTAATTCATATTCTGTTACAAACACACACACACACACACACACACACACACACCCTTCCTTTTTGTCACGTGTCAACCCCCACCCACCTCTCACCCCTAATACACACACACACATAAGCAGCAGGGTGGACACTGCAGACAGCTTGGCGATATGGGGAAGGTGTGTCGGCCGAATTCTATTGTTTCAGAATCTATGAGAAAAAACTTCTGGGGGGAAAAGGGGAGAAAAAAAGGAGAGAGGATGAGAGATGGAAGAGGAGAGTAAAGGAAAGCGTGTGTGAGTGAGGAAGTGGGCTACAGGGTCCACGCCTGGAGACTTGGGTGTACTGCAGATAAGGATTTGTATTACAATGCTGTGTGTAGACAAGAAGCGCGTGTGCGCGTCATACATACAATCTCATAGTCTCTAACCATTTTCTCAGTGAGCATTTTTCTAGACTTAAAATTGATAAGAATGTCAAACCCCTCGTAAAATATGTAAAAGGTGTGTGTGTGTGTTTGTGTGTGTGCGTGTGTGTGTGTGTGTGTGTGTCTGTGTGTGTGTGTGGTGTATGGAACCCGTGAAAGCAAGACAGTAAAATACTGAACATTCCTCTCCAGCTGGAATGTTACAATAAATTATTCATTCCATCAAGAATGTGTTGCTTAAGAACAGTTCCGCTGTTCTTATTTCTTTTTTTCTTTCTTTCGTTTGTTTCTTCATTTTTTTTTGTTTTTCACCTTTTCTTTCTTTCTTTCTTTCTTTCTCTCTTTTTTCTGTCTTTCTTTCTCTGTATTCTCCCAGAAAGAAAGACAAGAAGCTACCAGTTGCCTTTAGTTTAATTGGCTACTTAATTTAATTGCACACTGTCTTTACTCCCTACTCATTCTCTCTCTTTATCTTTCTGTCACTTTCTGTCACAAATACACACATTTGACTTTCTGTTATCTTGAAGGAAGTTTTGAAAAGTAGACACCGAAATGCTTTGAAACTTTCTGAACTGTTCTCATGCTGAATAAAAGTCAGTTTCATTCTTGTAGTTTTAGCTGTAGCCCACACAACCTAAGCCAGTAGGCTTTCCTCCACAGTTGTGCAGCTACAGCCAACTAATTATCCTTTAGTGTCCGTATGGTTTGCATGTTTGCAACCATCTTTCTGAATGTCGATAAGGGCTTTTGATTGGTGGCTTTTAGTCTTAATCCACCAAGAGGGCCCTCCAGAGATGTAGGATTGAGAGCTTGGGTAAATATGGAACTTGGGAGGATGGTGACCCAGGCAATAATCAAAATGGCCTGGGGAATTATCCCACTTCTGGCACCAGCAGACAAGCAGCTGGGGCTCTGGAGAGCCCTATACCAAAGAAAGGACCAAATCATAGAAAATAAATCTTGGCATATTTGTAGATGGAGCCTTGAGATCCCTGTAGAGCATTTGTGGACTTGGGTAGTTCAGCCATACTCGGATGAATTAAAATTTCATTGGTGTTTCATTATAATTCTAGTTTTAAATGGATGTTCATATTGTGAGCCACAGATGTCATAGAATAGTACTTATTTTTGATATAATTCAAAATATGCAATTATAATTAAATGAACACACTTTAAGACAATGTGGTATTTGTTCTTTTTCTGTGAATGATTGTAAGTGGAATGGATGGTTTCACTGGTTTCTAACAATGTACTCTCTTTTTCCAGCTGCCAGGACTGAAGAGGAAGCTGACGGGGGCTGTGGATGGTTCAGCTTCACCTAACGGGCTCTCCGATACCTCCATGACCCAGGGCAGTGCCAAGCGACTATGTCTAGAGGACGTTACCCTGGCCATGGGCCCAAGCTTTCCCCAACCTCCCTTTCCCTCTGGAGCTGGGATGGGTAACCAAGGAAGTGTGCTGGACGGAAATCGAATAAACAGTAGCAACAATGGTTTGGGTTCTCCATACTCTATGCCTCCTAAAGCTAGTCCTGGATCAGTATCTGGAGGTGCTGGGAACTCAGGAAGTCTGGCATCTACCTTTAACCCAAATGGAAA
Source organism: Brachypetersius altus (assembly GCA_037974465.1). Classification (NCBI taxonomy): domain Eukaryota; kingdom Metazoa; phylum Chordata; class Actinopteri; order Characiformes; family Alestidae; genus Brachypetersius; species Brachypetersius altus. The sequence continues at coordinate 11,522,622 of JBBPDB010000011.1, forward strand.
CTCAGCAGCTCCTTCTGTGGAACAAGAACTTCAGGAGATTCTGGATGAGCTTACCAAGAACCCTGATCCCTCTTTGCCTGAGCTGGATATTGAGAAAATCTTAGGGAACAAGAGTGATGAGCAAACAAGTTCTGCTGGGAACTTTGTTCACCCAGGAGGGAGTGGAACCCCCAAACGTTCCCCACAGAGGCCTTCTCAACTGGAAGCTCACCTCACCCAGTCCCCTGGTTTCCCTCAGGCAGGCTCTCCCCAAATGGGCACTAGTCCAGCTGGTGCTCCTTATACCCTACCCCATCCATCCAAACCAGTTCCTTCCCCCCTTTCAGCGTCACCACTTTCTTCTTCTTCTTCCCAGGGCCAGAACCAGGCTCGATCACCGATGCTTTCAGCTGCACTGTCCAGCAGAACCAGTTCCAACTGGGTTGAGGTGTCTAGGGCGCAGCAGCTTCAACAGTTGGCATCCAACAGTAAGCACCATCCCACTAGCAGTGGCGGGCCACCACCATCCCAATCAGGACTGTCTTCACTGGGTCAGCAGGGATCCTCTTGGGCTGGCCCGTCTCCACCCTACCGGCCAGGGGACAAGCTTCCCAACTCGTCCCCCCACCAGCAACCCTTCAGTCCAGCCAGCAGCATCCAGAGTCCTCAGAGCTCCCTAATTTCCAGCATAACTCCAGCTCCATCTGCTGGACCTTCTCCTCCATATGGCCCAGAGAAGCTAGCCAGCCCAGCTCTTGCGCAGCAACCTTTCAGCCCACAAAGCACCATTCTTCCAGGAACCACTGCATCCGGTGGTTCCAACTCTACTGTCCAGGGCTCTCAAGCTAATTATTTAAGTGGTATACCCCAGACATCAGGCTCTACCAGGCCATCTCCCCCTTACAGATCAGACAAGCAACATCCTAGTCCTGCCGGACCATCTCAGCATGGAGCCCAGCCTTCCACACCCGGACGTTCCTTCAATTCACAGAATGGTCAAACGCCCAACATGTCCAGCCAGCTCTATAAGGCCATCACATCCAACCAGCCCTCAAACAACAGTCTACGCATGCATTCAACACAGACTAAATCTGCTCAGCTGCAGATAAACAAAGCTCCTGGCACCCTAGGTCCAGAAACGTTCTCTTTCAACAACACAAAGCCTTTGCGGCACTTTGATCTAGAACCTCATGCTTCCAAAATGGGGACTGTATCCATGGGTGGATTCCGCAATGGCAACATGCAGCCCAGCGCCTCAGCTTCAGCTGCAGGGCATGCACATCTGCTTCAACAGCGCATGCAGAGAGGGATGCAGGCAGATGGCATAGTGCCCCACTGCGGAGAGGTGAGTACTCCTCATTCCTTTGTTTATTGTGTGCATAGCATTTTATTTACTTTGATCTTTCGTTTATGTCTTTTTCCTGAAATGGTGATAACAGTTTGAGACATAACTGTTTTGTGGCAACAGGCTAATAAATGGTAACTAGGGATATAGGAATGATGATATGTGATGTACATGTACATATTTGCCAATACAGAGACATAATACAATGCAATACCTAGATACAATGCAAAAGTTGGGACATCATTTACCTGGATTCGTATTACAGAGACTTTTACTTCTTATAGTAGCCAAGCATCATCTTAAAATGCTTGGCTAAATGCATAATTGAATATTTTTTAAGTGTGTATCTGCCAATGTTAATAAGATTCCAATATCATTGTGCATCTACAGGTTTCTAGATTATGGTAAGGGATGCAGGGAACTTTAAGAGTAGCTAGTAAAATAGCTACTATGGGTTTTAAAGTAGTGATCTGAATAGTCAATGCATAATTTAAACTGATCTGCATTTTTGTCAGTGGTAAAACAGCATTATTTAATTGCTTAATATGTTAAGTACATGTAAACTGAGGTCATTTACGCAAATCCACGGTAAGATTATCAGGTGTCTTTCATGGAAGTCAATTCTTGGTATTGGCCTTTCTTTTCAGATCTGCTTGTCTGTCTGTGTAATTCTCTTGATCATTGTTTAAGTCCATGGACCTAAGCACCAGGAAAAAAGAGTGTGTTGCCATGATAGAAATATGTTTTGACTGGGAATTGCCAATGAAGAACACAAGGACATGAGAGGGAGGGAGGGACAGAGAGAGAGAAAGAAAGTGAGGGAAAAGAGAGAGAGATACATAGAGAGAGAGAGAGAGAGAGAGAGAGAGAGAGATGTCTCAGTACTTTTCCATTTGCTTGCTCAGGTTTGGATATGCTTGCTTAATGCATGCTCACTGGAAAGGGTCATTTGAAAGGAGGGAGGGATAGGGTGGCACCCTGCAGTGTGTCTTGTACAAGGGGGCATTGAAGATTGTGTGTGTGTGTGTGTGTGTGTGTGTGTGTGTAGGAGGGAACATGGAGGATTAGGAAAAATCAGAGGTTAATTGAATGGACAACAGAGCAGAGAGTAGAGGAATGCAAGCCTTTGTATGTGATTTGCTTTCTTGCTCAAGACACACACACACACACACACACACACAGTATATTAATTAGGACTGGGCCAACAGTGTTTCATTTTTATATTGCAGCGTATGGTCTCAGAAGATAAGGAGCGATGAGATAAAAACAAGACAGAGGAGAGGGAACCTTTTGTGCACATCAGCTTTTCTTTGAGGATCTGCACTGGAGTTGCCAACTTCAGTCCATTCACTCCACATTTGTAATGCATACCAGTGACAGACCAGAGACAGAAAGTGTAAAAATATGTTGTCAAAAATGTAAACTGGCTCAACTACTTCAGTTAAATCATCTTGAGCATCCGTAGCCTATGAGACTCGTAGAACGCTTCACTTTCCTCACAAAAACAGATTTAGATGAACCCTGTTGGACCTTTCTGAGTATGTTTTGTGAAGGAACCACTTTTGTAAATGTTTTGTAAAAGTCTGATAAAGAATTGAGAACGTAAACCCATACTCTAAAGCAGGAACAATTGAGGAATCTTTATTTGACGAGTGTACTTTGGTCCACTTTGTGCCATAACGCAGTCCTTGTATATGTTTAGCAAGTGCACTCACAACTCAAGGTAAAATGTGTGTGTGTGTGTTTTGAAAGAAATGATGTGATAATCTGTGTGCAAAGGGAGAATGAGAAGGTGCCTCTTGATGTGTGTATGTTTGCCAACGTGCTAAAGAGAGAAGGAGTGTGAGAGAGTGTGTGTGCGTGTGTGTGTGTGTATAGAGTTTCAAAGTGCCGCGGCAGCATTGTGTCTTCCAGGCCAGCGCGCTGTTTGAAGACATAGTTCACCTCTTTCGGCCCAGTAGCCCTCTTTCATCACTCCAATAAAAGATAATGAATTTTAGAGGAGGCGGGGCAGGGTCTTGGCAGGCACAGCTGCGGCTCCGAGCTTAAAGAGGCCCCTCTGACATGAAGGAGGGAGAGAGAGCAAACCTGCAAACCCCTAAATACAGACACCCCTCCACACACACACACACACACACACACACACACACACATGAGCTATTAACCTATAGCATTCCATTACTTATAAAAATGATTAATGGTTTAAATATTATGACTGAGGTGGCACTCACGCAACTGGCTTCTGGCTTTTGTGTGCAGTTTGACAGTTACACAAACCAATTCACAAATTAATCAAAGCTGCATGTAATGTTCATATGAGATTAGCTATATTACTATCTGTTGTTTTTTGTATTCCACCTGTAGAAAATCTTCTGTGTATTATTTAGCCTACATTTGCATCCTAGTGTTTTGCTGTCATAAGGGCATCAAATTGTAAACTGATAATACAGGCATCCATTCAAACAGCTAACTTGAACAGGCTTGCTAACTAATAGGCTGACTTATCAAGAAATTTTTAAAGACCACCCCGTCCCGATGGAAATCATTTCTATTGGTGAAATTGTTTGCCTCGATTGTGTGGTGCATTTTTGCTATTTTGATCGGTTTCTAACGAGTCTGTACTTTATGCAGTGTAAACTAACATTCATTGAATGTAATACATTTTTAATGATCAAAATAATTAATAAAAATAAATAAATAATTTTTGCTATGTGCCAGTTAATGATTTGAGAACCTGTTTTTACAGTAGTGTAGCGATATGTCATTTCATGGCTTGTTTATTTGAATTGGAATAAATAGCATCTACAAGACATTATGAATAACCCTATAGCATTTTATTAAGATTGACCGTTCACACAAGCATGTAGTGACTGCTGACTTTTGATTGGCTGTTGTCAGCCAATTTGTTAAGCGAGTCTAATGAAACTGTAGAAAACGTGAGCAAATGTAATTGTAGACATATTCAGAATTTAAGCAGTTCTTCAGATGTTCCAGTGTGTGAGTTGCGGCGTCCCCTATGGGTCAAGTCGCATTAAATTTGACACACTTTCAAAGAATGCGGTAGTCATGCGGCGTGTCAAAATTTGTGACGTTTGAACCTTTACCTCACTAGATGTTGACTGGGGAAATGCTACATATTTGCATTGACATTATTCCCTAAGCTACTCTACTCTTCAAATGAATCAGATTCGCTGGGGTCATGGGCCTGCTTGAGATCAACTTGCCATATAATATTTGTTTTGGCAAAACAGTTGTTCCTTTATTGACCCAAAATGCTTTGTGCCTATCCCACTTCAGGTGGCACTAGCCCAATGAGGCAAGCCCTCCTAAGGGCACAAACCTCTTATTGCATATCAGACATGTGATGCTACAGGCACACCATGTTTCATGTGGATTGGTTATGGCCAAGAATATAAAATCATTGGCCACTGATCTTTAAACGAAAAAAAAAAAAAGTGAAATAATGTAATCTCTTTACTTTAAAATGCACATTGATGGTTAAGAGCATTTTTTTCCCTGTAAATTGACCATTTCAGAGATATACTACAAAGCTTTGACCTTGAAATTTGGTAGCAGTTCCAGCTAAATTTGAACAGAAACACTGAAAGTGATGCACGACACAAGCGGGCAACTTTTGTGTCCGTTTACAGTAAAAGGAAAACAGAAATAAAAGTAGACCTCTTATCAGGGTGTTTTTTGCAAGAACTCTGTCAGAACTGGGCCATTTTCCCAGCAGGAGATGCTTTCTCGGATTTGTTTACTCAAGTGGGGATCCCCTCCTCCCTCTCTTCCTCTAGCTGTCTATGTTTCTCTCGCTCTCTCTCTGTCTGTCTGTCTCTCTCACACACTTGGGCTGAGGTTTGCTTGTCAAGCTAGTGGTTTGGAAAGGAAGTCTCAGTGAGCGTGTCTTTATCTCATCATCTCTTCAGCTTCATCCATTCAGTCCAACTGTGTGTTAGTGGTGGACTGAGACAGACTCTCGTAACTGAATGTTTGAGAAAACGTATAAAAAATGGTCTCTGCTCCTTCTACCCAACCTTCTTTCATTCATTTCTCTCAGTCTTTCTGTTTCTGTCTATTTTCCTGTAGTTCTCTCTCATCCTCCCTCTACCCATCCCACCCCCACTTGCTGTTTTTGTGCCTTCTTATTTCTTCTCTCCCTTCTTATTGCACTCCCTTCTGCCTTGTTGTGACAGATTGGCCTACCCTAGAGGTGTGTGTGTGTGTGTGTGTGTATGTGTGTGTCTGTGTGTGTGTGTGTGAGAGAGAGAGAGAGAGAGAGAGAGAGTATTGCTGTTCTCACGGCTTCACAAAGCTGAAGAATTTTGCCTCTTTCTACCCTTGACTGCACACAGTCAGACACACATACACATACTTTAAGTCTGGCTGCATTCTCTCTCTCTCTCTCTCTCTCTCTCTCTCTCTCACTTCGTTTAGCCTCTGTTTGTGTGAACATTTCCACCATCGTGAGCTAACTCTAACCTCTCTACACCTGTCAGTCAAAACCCGTAACCACGGAGCACAGCTGGGCTTTGAGGGTCAATGAGAGTTTTTGTTCTTGTTTGTTTCCATAGTGACATATATGTTGCTGAGGTTAGTCAGCGAAAGTGGGATTAACAAAGGTACAGTTGAGTCAGAGAGGAAAAGGAGTTAGAAGAGGAAGGAAACAAGACACACAAGGGGCACACACACACACACACACACACACACACACACACACACACAATTTCTTTGACCTCAGTTCACTCTCACCAGTGCTCCTTCCAAACACCCCACCTCCAACCTACCCCTCTCTCTCTCTCTCTCTTTCTCTCTCTCTCTCTCTCTCTCTCTCTCTCTCTCTCTCTCTCTCTCTCTCTCTCTCTC
>JBBPDB010000011.1:11544838-11564370 GCA_037974465.1 Brachypetersius altus
CTCTCTCTCTCTCTCTCTTTCTCTCTCTTTCTCTCTCTCTCTCTCTCTCTCTCTCTCTCTCTCTCTCTCTCTCTCTGGGTGGGTAGGGTGGTCCTCCCTCTCTCCCATTTACTTATATGTGATGTTTGGCAGCGTGAGCCTCATGTTTCTTAGTATTATTTACTATTTCTGCTTAATTGTGTGTGTAGGTGCTGATCTCTCAGACTATTTTAACTATGGTTTTAATGAGGAGACGTGGAAGTCGTACTGCGAGAAGCAGAGGAGGCTCCAGCTCGGCCTGGACCCCTGCGTCCCTCCCAGCTTTGAGAATAAAATCACGGTGCGTTTATTAACCGTTTTACAGATGTTTCTAAAATATGTACCATTAACTTTATTCTCCGAGATCACATCGGGAAAACACACATTCACACTCTGTACAGAGAACACGCTTGATTATGGCATTCTCTGCTTATTTTTAAATAAAGTATCTATTTATTTGAGTTTATTATCTTGAAATAAAAATAGAACATAACATATTTTTCTGTTGACTCCAGGTCCAGCAGGGCCGGACGGTGAGTTTAGAGAAGGACTCTGAAACCCCGGCGGTCAAACTGGATTTCAAGGCGGAGTTTTCTGCTCAGGCCACGGCGGCGTCCAACCGACTGAAGGCTGGCCCTCCACCCAACAGGTGACTCCATCAGCCCTGCAGGAAAAATACTGTACAAATAAACTGCCCTATTCTGCCATATGCAATATAAATATATATATATAAAAATTATCACGATTATTTTTTTCCCAGATTTGCGATTTAACTAGTTAATTTTAATTAATCGCGATTTTATGTCGACCCAATATATAATATATAATGAACTCAGTCATCAATTTTACAAAGAAGGCTTTGTTTATTTGTTTTTTTCAACTCTGTCACACTTTTAAAAGCGGTGAGATAAAAACAAAACTTACTTTTGAATAGAAAATGCGTAACATCTTCAAACCTGAAAGACTCTCTGTGTTAAGACAAAAACGTAGCTTTAAATTACTTGAATTAAAGGACAAAGCCTAACTAAAGTCCCGCCTCTCGCTCCAAACTCCTGTGTCGCGCGTCCTGATCCGTGCTCCAGCGCGGTTAGCGCTTACACTACATACGAATCGCTCCCGAGTCCAACTCAACCCTGCTCTGGGGCTCACCTCTTCCACCGAGCCAGTTCAGAGCACTCACACTAGTCAAACCAACCGTGCTTTGGTGGTTAAACGCACTCGGGCACGGTTCAAACGGCCTGTGTGAGAACAACCTTAAAGCGAAATTGTTCATTTAACAGCGTGTGTTTATCTTCCATCGCTAGTTTGACTCAGCAGCAGCGGAATTTGGACACGTGAAGTGGCTTCTTCTTCTGGCATGCTGGTCGGCGACATAGCGCAATACTTCCCCCACTGATTGTGTGGTACTGCAATGCAGTTTAATTGCATTTAATTTTCAAATTAATCGCGCAATCAATTTATTTTAAAGCGTTACAGAAAATAAATTAATGCAAATAGTTAACGCATTATTTTTAACAGCACTAATATATATAATTATACACATATTCCACTGTTCTTATAGCCCTTAACAGCTCATTCCACCAGCAGGTAGCCACAAACGAGAAGAGTCCGGACTGGGTTTGCCTCATGTTTAGGGATGGCAAAGCCAGATAACATTCCTTGGAGGAGCTGAGTTTGGCACTCATTCTTCTGTAGCTCTGATGTCTTTGGAGGAGCTGAGGGAGCGAGTAGCAACATAAGCCTGAATTATTAGGCATCACTCTGTTGGCAAGTGTTAGTGACTTTAATTTCATTCAGACAGCCATGGGTAGCCAGTGTAGGTCAATTAGCAGTGGGGTGACATGTGACCTTTTGGGTTGATTGAAAACCAGCTGGACTGCTGCGTTCTGAACCAGTGTTAAGGGTCTTATTGTACAAGCTGGGAGACCCACTAGAAGAGCCTTGCAGTAATCAAGGCGATAGATAGCCATGGCTTGTACCAGGAGTTGGGTTGCATACTGAGTATGCTGTGAAAAGCTACAACTTCTTAGCATGTAATGCATTGCACCATGTTGGGACTTTGTGCCCTGCGTTCTTGAGTTTAAATCTCTTTGCTGCCACCATTGTTCAGAATTTTGAGTGCTGTATCAAACATTTCTTCTTGTAATGCACTGAAAGAAGCTATATTTTCCCGATGGTTATTGCAGTCTGTTTTAGTATTAACATTATAGGGTGTTCTAACATTAAAGTCTGCACTAAAATTAAAATTTCTTCTAAACTGATGTGGTAAAATTTGTCAATACAGCAGTATTTCTGTGTTTACACATTTATGCTTCTCCTACTGACGCTGTCATCGCAGCTCTCTTGCTTAAATGAACCTCAGTGCTTGAGGGGAGGAGTTAATGATTTTCAATGTTTTGTTTTTTTTTGCCAGCGAAATTCGATATTCTGTTGTTGGATATTTCATTTTTTTTTTAAAGATTGACAGGCGCAACTGAAATACCATCTGTATGATTAACTGCAGTTTGATTTTTGTCTTTTCCTCCTTCTATAGCCACTCTTTGCATTCCTGAGTCAGGAGAAGTTTGAGGATGATGGCTGGAGTGTTTATAATGCCATGGATGAGTACAGGCGTCAGGTGAGTGACAGTACTGAGAACAATCTGATCCTTTTATGTTGTGAATCCTGCCTGTATACAGTAGAACTGATCCTGAAACAGCACTCCCATCTAAGTCTGTGAGCATGTTCCCAGGTCAAAGTTTCCTCAATGTGTTTAATGCAAATATTTGTGTCTGGACTTCCACATGTTTTGAAGTCATCTTAGATCCCGAAGATTACACAAGCAAAGTAATCTCTCAAAGCACGTTTCTCCTAGACTTGTTTGTACGCCCAGAATTTGATCTGAGAATAGTTCTGTGTTATATCACAGAGTTACAACTACAGAACTGCAAGAATTTGCACAGAACTGCTTGCCTGAAAAGTTACAAACAGATAAGGTTGGTTGAGTTATGTTTTCTGCTAGCTTTTAATTGTCTTTTTGTGGAATCCAGCAAATCACTTAGTCAGTGTAGTTGTTAGAGTTTTTAGGGGGTGTGTTAGTAAAATGATTTGGGATAAAAGAGATGGTATCGATCTGTTACCAAGTAATTATATTGGAGCAACATTTAGCTTAAATATTGGAAGGAAAAAAGTGTGTGGGGGGCGGGTGGTCTTCAAACAAACAAGCATGGCCAGCACTAGCGGAACAGTCGAGAGGCAAAAGTTTGAAGAAGCACCAGCTTCGTACAAATCTCCAGGATGGATTTTTTCCGGGTTCACTGTAAAATACAACAACCAGGGAGTCCAAACAGTTAATAGAAACGTTGCTGTTTGTAAACATCGCCTAACACGTGTCCCATACGCTAATGGAAACACGAGCTATATGGCTAAGCGTAGTCATGCTGAGATAACGGTTCCTGAACGGAAGACAGACTAAAAGGTAACTCACTCTTAATGTGGATGCTGATCCTTTCGTGTGGTGGAGGGCAAATGAGAGCAAGTTCCCTCATGTTGCAAAAGTTGCACGATGTCACCTCTGTGTCCCTGGAACTTCTGTTGTGAGAGAATTTTCTCCACTGCAGGACACGTTGTTAGTGCAAGCCGCTCTTGCCTTGCAGCTGACAATATTGACAGGCTTATCTTCTTACAGAAGAATCTTATAATAGCAGAGGAACAAATACCTCATGCCCATAATGGCAATCATTGATAATGAACTTTACATCGTGAATGTAGCTGAAGTATGTTTACTCTGACTAATGGGTTGTGTTTAGAGCACTTTAGGAGGCTTTAAAATGTTTAAAATGACTTTAAAAAGGTTTTTTTTAATATTTTGTACGTTTGGATTTTATACATGTATACATATTTTGTTCACGAGTAACAGGCAGTTTATTTGTTTTGTTGTGTTATTATTTGTAGTTTAATTTTTAACACTTGTGTTATATTATTGAGCACAGCGAAGAAAAAAAAAAGATATAATTTTGGTAGAAAAAATATTGTTCTCTATATGCACAAAACATGTACCGAAACCGTGGCCCAAATACCGCGGTACGTACCGTACCGAGGGATACCTGTACCGTTGCACCCCTACCTCACTGTGTACCCATGAAGTAGTGGAGTCATTTTAATGTCTATATCAAACTGGAAACGAGTGCTATTTGTATCTGTAGTCTAAAGTTGCTGGGCCTTTAGGTTATATTTGTAGCCCATAAGTTGTAAGTGTTCCTTGATCTTTTTGATATTGATTTTGTTTATTTTTTGTTTAAATATGATGACATGGACAGTAATGGCTAGTCTATTACTAGTACTTTAACAGAGATGAATGTGACTCAGGTCACACTTTGTGTTCATTTAAATCTAATTTTTCCTCTTCTGCTTTCTCTAGGGCCTGCCTAATGACCGGTGGAGAATTACCTTCAACAAAACCTACGAGTTGTGTGACACTTACCCCACCATTCTTGTGGTTCCTTTTAAAGCCTCAGAAGAGGAGCTGCGGCGAGTGGCCACCTTCCGCTCCCGCTGTCGTATACCGGTGAGGAGCCGCTTAGGAACCTTCAGCAAGTACCCTGACCGTATAGAACAAATAGTTGCAAAGGACCTGAGTTACTAAAATATTGCTTGATGGAGTCGCACTAGAGTAATTTGGTTTCACAAATACGCAACAAAATTGTCTTCAAGCATAGCTTTAGGTGAAATCAAGTATATGATACCTCTTCTCCATGTATGACATGTACCACTTAACCCTTGTATGTCTAGGTGCTATCATGGATCCACAGGGAGAATCAAGCAGTGATCATGCGCTGTAGTCAGCCCCTGGTGGGCATGAGTGGCAAGCGCAACAAGGATGACGAACGCTATCTAGATATCATCCGTGAGGCGAACGGCACCCCGAAGCTCACCATCTATGACGCCAGGCCAAACGTCAATGCTGTGGCCAACAAGGTAAGACAGCTCCAATATGGTCTTAAGGACTGACTTGTGGACAAACATAGAGTTAAAGACTTCGGAGCTGAATAACTCGGTAAAAGGACGGACGACGTGCAATATTTTACCATTGTCAATCAAATTACACTGAACAATTGCAGGTTCCATGATAAAATAATTAGACCAATTAATAGAGATCCAATAAACAACAACCACAGTAACTGAGTAACTGTGACACTGTAGTGGAATTGAGAGAACACCCTCTGTACTGCAAATCTAACCATTTCATCATAAGCCACATTTGACCCATGTCCTGATCCACTGTTTGTATGGTTTGGTTGTGGTGCATCATGTACATGGACTCCATTGTTCTGTTCTCATCCCATTTGTAGGGGTGTGGGTGGTTTATACTTGATCAGTTATTCATCCTGTCACCAGAAGTAACCAAGGTAGAGCTGAGCAAGAAAGGACAGAATGCTGAATGCGTGTGTTTGTGTTTGAGTGTGGTGAAACCCCAGCTGCCTGAAGTGAAAATCACTGCAAAGTGCTAATATGGCTATGTCCGTATTCTACTCCGCTGACCGAGCATTTTGAAAAGGACTGCACTGATCCATTAATTTCACCTGTACAAGTAGTGTGCCGCTGTGTGCAGTCTTGCTGCGTGCATGTCCTCTTTAACCTTTGAACCATCTGTTTTGAATCCTAGGCCACAGGAGGGGGTTATGAAGGTGAAGATGCCTATCAGAATGCTGAGCTTGTTTTCCTGGATATCCACAACATCCATGTGATGAGGGAGTCACTGAAGAAGCTGAAAGACATTGTTTACCCCAACGTGGAGGAGTCTCACTGGCTCTCCAGTCTGGAGTCCACTCACTGGCTGGAGCACATCAAGGTAGAGGCTCGGTGCATTAGGACCACTGGGACTGTTACTGGGCATTTAATTAAAAGCTTGTAAACATGCTCTACAAAATTCAATTAGGTGTTTATACATTTCAAGGCTGCTGTTGGCCTAGTGTTTAGGGAGTTGCCCCTGCAATCAGAGGGTTGTGACTTTGAATCCCAGGACTGCTAGTGGCACCACTGAGGTAGCCTTGAGCAAGGTATTCTCCCCACACACTGCTCACTGGGCGCCCCACATTGGTGACAGCCCCCTGCTTCACTTGATGAATGGGTTAAATGCAAAGAATGAATGTCACATTGTTCTCACTTTGTGCTGTGGTGTGTTCATGTGTGACAATAAGGGGTCACTTTACTTAGCTTATTTGTTTCAGAGATGAAAAAAAAATGTTTAGGTGATGTTTTTTTTTTCACAGATTTGCATTTAGTTTTATTGTCTCTGAATTACTTACTTACCTTTTCAGTGTAGCATAACAGGCAAAAAAGTGAATGAAATTGAGATGCTAAATGTTTTTTTGTTTTGTCACCTCCTTTTCCCATTAAGACTGGAATGCAGTGGGGGTTGGTCATGCCATACACTCTTAAAAACAAAAAAATGTACTTCAAAGGCAAAAAGGCCAGAATTTTGAGGCTTAAATGTGCTCAGTTGCATGTTTTGCTGTTATGAGCTCAGGTGTTTGGTTGCTTCTTATTGATCTAATTAATCTACAGTACACAAGCACTGTGTTATTAGGTCACATTTCTCTACCTACAATTGGATGGAGGTTGTAACTAGCATAGCTGACTCTTAGGAGTTCAAAATCACACTCATTCAAATTGAACATGTAGAATAGTATACGTGAATAGGTTTAAAGAAACTTCGCACAATGTAAAGGTTCTTAACATTATGTGAAGGTTCCTTCACACGTCTCATTTACAAAAATGGTTCTCTTAATAACAATCCAGGAATGAAAACAAAGTACACTGTGGAAATAACCCTTTCTGGCAGGGTGTCTGTATATAAGCGTTGTACACCAATAAGCCATAACATTAAAATTACTCATATCTATACCCTAATACTGTGGTATCTGGTGCCAAGGCATTAGAAGCAAATACAAGTCCTCTTGCATGATGAGATCACCATGGATTAGACTACCTGGTCCAGGACATCCCACACATGCTGGATTGGATTGAGGTCTGGGGAATTTGAAGGCAATGTCAACCCTTCTGTCATGTTCCATCAACCATTCTTAAAATGGCATGGTGCATCATCCTGATAAAGGAGGCCATTGCAATTACAGAATAATGTTGCTTTGAAAGAAAATGTGATTATCAAACCAGGTCACTTTCTTCCATTACTCCATGGTCCAGTTCTGATGCTCACATGCCCATCGTGGGTGTTTTTGATAGTGGACAGTCAACATGAGCTCTGTGACCGGTCTACAGCTATGTATCCCCGTTCAAGCTGCAGTGCTTTGTGTTAGGACACCTTTTCGTCAGCTTTAACTTTTTCAGCAGTTTTTCTACAGTAGCTCTTCTGTGGGAGCGGACTAGGCGGGCTAGCCTTCGCTCCCCACAGTGAGCCTTATTTGCCCATGACCCTGTTGCCAGTTCAACAGTCGCCCTTTGAGAATAATGTTAAATGATCATATTTGTAGTATTTTAAAATTTGAATGTTTACAGACTATTCAGTATGAAGTTGCATGACAGACATGAATTAGTTGAAGAACGTTCCCTACATGGATTTAAAGAGAATAGGATACAGCTCATTTATCTTTATCAGTTACTACAGATAAATGCTTGACACTCACTCTCACCTATTCTGCTGTAGCTGGTGTTGTCAGGGGCGATCCAGGTAGCTGATAAGGTGTCTTCAGGGAACTCTGTGGTGGTGCACTGCAGTGATGGCTGGGACCGCACAGCTCAGCTCACCTCTCTTTCCATGCTGATGCTGGACTCCTACTACCGCACACTCAGGGGCTTCCAGGTGCTGCTGGAGAAGGAGTGGATCAGCTTCGGGCACAAGTTTGCCTCGGTGTGTACCCATCTCTGTCAATAACACTAACCTTTTTGTAACTCATTGTGTGTTCTCCCCTTTACCTTTTGATGCAGAAGATTGTCATTTACCACAAAGTTAGTGCTATTTTGCTTTAACTGCAATGTTTGTGTTTCTTTCACAATGTGCAGAGAATTGGCCACGGAGACAAAAACCATGCTGATCAGGACAGGTCCCCCATATTCTTGCAGTTCATAGACTGTGTGTGGCAGATGACCAAACAGGTAAGAGCTGCTTGTGGTGATACACTGAAAACATTCCTGTGCTATGTAACATGCTGGTTACAGTTATTAATGGCTGACCACTCAGCCTAGTATTATTTGAAATAATTAGTCTGTCCTTAGTTATGTATGCAGCACACATTTGTCTATATAACATCACAGTTGACAGTACATATTAGAGCAAAAACCAAGCAATGAAGTCCAGGGTATTGTCTGTTGACCTTCTAAGCTGGATTGGGTCAAGCCACAAATCAGGGGAAAGATACAAAACAATGTTGGCAGCATTGAAGATGCTGAAAAACACTGTGGTCTGTTGGAATTGGAAGAAGTTTGAAACCACCAGAACCCTCCCTAGATCTGGCCGCACGACCAAACTGGGTAACTGGGGTAGATGGGTGAGGGAGCCCAATGGTCACTAAGGCGGAGCTCTAGCAGTTCCTTGTGGAGATACTAAAAGACACATGGCAGCCAGCTCAGGGTTTGCCAAAAAGCAACATTAAGACCAAAATAGATGTGTCACGTCTGAAGAAAAACAGGCACTGTTAATCACCTGGCTAACACCACCTACTGTGAAGCATGGTGGTGGCAGCATCATGCTGTGGGGATGTAGACGAGTAATCCGCATAGAGTGTAAGATGACTGCAGCCAAATGTAGAGACATTCTTTAAGAAAAACTGCTCCAGAGTGCTCTGGATCTCAGACTAGGGTGACGATTCATCTTCCAACATGACAATGACCCAAAGAACACAGCCAAGTGGCTTCAAGAGCAGTCTGCGAATGTCCCAGCCACAGACTGGACTTGAATCCTATAGAACCTCTCTGGAAAGACCAGTGCAGTCTGGCTGGGTTTGAGGGGATCTACCCGGAAGAATGAGAGAAAATCCCCCAAAACAGGAGTGTCAAACTTCTATTCTAAAGATATACCCAAGAAGACGTGTGGCTGTGATTGCTGCCAAAGGTGCCACCAAAAAATATTAAGCCATGGGTGTGAATACTTATGAAACACTGGATTAACAAGCTTTTGGCAATAAAACGAATTTGCACAACTTTATTTGCCTTATTTATGGGGTCATTATGGGGTATTGTGTTTAGATCTTTGAGGAAAAACTCTACTCAAATCTATTTTAGAATAAGTCTGAACCATAACAAAATGTTTAAGAAGTGAAGTTTAAATACTTTTTGGTAGTGTATGAATGTATTAGCAGCCTCTGGGTTTCTTCGTGAGTGGTCTTCTGTCTGTTTACCATGGTGACGTATGTATTTGACAGTGTTTGTCTTTTCTCTTCTTCTACTTGCAGTTCCCAACAGCTTTTGAGTTTAATGAGCGTTTCCTGATAACTGTCTTGGATCACCTGTACAGCTGTCGTTTTGGCACTTTCCTCTACAACTGCGAAAGCATGCGTGAGAGCAATGTGAGACATACAGACACACACACAGTGAAAGATCATACCAGTGTTTCTGTTTTTCAGTGTTTCAGTGCTTATTAATTAAATTTTTCTGCAATAATTATCTGTTGTCTTTAATTTAGTAATGCTTTGTGAGTGGTTTAAAAGGTGCTAACAGTCTTCTTTGGCGAGACGACATACAAGAGCCATTGTTGTCCCTTAAATAACCTCTCAGTGAAACAAGACTTCCTCATAATCGAGCGAAGCCATGGACCATTATTTTTAAGTAATGACAATTTATGGGACTTGAACAATTACTTTGAAGATCATTTTCCATTGTTTCTCTATTTCTCAGTTTCTCTCTGTCTGACTCTCTCTCTGCGTCTGTGTCTGCTCATTGTGTGAAGTAGAGCGTGAGTGAGAGGAACGCTTCAGTGGCTCTGAGCGGGAGCAGAGTGCACTTAGGGGAGATGCAACATTCATTCTGTAGGCCCACAGAGCCAAGCACAACAATAACTGTTCGAGAGCGCAGCCTCACTTCACACTCACACACCTTAGCAATGGTTTCCACATCTTCTCAGCGGCCTGTCCTTTACTGCTGGGCTTCTGTTTCCAAATTGTGTCTGAACTGATGATTTTAGGGGATGCAGAGTTTTGCACAATGTCATATAGTTTGTTAGCTGTAGTACTGGAACAGTCAAAGTCTAATGCATAGCAATACAAGAATTTGTATGTTAATTTTAGGGCTGTGAATATGTATCTGATTGATGAATCTACGGTGATTAATTTTCAGTGATAACATGTATACAGGATTCTTTCAGGTCTCTCTACAAGCAGGATCTGGACATGCTTATTTTTATATAGTGTGTGTGTGATTGTTTCCCCCAACTGATTACTCATTAAAGTAATTGGTAGATTACTACCTATGACTGACTGCGACAGCCCTAATTAATGCATACACTGCAGTGTCATACTTTTTTCAGTAGTGCGTACCTCACTGATAAAATCTGCATAGTTAAGTATTTTTTCTGCATCTTTCTGCTCAGAATGTCCGGATGAAGACGGTGTCTCTGTGGTCACTGATCAACAGCAACATGTCTTCCTATGTGAACCCCTTTTATACACCAGAATCCAGCCGTGTGCTTTATCCTGTAGCCAGCATGCGCCACCTCGAGCTGTGGGTGAATTATTATATCCGCTGGAACCCTCGTATACGGCACCAGGTAAGAAGAGACTGACGCGATAACTTAAGATTTATTGTCTGCAGCTGGAGACTGGTTAGATGCCTTTGCATGTTAATGTGTATTTCTAAACATGTTGATTGCTTTCGGTCTGAGTCCTTTGTTGTTCTGCTTCAGCTTTATGTCCTCTTTTTCTGCATCTTTGTTATTGCCTTTGGGTGTGTGCGCGTGTGTGTGTGTGTGTGTGTGTCCCACCCTCTCAGATTCAGTGAGGCAGAAAATCCTCTTTCCCCAGTTTAATTACGTCCTGACTGGCACTACAGAGAGCTGCCGCTCACACTGGCCTTATCTCCACAGCAAATACATGTGTGCGCGCGCACACGCTCAGTCTCTCATGGTGGCTTTACTGCAGACACACAACTAACAAATGAACCTCGGTCATGTAATCTAAAATTAATCAAGAAAATAAACAAGGTTGACCTCACCTAGTGACCAAATGCACATCACTTTTTTTTTTTACACATATTTTATTACACACAAAACCTTCTTTTGACTACTGGTAGATTTACACAAAAAACTAATAACGCTCTTAGAGCTTTATGGATCTTTTTCAGGGTCAATTTTGCGTTGCTCCCTGTTTCCCAGTTTTAAAATAGCCTAGGTGTTGTAATGTCTTATACTGCAATATCAATTAATGACCTTGTTTAGCAACGAGAAGGAATGTGCTTTATTTCTTTTGTGTTTTCTGCCCTCTAGTGGTTGTGAGGTGTATTACAGTTATGTATAATTCAGTGATTATGTACGTTTGTTTTGGCAGCAAAGTCCAGTGGAGCAGCGCTATAAGGAGCTCCTGGCTCTTCGAGATCAGTATTTGAAGAAACTGGAGGAGCTGCAACTGTCAGACTCCACCCACCTGACTAACAGCTCCACTCCTAACGCTGCCTCGCCCAATCAGCACATCACACACCTGCAGACACCCTTCTGATCACGCAGGCTCACCAACACGCGGGACGTTTGTACATAGCAATAGTGATGACTATAACACACACAGTAGTAATGATAACGAGTAACAGAAAAATACACAATTATGCAATAATGTCACAATACAGCCTTCATAGCGCAAGTCAGTTATGGGTGACGAGAAGCCTTAAAGAGACAGTGATATGTTTTTCTGTGTACTAATGAACGTATTGTGGGCAAAAGGCAGTAGCTCTTCTTAAACCGTGTGCACTTGGCGAAGGATGAGGAGTTACGTGGTTGGATGTGATATGCACTAAAAGTGTGAGAATGTGTGCTACGGTCACAAGACCGTAAATGTGCAGAGATGAAATTAAACGGTATGTAGATTCCTAGACTGGAATGAGACAGAGGCACTAAGCTGCGGATGGTTCCTTACTCATTTACAGAACCGTCTTTTGAAACAGTGTCTGGTTTATGAAGAGCTATTGACTTTTGCTTGTCTAACATCCACTCAATCCAGTGTCATCCAGAGGTTGCGGACCCCTGGTTCCAAAAAAAGCAATCTCACGTCTGTGTTGAAGACTTGGTCAAGCTTTGAGACATGAATTTGAGTGTCACAGCGTTTGTCTTGCATAGGTTAAGACGGTGTGTGAATGTTATTTTATTGTTTAAAGCATACAGGGCATTAGCTGCTCTGAGTAGACGTGCTTGCAGTTTTGGGAAGATGTCCTAAAAGATGCTTTGGATGCGCTTATCAAACAGAACCAGGGTTTTGGGGCTAGAAAGACCAGTTCTGTGCCTTTTCTGTCAGAGGTATTCTCTCTCTAACCTCACGTAGACATTTTATAAGCAAAACTTTTTTTTTTTCCTGTAGGCGGCATCAGTGGCAATGAAGGACAATTTCGTTTAGCTTTCTGATTGTGATTGACAGGATCACTCATAAGTCACCATGCACCAATGGCTTCTGGTTACCTCTGAAACTAAAGTACAATCGCCACGGACACTTCAGCTGTGGATTGGGTCCCGTCCTGTGGATGGGCGCACGTATTCCATACGAGCTGAAGATAAAGATAACATTGGGAGAAGCTGCCCTCTTGAGCTGTTCCAAAGTCAGTTCTACATGTTGCAAATACTAATTATGACTGGCAATAAGACTGGACTTACCTGATCTGGGACGAGCTCATTGGGGCACCTCGGTGCCATAACTAATGCTGCCTCGGAAAAGCGTACCTTTTGAAGTCTTTGGCCTCAATGAGGAGATGAAGTTTAAACCATATTGTGAGAAGACAAAAAAAAAACAGCAACAAACACAAACACTTTGATGTTGGTTGTGTTTTTAGGGAGGGGAAATCTATTTTTTATTTTGTACAAGTACCATAACTATGTAATTACCTCAACAAAGCCTATTTTACTGTTGAAAGTTCTATTGTTGTAAAATATAATTATTTTATTCAGTGTAAAATTTGACAGTTTTATACAAAGGAAAGTGCTAAGAAAATGTGTTTTGATTGGTTGACCTGTTGGTAATTAGTGGACATCATATATTTCTTTACTTAATGGGCATTTAAGTTTGCTTTATGACATCACAGAGATCTGAGCATTGTCAGAATTCTGATTTTTCTTTTTTTTCCCGTCAGAATCTGTAGGGAATTGTTTTTCTCAATCCCTTTACTCTGTGTGAGATTGAGTGAAGGAACTCTGCACTCGTTTTTCCTCCTTTTTTGGGTTTGGGTTAGGGTCAGGGTGTGGATGCTTTATTATATTGGTGATATTATCTAAGTGCCCTTTGGGCTTTTTTTTGTTATTTTTTTTTTTTAATCGTTGTGTTCTGTTCTCCCTCATGTATGCTCCACTGTTTGATGGCCGCCTATTGTTCTGTAAATAATGCTGATTAAATTAATTTAAAGATTTCACACGTATAAAGATGAAATGCCTGTTGTCTCTCAGAGCTTATCTCTTCTTTTAAATTGTTCCTGTCCTTTCAGTTTTTTATATTCACTGTCTATGCAAGAGTATATCTTGTGTGTGAAAAGAAAAACGCGCTCTGCTAACATTTTTGATGTTATCGTTTAATAACATTATTCTCATATATATATATATATATATACACACACACACACAATAGTAAAGTATATTGTTACAAAATTATATTTAATATAATTAAATATAATAAATTATATTTGTCTTACTAACGGCATGAAAAATATTGCCACGAAAACAAATGCCAAGGATATCTGTGTCCACAAAGTTGGGAGCATGGTGGTCTCCAAACTTTCATGGTACGCTCAAACGTAAAAAACGCCGATTGTCAGACACCTTTTATTTATAAGACCCGTTAGATTGGCGGCCCAGGTGACACTGGCCTGGCCCAATCAACTTTTTCAAAAAGTCAGCGCAGGAGATTGTTTAGAAGAAACACTGCTTTTCGTCCCATTGGTTCTTTTCTTTACTGACACAGGGCTGGCCCAATCATATCTTTAAACACCTCCCCCTTTAGGCTCGTAAAGGGGGCGCAGAGAGAAATTTGGGCACTTCAGACAGTCATATGTGCCAAAATTCCTGACATTACCACCCTTGGTCAATCTCTTACGAGCTGTTTGCAAAGCTATGGTGTTAACAATAAAACAATTGTTTTACGGTTGCGCTAGTTTATCGTGTTATCTTTATGAACGCGGGTGAAATAAGCTACAAATATCGTCAGTGTTACCGCGAGGAGAAAGGCTATTTATAACACATTGTGTACACTGGCGAAACCAAGATACCTTTTAAGTTACTTCTTTTATGTCCTCCATGTTGAATTAAATCATCTTACTGAAAGTGAGAACATTCTCTTTAACCACAATTTATTAACAGTGAGACAGCAATTAATTACATTTGGGTCATAGTGTTAGAGGCAGTTCCCACTGTAGGGAGCAATATACACGAAAGACATGCACACTTTTTAAAAATCTCCCTCTCTGTCTCTGTCTCTGTCTCACTCTCTCTCTCTCTCTCTCTCTCTCGTTACTCTCTTTGTCACACGCACATGCATAATGCCACCCACCCCCCCAAAAAAATTATTTATTAAAAGATTCAGCTGCATTTATTGTATAAAACTTTGTTGAATACTACTTTTATTTAATACTACTTTATACATTCATGGGAGCGTAAAGATAGGTGGTGTGCATACTTGTACGTAGTGGGCCGTTTTTGTGTCCGAATCCGCCCCTGGGCCTAGCCAAAACCCTGAAAAAAGGGTATGTTCCAATACTTTTGTCCATATAGTGTACGTCCTTGCTGCCCTAAATACTGCCCTAGATTCACTGAAAGTAATGGGCCTACACCAAAACCCTGTTCCCGTTGTTCGGAACTAAAGACTCTCAAGCTTCTCTTCTAACAAAAATACCTCTACCGATCTGTCCACCAGTGATCAAGCTGCACAACAAGGCTTTCAAATTCTTAGTTTTCCATATAGTCTCTCTCTGTCTCTCTCCTCCGAGTCGACCACCTTTTTGATTCGGTTCCTCGCGATGTTTGTTTCTTTCTTCAGCTTTCTAGAGTTTGTCCTCACCTCTAGGCTGCTTTTCTGACATTGGTTGTAAAAAAAAAAGTGCTGTATTAAAAATTTTAATAAAAAACAGGTCTGTCCCAATACTTTTGTACCAAGTGAATCGAGGGAGGTCATGAAAACGACTTGATTTGTGAATCAATTAATCGTTTGGTCGGACGTTCGGTTCAATTGAGCTGAGCGTTCTTAAGAGTCGGTTCTGTGAAGTGAACCGAGCTGAGACCCCATCAGCACCGAGGCTCGGAGGAGTCAGAAAAATAAAAACAGCTCCGGTTATCAGCAGCAGAAGCTACAGGAAACAGTGACGACGTCCGGCCGAGGGAGGGGGAGAGCCCGGGGCCATGGCATCCTCACAGTAGTGGCGAGCACGGCTCTATCTCCCTCCGCCCTCGATAAACATAGCGCTGCTGGAGAGACATGGAGAAACAGCCGAGCTCGGGCTCCGAAAGCAGCGGGGCTCCGCCGGTACCGAGAAAACCCCGGAGTGTCGGATCAGGTTCCCGGCAGGAGAGCGGAGACTCGGGAGACAGGTGGGGGCGACCATTCAGGGGGGTGGGCACTGTATACGAGCGCTATAGTCTTTAATACTTAAGTGCACACCCTATTAAATGCATAAACAGACACGAGGCATGGTATCTCAGCATGCATCCTGCACAGTTCAGCCGTTTCAGCCACTTCTCCACGATATTATGAAATCTGCCGAACCATTATACACTATAACCGAGAGCATCATCCCAGTCTGATATTCAGATTTATTGCATTAGAGGCCTCTCGCTCATCTGCTTCACATTACAACCACTGACCTCATAACGCCATCTGTCATCTGAGCCCTGCAGATCAGGCTGGGTAAAAACACACGATCTGCTCTGGAAGAGCCCTGGAGCTCCGTGTGTCTCCTCTCCAGCACCTTCACTTCAGCTCAGGGGAGAGGTGACAGGTATTAGAGCAGGAGGAGCAACATCAGTGGAGCCTGCAGCTGCTGGGGGTGTAAAGATATATTTCAGGCTCGTTAATTTTGTTTCTCTTGATTCTGCAGAACTCAAATTATATTCTCTGCACAGTGTACAACGCCCAGAATGTTTAGAATGAAGTTCCACAATTTTCACCAGTTTCTAAAAAAACGAACAGGTGTGAAGTGATTCAGAGCGGTGTGATGTCTTGTGTTTCTTTAGAGCGCTAGTGATGAGAACTAGAGGCCTTTCAGGGTGGTGTTTATTCACAGAAGAAATTAGATGAGAACCAGGGCTTGTAGTGGCTGCAACAAAATGATATAGCCATTTTGTGCACTAATCACATCTTTCTAACAAAACATTTTCTCCAAATGATCTTCAAACAATGTCCCAGGCATCAGACAGTGTATTCCTAACCATTTCATACTCTACCTTTCTATGAGGAAGCTTTTAGAGGCAATCAACTCTAAGGGAGGTCTGGTTCGTACTACCACCACTGTGAACTCTTCTGACTCTCTGAGTGTATCTAGAATGGAATGTTTTACAGTAAACATCTCTAAATGATTTGTTTCCTTATTATCCAATGAATAATTCAAAAATCTGTGGGATTCCCCTTTAAGTGACTGTTTATTTGCCTGTTAGTTTGAGTGTGGGTGTGTGCATCACATAAGTCTCTCCAGTCCCAGCCCACTTTACACCCTGATGCCTAGTTTTGATTGTTTGATCGTTCGTTTCTGCAAAACATGGTAATATGATTAACTGGTAATGTACAGAGCAGTGCAGTTAAATTTTTCCGCTATTGGATTAAAATAGCCTCACACTTTGCAGTTACTCATAATTCTAATACTATACACATACAGTATAATAGAGTTACTGACTATCCCACTCATTCAGTGAACTCTCTCTGGGTCTCTTCCAGCCCCACTGGCTCCCACGTAGAGTGGTGCAAGCAGCTGATCGCGGCCACCATCTCCAGCCAGATCTCCAGCTGTGCTCCTCCAGAGGTCGCCAGCCGGGAATGCAAGGTGAGCTCATCACAGATCTTGCTGGAGTTCCACTTCTGGAAATGAGCGTTTCTGTTGTCCTTGTATTAAGGATGCACATACTAGTCCACGATGTGGAAAACTGGGCTGAAGAAGCTTTCCAAGTCTTTTTGTAGCAAATGTTTTTATTTTAATTATTGAATAACAGAGTAAAGCAGACTTACTTTAATAATAACCGTATTAATAACATATTAATTTAAAAAGTGCTTCTTTAAGAGTCAGCTTTCCATATTTTCCACAGTTTGTGTCATGTTGGTGCATGCGTTGTGTTTTGAACCCACAGATCGGGTGGAAGATAGAGCATAGGGTAAGATCTGCGTGCTGACCTGCTTATATGTGTCCATCTTAAAATCCTGACTGTCAGAGCAAATCACACGGTCATGAATAGCTCTGTGTTGTTGTGAGCATCTGTTGGGAATCCTTACTGTAGGCTGATTTTGTGTGTCTGCTTTTGCTTTGTTTCTGTGTGTGGTAAGTGTTGGAAACCTGCTTTATTAGGCTGCTTTACACTGGAATCTGATAAGAGACTGTTGCTCTAGCATAGTGTTAAGCAAGTGCTTTAGCTTTGTTCTTATTTAAGCACACGGAGTGTGTTTGGCAGGAGTTTTGCGAGCTCTGTTGGTCAGGCACTGCACAGTTGATCATTCGTCACGTATTTTGCGAGTGGAAAATCATTTGTGGTGTGTCTATGACGTCTTTTCTACAGGGTTGTCTTGTCAAGCTCCTGCGCTAGGCCTGCCACAGCTATGATGTAATTGCATGATCACAGTGGTTTAAGCGGACTGTAGCACAGTCATTAGCTTTCGTAACCTTATGTTTATGAAGCAACAAACATAATATGGTTGCATTTTCATCTACTGGGTGGAAGCATCATGGCTCTATAAACAACACAAGTTCAAACGTCTGCCTGGTGCTATAAAAGGTAGATTTGTCCATTTGTTACAATGTAATTTGCATGTTTGGCTCCAGTGTTTTTTGATTCGACAGCATTCTGTGCAACTGCAGGCATTGTTGTTGTGTTTGCATACACACAACAGTGCAGTAGATGATGTTATGTATGTTACAAGCGAATATTAGCTACTAAGAATCAACTTCTAGAAACAAACCTTTACCATAATAGTTGCATAAAATGAATACCAAAAAAGAAAATAAATCCTTTATGCGTAGTTATTTGCTTGACTATTAATCATGCACTAAAATTCATGATCCTGGCAGGCCTTACTGCAGCGGTTCTCATTCTTGGTCTCTGCATAGTGTAGTGTTTTCCCTGCTCTAAAAAGAGCTATTCCTGGGCTCTGCTTGGACCCAGTATGCTCTCATTACAGCAGGGGTGTCAAATCTTATCCCCAAAGGGCAACTGTGGTTGAAGGTTTTCATTCCAAACAAGCAGGAGCAAAAGACATTCGTAACTTCAGGCCTCGTTTCATGGTTGAACACCGATAGTTGCCTGACTGTCAGACCACAAGCTCTACATTATTATGTTAAATTTCCCAAGTTAAAATTTTGGACACCTTTTGGACATCGTTCAAATGGATTTGAATTCGATTTGAGAATTGCACTCTTTTAAATTGTAATTTCGACATAAAATTGACTTCTCTTTAAGCCCAACTGTGGACTCGCTTAAGCAAAAACACCAAAGCAGGGAAAACACTGAAGTATGTGGGACAGATGTGCTCCTGAAATGAGCTGTTGTGAGAGATCTAACATCACCATACATTGTGAATGTGCCTGTTTGTAACTTCATTTGTCTTGTCATCATCTGTGATCTACAGGTGTCCAGGAGGCCTAATTTGAGGGTAAGACAGTCTGTGACAGCTGGGCAGTATGTTCAGGCATCTCAGAGTGAAACTGCTGATTCAGGTCAACTGCCCTCACTATCTTTCATTATTAATATAAACTAGCGCTGTCGGAATGAAGCCTCACATCCATTCTTCAGTCTCCACTCTAGCAAATACAGAACTGTTTTCCGATTGGACATATGAGGGCCAGAAACTGATCATAGACCAGCATTTTTAATGAGATGTTTGCCACATACAACCCCTTTAAATCTTTTAGCTACCTTTTCCCCTCTGTCACTCACACAGTGCTGGCTAATTATTTTACTGTAAACAGATTCCTGCTGGACATTGTGTTTGATTATAACTACTAAAGCCCGACCGATTTATCGGCAGGCCGATATTATCGGCCGATATTAGGCATTTCCCAAACTATCGGTACCGGCATTTATAATGGCCGATAAATGAACATTTCAAAAATAAAATAAAAACGGACGAAACACCTTTCAACCATGTCATGAGTGTTGGCATTGTATAGTTTGTCCACCAGAGGGCACTCTACACCGTCCCTGTTGGCAACAC
>JBBPDB010000011.1:11567001-11588740 GCA_037974465.1 Brachypetersius altus
TCCCCCCCCCCCCCCCCCCTTTCTGTGAATATTAGTCAGCAGTACTAACTCTTCCTCTCCGTCCTTCTTACTCTTCTGTGGATTCTAAAAATTGCAGTTATGCACGGCATGGTTATTGTGTTCTCTCATTTTAAGTTTAATAATAAATAAATGAAACATCAAGAATCATAGAGACCCGAGTGTTGATGATGCGTGAATATTTTTAATTCTGCTTTTGTTTCACTGAAACAAATTTTATTTAAAAATCAGAGAGCATCTTCTTTTGGAGGAAATATGAAAATGAAATTGTTAAATATGAAAAAATTATAGCAGCATCTGGCATATCACATCTTTAAATATCATTCAAGCATGTTGTGATAGCATAGTATTTTCACTGCTTATCAAAATATTAACCTAACCCTCCTTTTTCTCTCCCTCTCTCCCTGCATAGCAACGTAAACAGGCTCTGAAGTCACTTAAAGAGGAATTGCATTGATTGTTAAAACTTTCTACTTAAACAATTGGTTATATGAATGATCTCGACTGGTTTAGTGTGAAACGCTCTGTTCTAGAGGATCATGCTGAGTCCAGATTGTTCAGTGGTGGTGATAGGATCCATAGTATAATGCTTACAGAGAAAGTTATCCCATTTAATGATGATCAACAGCACTACCCTTTTTTTACACACATTCTGAGCTATGATTGTGGCCAGTATGCGTTTTAAGTGCGTCATAAATTTTCAGACGCTGCGTAGTAAATGAAATGTCTACATTTGTATAGTAGAGATTGTGATCTCTGGTTCCTATCACTGTCAGTGTTATACGTTTTTCTGCATCACCACAATCAAACAACTTCAAAATGTGAAAAGTTGGTGGAATTCCCCTTTGATTCTGGCTTCTTCCGTTTGTCTCTCTCTCTCTCTCTCTCTCTCTCTGCCTTCCTCCTCTTTGGCTGTGTGTGTGCAGGACTCTAGTGAGGAGCATGGTTATGAGTGTGACAGTGACTCTATGCTGCCTCCTCATGCTGTGGCAAGTCTCTCTCTTTTAAACTCCACCATTGCACACTTTCGCTGCTCGCAGCAGCTTTTCTAATCGCACGCTGCATAAACAGCCTGTCATTCTTCTGTTTCTGTCTATTGCTAAGTGCTGATCCTCTTCAGTGTCTTACTGTTCACTTCCTCTACTTCACTGCATTAGTGACAAACAGGCTGCCTCAAGTGCACACTCCGGATACAGTCCTGAAAAACATTACTGCACATTCAGTAACAGAAAACAAGCTCAGTTCAGTTATATAAGACTAGAAAACATTGTGAAACACTAGTGCTAGTCCGTTTTTATTATTGCATTGTAGTTCTTTTTATAATTGTATCTATTCAGTTCAATTTCTTTAGAAAACAATGAAATGCCTAAGTTCATATATATGTGTTAGAAGTGTACCAATCCAATATCAGTCTTATATGGTATAATTGCTCCCTACGCCCTACAAAGTGCATTATGTAGGAATTAAAATTGGTGTTAATTAGTTGTTTAAAAAGGGGGAAAAGATATGAAAATGTGGTGTCAAGCCATCCCCATGTCTATGAGCCCGGAATTCTTCGTACCCCTGGCAAATATATATATGTATGTGTTTATATATATATATATGTTCATATTTATATACAATCAAGGCCGGAATTATTCCTACCGCTGGCTTAGTTACTTTTATTCAACCAGCAAGTTTTTTCTTGATTGGAAATGTAAAGAAAAGCTAAGAAATATTTTTCTCCACAATGATGCCTCTTGTACATTGTCTTATTATCTCCTGGAAGATGCCTGTGTCATTTCCAATCAAGAAGAAACTACCTGGTAGAATAAAAGTAACTAAGCAAGGGGTAGGAATAATTCTGGCCTTGACTGTATATAAATATGAATATATATATATATATTTATGTCCCTACATGATGCCCATTGACCCTGGGAAAGGCCCTGGGTACCTGTGACCCTTTTAAGGATTCAAAGGTTATAGACAATGAATGAATGAATATATATACACTATAAAGACTGAAAAAAAGTAATTTAATGTAATTTAATTTTAGTGACAAATATTGAGGGCATGATTTAGTGAATATCTTTATAATTGATTAGAATTAAAATCAGTGCTGTTGATCACTATTTTTTTGATCCTGTGTACTTCGTGTTGATGGACAGTAAATATGGTTGTGTAGCAGGTATTCAAAGACGTGCAGAGAGCAATTCCACTGGATGAAGTTCCACTGGTCCCTGGGGAGACCATTAAAGCCACTGGTGGGTTTTTTCATACACAGCTAATTCTTTTTCCTCTGTTTCTGTTATAAAACCAATAAATCTCTTCTCACTCTTTATAATGTAGCCAAAGATGTGATGTACATCTGTCCGTTCACTGGAGCTGTGGCTGGAACACTGACTGCCACGGACTACAAACTCTACTTCGTCAGTCTGGAGAGGGTACAGCGCGGTCTCCTGCTTGTCTTTCTGTACAGATAGGTCAGATTGTCTGCAGGGTAATATATAACCCACATTTGTGTGTGTGTTTTTCCTCTTCAGGATCCTCCGTTCGTGCTGGATGTGAACCTGGGGGCGATCAGCAGGCTGGAGACCATCAGTGTTCAGAGCCATGGAGAAAACACGCGGGGGATGGAGGTTGTCTGCAAGGTGAAAGACTAGATTAGACTGGTTTGTGTGGGCCGTTCTAATGCCACAACACACAGAACGCAACATGTTTAGTTTTCGGACGTTTGTGAACCACTTGAGACAGATAGAAGGTACCAGCAAAGCAGTGAGTTATACAGCTACAAAGAAGGTAAAAAATGCAATGCAATATAATTTAAGAACAGGAGAACATTTATAATAAAATTCATCAGATGAATCGTATTTAAACAAACTAACAGCTGACCATGTAGCTCATGCAGTTACTGTTTCTGTATCATGTATATTTCGTTGCTAGTTCCTAGTGGATTAAATGTTCCATTGCACATTGTGCAGTGTTTCAACTTTTGTAAAATGTTAATATCCTCACTCTCTCTCTCTCTAACCCTTTCTCTTTCTCTCTCTCTCTCTCTCTCTCTCTCTCTCTCTCTCTCTCGCTCTCTCTCACTCTCTCTATCTCTCTCACTCTCTCTCTCTCTAACTCTCTCTCTCTCTCTCTCTAACTCTTTCACTTGCTCTCTCTCTCCCTCTCTCTATCTCTCTCTCATTACTCTCTCTCTCTCTCTCCTTCTCTCTCACTCTCTCTCTCTCTTTCGCTCTCTCTCCCTCTCTCTCTCACTCTCTCTCCCTCTTTCTCACTCTCTCTCTCTCTCTCCATCACTCTCTCTCTTTCTTTCTCTCCCCCCTCTCTCTCTCTCCCTCTCTCTCTCTCTCCCTCTCTCTTGCTCTCTCTCTCTATCTCTCTCCCTCTCTCGCTCACACTCTCACTCTCTCTCACTCTTACTCTCACCCTTTCTCACTCTCTCTCCTTCTCTCTCTCTCTCTCTCTCTCACTCTCTCTCTCTCTCAGGACATGAGGAGTCCCAGGTTTGCCTACAAGAAAGAGGAGCAGTGTAAGCTGGAGATTGAGGAGACACTTACCAAGTACGCCTTCCCCCTGTCCAATGATCAGGTCAGTAAACCGGCCGCTCTGCCTCAAATTGTAGTAAGTAGCTTGTTGTCTTCATTAGAGGAGTCTTTCAGGGAGTAATTTGTTCCCTTCCTTTTCCAGCCTCTTTTTGCTTTCCAATACAAGGAAAAGTATCCAGTGGATGGATGGAAGGTTTATGAGCCAGTGGCTGAGTACAAGAGACAGGTTCTTTAATTCTACCCTTTTAAACATTAAATGGTATTAAGAGATTTAAAATTAAAATATAATTAACATTTATATTATAAATATAATTATAATTGACACATATAATTTTCTCTCTATAGGGTCTGCCTAACGAAAGCTGGACCATCAGTAAGATAAACAGTAGTTATGAAGTGTGTGACACGTATCCTGCCCTGCTGGTTATCCCAACCAGCATTAAAGATGATGAGCTTAAGAGAGTAGCCTCTTTCAGAGCCAGGCATCGCATTCCGGTTAGTGTATCAGGGTGTTTGCAGTGTGTGTGTGTGTGTGTGTGTGTGTGTGTGTGTGTGTGTGCATTTGTATCATTTTTATTCAGTCAATTGAATTCTGCAGTATAAAAACCTGTGTACTGAGCAGTTATTTTAATTTATACCTTTATGTCTTGCACTGTGGACTGCGTAGGCTTTGCCTGTGTGGCTGCTTAGATATGTAGATGCTCTATATATGTAGCATCCTTTGTGTGCTCACCTGCTGTCAGGTCCTCTCCTGGATCCACCCAGAGACTCAGGCCACTATCGTACGCTGCAGTCAGCCTCTGGTGGGCCCCTCAGACCGCCGCTGTAAAGAAGACGAGCGGTACCTGCAGACCATCATGGATGCCAACGCCCAGTCACACAAGCTCACCATATTTGACGCCAGGCAGAGTAGCGTTGCAGACACCAATAAGGTACAAGGAGTGATGAGCCTTACTGAGTCTTACTTACACTGAGCTTCTATAGTTATTGTGTAAAATTAAATCTACATGTACATACAGAAAGGTCTATACTAGGGATGCACCGAATTATATTTTTGATGGCCAAAAACCGAAAATGAGGAAACACTTGGCCCAAAAACTGAAACACCGAAAGGAATTATTATACTAATGTTTTTGTAATATTGCCGTTATGGCGGGTCATTGCATTGCAATTGCACAAATGAATATTCTTGGGTTAAAGAATAAATCTGTTACAAAACTATGAAAATATTTATTTAGCATTCAAACATTATCAAATTTGAAATAAAAATTTGAAACAAACAATATAAAATTTGAAATCAAATATTTTACTTGGCCCCACTCATAAATAGCCTAAAAGCAAGATAGCTGAAATATTATATAATTAAATGTCTTCTCTCAACAAGTGAATTCAAGTACGTTTTAATATTCTGAACAAAGTGAATGAACAAAGTGCATTCAGATCAAGTGCTACAGAGAATAGAACAACATTCTCTGCAGGCCTATAACAAAATAGTGTATAAAAACAAAGACTGGCACAGCCCATGTATTAACTGGAATCACTGGAAAACTTTGTGTGCTCAAAGGGTCTTGCCTCATCTGTGCTCAATCGGGATGTTTTGATTTTATATGATAAATTAATCTTGACGTTGAGAAAGTCTTTGTGGATGTACCCCGTCTATAAATTTCGGCACTGCATGCTTTACAAATGACTTTCTGCGTCTTTCTAAGATATATTGAAATGCGCTAACGTGGCAGACATGTTGGCTCTAATCCAATCTGTCGCGTGCAGGTTGCGCTTGTTGATTGCATCATGTTTGAGTCGCATATTAGGCCAAAACCGAAAATGCATTTTTTGCCATTTTCAGCCAAAAATCTTCGGCGACTATTTGGTGCATGCCTTGTGTATAGATAATGGAAGTATTTTATTTGTTATGAAGTGTTTCATTGTTTTGGACAAGTATTGACTTGATGTTCTTGGTCCAGTCCTTTTAACTCAGAATCTAGACCATGTGTGACATGTTAGTGTTCGTGCATCCGGTTTAGACCGTGTAAGGCTCATTTCAGTTGAGGCGGCACAAACTTGGCATCTGTGTTTATTGTGACAAAGTCAAAGGCCTCTGTTAGTGTTAGGAAAAAAAGCCCAGTCATCACCATGATAGTACAGACAGAGAAAGCAGTAAACAGATATAGTAAACAGACACAGTAAAGTAATACTCTGGACCTTCCAGGTCAACAAGATTGTAGCATTGCATTAAAAAAAATAATGTAATTGCATATAAAGAAAAGACAGCATGCAGCCAAATGTAAGCTGATGGGAAGGGATATGACATCTGCTGTCACCTACAGATAGATGAGTCTACAGATAGAAGTCTGTCAGAGCATGGATTGATTATTACAAGGATGCATGTGTTCTTTCACGACCAGAAAAATGATTGATTGAGCTTTCAGTGTCAGCTGCCCTTTCTCATTCTCATTCTCATTCTTTTCTCACTTTTTTCTTGATCTTCTGTTTCTCTCCAGGCAAAAGACGGTGGTTATGAGAGTGAGAGCTTCTATCCACATGTAGAATTGAATTTCCTGGATATCCCAAACATCCACGTGATGAGAGAGTCTCTGCGGAAGTTGAAGGAGGTGGTCTACCCCACCATTGATGAACTTCACTGGCACTCTGCCGTAGATGCCACACACTGGCTGGAGTATATCCGGGTAAAAAAACACCTGAAGTCCTTTAAACTTTCATCCTTTAAACTTCACTGTATTCTACGCTTCAATGTCACATATCTTACATATTATTTTAATAGTATTTGCTAAATAAGAAGTTTTAAGATGTTAAATGGTTTACAAAGTAATGGCACAACAAAGCACACAACCATGGACCAAATTAAGATTATAGTTATATTGCTGATACGTCTAATGAGGAGCTCACAGGAGGTTTTCTTGTTGCTGTGAGGTCAACAGTCTGATCCCCTGGGATTCTGCTACCAAAAAAGTTGCATACTGTCAGGACTATCTGTGAAAAAATGTGTCATTCAGAACCACTGGAATAACCATTGGCTGATATACAAACCACTATATCAGTATGTTTATTTGTAGCCAATCCAACCTTTACCAAAAGCTCAAGACTGCGTATATCAGTCAAGTAGGTGTTCATTGTCATTTCAACCATCAACCACAAGTACACACCGAAGCAAAACAACTTACCTCCAGGACCAGGGAGCAACAATAAAACAGAAACTATAGGCATGGAAAAAAATAAGAGCCCACTTTTCCCCTTTTTTGTTCACTGTTTGTGCAGTTTGTGG
Source organism: Brachypetersius altus (assembly GCA_037974465.1). Lineage (NCBI taxonomy): Eukaryota > Metazoa > Chordata > Actinopteri > Characiformes > Alestidae > Brachypetersius > Brachypetersius altus. The sequence goes on from JBBPDB010000011.1 coordinate 11,573,836, forward strand.
ATGTGTGTGTGTTTAAAATGCACAGGTTGCTATTATTTTCTGAACGATTGCAGTGTGAGTGTGAAATGCCTCCATATGTGATGTGAGTGCAGTAGTGTTTGTACAGCAGCTTTTCTATGAGTTGTATTCTTCCAGCTTTATTCCTGGTTCAGTTTCTGATGGGATGGAACAGTCACACATGCACACACTGTGCTCTTAACATCACTATTTTAATTGCTGCAATTATAAAATAATGTTAGAGTGTAATTTAACATTTCCAAGGTATAATAAATCATTTAGAAGTATAATTTTGAATCAAGTGTGGTCAATAGTGTATAAAACAATAGTGACCTGCACGTTTTGCACACACACACCCCCACAAATTACAAAAGCAATAACCAGAAAAAAATTATACTTATTGTTTTCCATGGCTGTAAATAAGCGAATGCAGGTCAGGACTACACAGAGTGCAGTGCAATAAGGCATATAATGTTCTCACAATACGGTGTAATATTACCAGTCTTGACCTTATGTTACCTCCTTGTGTTATGTCTGTGTGGGTAGCTGCTGTTAGCGGGTGCGGTGCGCATAGCAGACAAAGTGGAGTCCAGTAAGAGCTCTGTGGTGGTGCACTGCAGTGATGGCTGGGACCGCACAGCTCAGCTCACCTCTCTTGCCATGCTGATGCTGGACTCCTACTACCGCACACTCAGGGGCTTCCAGGTGCTGCTGGAGAAGGAGTGGATCAGCTTCGGGCACAAGTTTGCCTCGGTGAGCACAAGCAAGGATGTTCAGAATCCGCTGTCATACTTAGTACGGTCATTATTGTGGATTAAGTAAAAATCCAATAAATCTGAATATTATTTTTCATGAATTCTCTTCAATTTTCTACTCAGTACAGCTTTCGGCATTATTAGAGCTTAAACTCCAGCTCTGGTCTTCATTCTGAAATTAATAAAGAACCATTTTATATATTTATCTGCAACGAATTTGGTTTAAAGATGCTGAAAAACACAGTTTTAAAAGGTATAAACACTATATATATATATATATACAGAATACCTCCTTATTTCTGTATCTGTTTCTGTCTCACAGCGTGTTGGCCATGGGGATGAGAATCACGCCAACTCTGAGCGTTCGCCTCTCTTCGTGCAGTTCATAGACTGTGTGTGGCAGATGATGAGACAGGTGAGGTGTTACTGCTGCGTGTAACATATGGATATTATGCCTCCTTTAGTATCATTCATGCATGCACCACCGGATATTATTAAGAGCAATGTCGGATTACAGTTCTAACAGTTAATAATAACAGTTAATGACAGTTAATGCATTCATTTTTTTTACAGTTTCCCTCTGCATTTGAGTTCAACGAGCTCTTTCTTATTACAATCTTGGACCACCTGTACAGCTGCCTCTTTGGGACATTCCTCTACAACAGTGAGCAGGAGCGGATGGAACAGGCACGATTCACTTTGTAACCTAAACGTTTCCTTAAATAACTTTAACTCATTGTAACACACTCACTCACACACTCTCTCTGTCCATCCATTAGTCTCACCCTCCTTTAATTTTTCTTTCATCCTTTCCTTTGCCTCTCAGGAAGTACAGAGCAAGACAGTGTCTCTGTGGTCCTACATTAACAGTCAGCCGGAGGACTTCACTAACCCGTTCTATGTGGACTATGAAAACCACGTGCTCTATCCACTGGCCAGTCTGAGACATCTGGAGCTGTGGGTGAGCTACTATGTGCGCTGGAACCCTCGAATGAGACCACAGGTGACTAGAAAACCCACTCCAAAGCTGTAGGTAGTAGGGATCAAGAAATGGTGGTAAATAATGATATTGTGTGTGTATTCTGTGGAGTTTCTACTCTGCTCTTTTCTACATAAATATAGAATATAAAGGTCTGTATTTGGCCCCACAGTAACTCGGCTGAACCCGGACATCTGACATCACTATTTTCCCACAGTCCTCTTTGGGATGCGCTGCACAAACCATTGTTAGTACTTGTTTGCGGTGAGGGGTTTATGATCAGTGAAATGCACATTTGGCTCTTTATAAATTGAGACACTGCTGAATATGGCATTTAGCTGGTATGTTTTGTTCTTGGACCCATATCACCCATTGTAAAAATGTTTTTAATTTCTTTTGAGCTTGTTGAACTACATTGCCCAGACTGTGTGTGTGTGTGTGGGGGGGGTCTGTTTGGCCGTGGGCTGCTGTCATTCCTTTGGTTCTTCATCCAAATGTCTTGGATGTCTCACACAGCATCTGTGAAGTCTTCATGCTTCAAAGATAGACATACAACAGAGCCTTGGTGATATCAGTGGCTTACAAGCTGGTTGGAAAACAGACCACTGGCTGGACAAAATTTAAATGTATCTCATTTTCTTAGTCACTAATGGTTTTATTTCATGTAAGTTTGTTTTCAGTTTTAAAATGTGCTGGAATATAAGGCTTTTTGACAACACTGTCCCTTACATTAATAATACTTAATAATAATGACTTCAGTAACATTTTAGTTAAGTAGTCAAAGATTTGTCTGAATTACAAATGAAATTGATGCAGTGATAAGACTGATAACTGACTGTTAAGTGGCCACCACCTGTGATTCAGCTTTTCTGGATAAAAGACTGTAAAATGGCGAAATTGAAGGCCAAAGAGCTTTCTGAGGAAATGAGAGATGAAGTGAAGATGAGTGAAAATCACACTCAGACAGATAAAAACTTAACCCAACAGAATTAAAACTGTTGTAGCATAATGTGGCTCTGGTGCACTAGTTTTTCAACTAAAACTAGAATGAATTTCCGCTAGAAAATGCGAAGTGATTGCACGACTGCTGTGGGGACTGTGGTTGGTGTTAGGTGGTTATTTGTTGTTAGATGGTTGCTAAGATTGCTGATTGCTTTGGTAACAGTAATGGTAACCATTTTTATGACGTTCTAAGTGACTTATATGGGTGTTGCTCTGTGGTTACTGTGGCATCACAAGTGTTTCCAAACGTGTTGCCAGCCGGTTGCTATTGTAATTGGAGTGGTTGTTAGTTTGATCCAGATGGTTGCTATGGTGTAGTGAACTGGTTGCTATAGAAACTAGTGGTTGGTAAGGTAGAGTGTGTGAGCGAGTGTGAGCATATATGTAATTAATCCTAACCTAAACCTCCATCTAAAACCTAACCCTTAACTTACCTGCCTGACACCCAACCTTTTTCATCACACAGTTTGTTTACAAACTGAACATCTGCAGAAAACCCATAGATCACTGTAGTGCAGAGAGAGGCAGTCTTTTAGCATTGCATCTCTGTTCAGGTGTATATTGGCAGTCACTAGAGGCTCCATTATCTTATAACACGATACTTGATCCATAAGTCAGATCAAATGTGATCTTTAAAGACAAGCAGATAAACATGCCAGTGGGATGTATAGTGATATACTGAAGTTACATTTGCGATATACTTTCTCTGTATTCTCTAACCAAGCTTAACCGCCCGGCTTCTCTGGGGTTTTTTTCTTGAAGCAAAACCAAATGTAATTCAGACAACATTGAAAAAGTGATGAGCTGTTTAGGTGGATGGATAGAAGGATAAATGAATGGACATTTCATACATGCTGATTCTTGGGTGTCCGTACTGTTTGTTTGGGTTTTTTTTTTTTTACATAAAATATGATTTTTCTCCCCCACCCTACTATGTTGCTCATCTCTGTGTTCTGTACAGATGCCGGTACATCAGAACCTGAAGGAGCTGCTGTTCTTGCGTGCCGAGCTGCAGAGGAAAGTGGAGGAGCTACAGAGAGAGGCATCTTCATCACGTTCCATCTCCTCATCCTCAGAACATGCTTCCTCACCCTCACATGGTGGTACACCACTGCACACCTCTGTTTAAATAGGAATACCCCCCCCACACACACACACACAGACACACACAGAGCACTTACCCACTAATACACTCAGGCAAAAGCAGTAAGTGCATGAAGGCATAAAAGGAAATGAGCAAAGCTATAAACATTAATATTCTCTCGAAGCCACAAACAAGTTGCTGTAGTTTCAGATTTCACCTGTTTTATAAACTGTGAAAAAGTGTTTCATTTTTAAGTGAAGACGTGGTCAGTATGGTTTTGTCATGGTTTACCGTTGTTTAGTATCTAATATTTGACCTGTATATATATATGAACAAATGAATTAATATATTTGTACTTCACTAAACTGAGTTTTCTATCCATTGTTTTAATGCTGTTTCCCCAATTTTAAGAGTATTGTCTTTACTTGCCATTCCACAGTTGCCTCTCTGTGCCACTCCTTTTCATGCTTTAAGCTTTTGTACGCTGTTATTAGTTACTTGAACTTGTGTTCTATTAAATGTAATATTTTTTTTGAAGGGAATACTTTTACTTTTATATTCGATTACTGTTATTTTTCCACTTTTTGTCATTTGTCCATTTGTTGTCATTACACTGATGTTTGTTGTTTCACTATTTTTTAAAGGCTTAGTGTTTGAGTTGGTAATAGAGGGAAGCACCGATGTTGTTTTAGGTCGTTTCAGTTCTAGCTTTGTTTTTGAATCTGTCTTTACTGTTGCTGTCTTTTTTATTTGAGAGAAAAAAAATGTTACGGATACGTTAAGGGCCATGAAGGGCCACGGCTGCCACATCCTTGAGCCATAACACACAATTTAGGGTGAAATCTCGGTAGTGTTGGGAATGAAGGTACATTTTTGTTAACAGGTGTCCCACCTTGTTTTAGATCTTCATACACTTCATGTAAAGTTACATTCCAGTACATTGACATCACAAACCCTCCAGAAAGAAGCCCTTTATTTAACATCATGAACCACAATGAAGTTTTACACCAGTCACATGCTGTCTGGTGGACGTCGCCATGAATTGTTCAGCAATCCTCAACTGAGTGACAGCTAAGAGTGTCTGGTACTTCGTGCCTTAGACCTGTCATCTCTCTCAATTCAGAAACAGCAAAACCCATGTGTTGAAATGAAGCTTCCACATGTGAGAATGAGGAATTAGGAAATAAACTAAGGCTTTAATAATATTGTGATGTGTATATATATATATATATAGGGAAAAGAGTAAAAAAAAAAAAAGGTGCTCGACTGAAACCTGTAAAAAAAAAATGAAAAATGAATCATAATGCCAACTTCACCAAGTTTGCACTTTGCATCTGCACCTTTACATTTAGTGTTCTCTTCCTTGAGAAAATGATGGTTACTTATTCCTCGCCTGTTTTTTTTACTGCCATTTTTGCATGACATCCCAGCTACACATTTTAAAATGGTCGTCATATTTACTATCATGAGAATGCATAATGCCTTATAGCCAAGTCTGAGGAAACTTCTGACATTCCGTTGAAAAAAATAAAGGAAAAAAAAAAAAAACAGCATCTGAGTCTTTTTTAATTTCAGTCATTTTTATTGGTTTTCTTTTGTTCACATTAATCTCTTTCGATCAGGAATTGCCAGTGAGATTAGAAGAGTTGAGAACAGATGTGTAGCGCTAAAAAACAGTAGAAACTTTTTTTAGCAGTGAAGATTGTCGATAGATCTTGAATAACCTCTGGCCTTCACTCGGGGGGAGAGGGGGCGGTTTGTGTCTCAGCAACAGTCTGAACTGCATAGAACAGGCACTGGTGATCGCAGTGACATCAGGTGGAAAAGACCAAATGTTTTCAAGGTTGAAGACAACAGTGCAGTAACCCCCGCTAGGCAAAGTCCCTACTGTACAGCATTACAATCTGATCTGCGGCACTGTTGTTGTAATGCTTGCATACAATCGCTTCACTGGCAGTGCAATCCAACAAACCTCAGAAAAAACTCTTTCCTTATAAAACTCGTCCAAACTTCAAGTTAACCAAGTACGCAAGAACAAATGTAAGTATAGCTAGATAACCAAAGCATGCATCTGTGTTTTCACCCTTTTTTGAAGAGCATAACGGATTCCGAATGACACAGGAAAGCCCCGAAGTCCTTACAGACTGCAACCTCCGACTCACCACCTGTATGGAATACATGATCTCGTCTCGTAGATGTAGCCACAGTAATGGAGGATGGTGGAATTTGCTGGTTTTAACTCTAAAGCGGTGGAGATTTCTTGTTTTAAAAAATTAGAGGCATTCGTGAATTGGAAAATTTTGCTACAAACCAACTCTGAACAGTCACCAGAAACATCAAAGCACATGCAAAGGGATAAGTTCACTCCCTCAGAACCATATCTTTGGTGTTCTGCATTTTTTTTTGTCAAACGTAGCACCAAAGATGCTACATCTTAGTGGTAAAACCTAACAAACAAAATGGCAGCGCGGGAAGAAAGTTACATTCAGTAGACATTCTGTTTGTTAGTTAGAAACCGTCGACATGGAACGGAACCCTTGATAGGACGTGACTTTGCCAAAGCTGTGCGAAAAGATAGGCGGAATCGAGCTGGGGGTATTGGAACAGAGAGTGGTTGATGTTCAGGTCTTTTCGTTCTAGGAATAACCTTAAAGAAAGCTATATTTTGGTTGTTCGATGCCTGTGAAATGTTGCAGTGTCCTACAAAGAGTTCAACACATACTTCTGGTTCGAACACATTCAACCGAAGCAGCTAGTCTTGCTGTACTGTGAGTACTGCAAGCCGCTCTGTGATAGTGCTGCTGTTTTACGCCCTGTGTACAGGCTAAGGCATAGAAAAGGAAAAGCACCAGCAGGAAGTGGCTAAGAAGATAGAGAAGGTGCATCAGAATCGAGCGTGACAAAGAGGACGCGACGGGTGAGAAAGCTGGGGAATCTCAGGGAGGGAAACAGGCCGTGTTCCAACTCCGTTTGTTCATCTTCAGAATGACCCACCTGGTCCTTACGGCCAAGTTCTAAAACCACAACTGAGCTTAAAAGGCCTTCTCCATCAGATGGACCAAACATAGGCCAATTGGAACACAGCCGGAAATTCTGTAAGGCAGCAGCAAAACTGTGAAGGGTGCAACAGTTCTAGGATAAAAAGACAAGAAGTCTAAACGCTCCACTAATGAATAACTTGACTGCTAAGTTAAGACAACCCCATTCTACTAAGGCAGAGAAAGCGGGGAGACACAAAATACTTCCATACGTATACCGCTACGAGTGTATATAAGGATACACTGCTACGACCGCTTGAGTACAAACTTGAATACACGCAAATACACAATTTACAATCACAATAACTTTTTAGAAAACCCCAAAAAGGCAAATTCCAAAGGGAATACAAAAACTTAATATGCTGTTGCAGTACCGTCTTGCGCTAGCATGTAACAAAAACAACCTATTCCTTCTGCTAGGCCTAATTCATACACGTCTACCTAAGCATCTTCTTCATTCATATTAAATTCACCTACTCATCAGGAACATGGACTGCTACCATTGGTGTACCAATAATCAAAACACACGCACACGAAAACAAAGCCAGATAGCAACGACTCAGCACAGTTTCATCATCAACACAATCAACTTTTTCACAGATATGCCCATTTTCAGTTACTGTTAAAAGCAAATTATAACGTGAGCAGCTGTAGGTTAGTGTTTGACATAAATGTCAGTCGGTTTTGTTCTTTTTTTTCTTTTCTCCTTCTTCTCTAGAAACTAGATTCTAGGACACAAAAACCTGCATATGTACAACAATCACATCATTGTTCTGTAAAAGCACAGCAAATATATACAGATCATGTAAAAACATTTTAAAGTGTGAAAAGGGTGCGCATAAAAAGGTAATAAATCTTTAGCAATCAGGGGTTACTTTAAGATCACCTCCATCAATTACCACTGTGTTCTGCAAGTTCTCCCCTACAGAAGTGGATTTTAGACATTTTCAGGCTCATGTACTGGTGATTCAGTCGCTTTGGATTAATGTTGCGCACTAGTTACACAGTGAAACTTCAACACACGAGTGCGAAGCCAATAGAGAGACTTGGGCTAGCTGTAAACGCATGAACTGAGTTTGTCTCAAACAAATACGCACTTCCTCTTCGAATGTTAACAGCACTATTCTTCATTTTTTTGCAGAATTTCCCACTTTTTAGGAATAATATTGTAAACAGTCATATTACTTGTGATGAATACAAAGGGTTAAATAAATAGGATATTTACAGAACGTCTGATAAGGTGAGTAAGCTGAATGGGTATTATTTGAAAGAAAAAGAAAAAGGGTTAGCATGTGCAGGCTGGGAAAGATCGCGTTTTCCCCCATCAGGAGGGTATCCACACTTAACATCGTACCCTCTTCAGACTAGGAGATGTAGTACAGGTTACACTGCATTATCTTCTGTGGGTGGTTCAGCATTCGGGGGCTGCAGAAGAGTCTGTTGAACTGGAAAGACAAAACATTGACAATTGCGAGATAAGCACACAATAATACTGGCCTTGTCCTTGTAGCTTCAACTAGACTTTTAAGTCACTGTTATCACAGAAGACTACAAAAGCGTGTTGTGATGCTAATTGTTTTCCATCCACATTTGTTTTAAAATGATTTTTCTTTTTAATTTTATTCAATATGTTATTGTCTCAATCTTGAATACAGTCCTACGGAAAAGTCTTATGTAAAAGAAAACTTTTTGCCTCCATTTTTTGACAAACTACCAAAAGGCACTCACTGAACTTTTGGATATTATATTTGGACGTTACAGCAAAACAACATGGACAACTCTAGATCTGTAAGACTCAGAATGAGGATACAGTAGGTCTGAGCACGAGCGTATAGGTCAAGATGTCAAAGAAACAGTTACTCAATGTTGTAACGAAATATTTTGTCTTATTAAATATGTGCGTTTTATCTAGGCAGGAGATTACCTTGAGGTTCCTGAGCCACAACAGCTTCTGGATTGTCTGCCTTAACCATGTCTGCATTCAGGCTCTCTGTGGGAATATAAGACAATGTGAAGATGAAGCACACTGGGGACAAATAATAGAAGACGTATGTTTTTCTGTAAAGTTGGCGGCTTGTTGTTACGTTGTATGCTGAAGCAGAACTTCTTCTTCTGGTAGGAGATGTAGCTCGTGACTGCACCAACCAGTGCCATGGCAACAGCACTCACAATGCCAGCAATGGTACCAGTCTCTGCCATGGTATCTAAAGATGGAAGGGAAACCTTGTAATACTGAGAATTTAGCTATCTTTTTATATATATATCTTTTTATATTATATATATATATATATACACACACACACACACACACACACTAGTGGTGGGCCGTTATCGGCGTTAACGTGCTGCATTAATGTGAGACTCTTATCGCGCGATTAAAAAAAATATCGCCGTTAATCTATTCACAAAGTTTGGTTGGGAGCTGGGTCTATACTACACAAGCTATGATGAAGTGAAAGTGACCATTTGTCATACGTGAACACACCACTGCACACAGTGTGAACAGCACGATTTTCTTCCTCTGCATTTAACCCATTCACCAAGTGAAGCAGTGGGCAGCCAGGAACACGGCGCCCGGGGAGCAGTGTTCCTTGCTCAGGAGGGGGACGGTGCCTTGCTCAGAGTACCTCAGCGGTGCCTAGCGGTCTTGGGGATCGAACCTGGACTGTCTGTTCGCAGGGCGGATGCCTTAACCACTAGGCTACCAACTGCCCCAAAAATGTAGTCCTCGGGTAGAGGACGTATATATATATATAAATAAATAAACACAGGAACAACAAAAGTAAGTATAATATCTAACATTAACTGGCTCAAACATCAAAAAACAGCTGAAATGAGGGTTCACTTCTTACCATAATCACCATCATTAGAGTCTAGATCACTGCTTGCAGCTCCCCGTCCACCTGCAGAAACAAATATTCCTTACACCAAGCAGGACACTAGAATGAACAAATGAACGAATGAATGAAGACAGCCTGGTTATTGCTTTTGCAATTTCTGTGAGTGTGTCTGTGTAAAATGTGCATGTCACTATTGTTTCATACACTGTTGACCACACTTGATCAGAAAAATGTTTTTAAATAATACATAAAAATAATTTATTATACTTTAGAAATGTTAAACTACACAACACTATTACATTGTTTTGCAATTACAATAACTACAATAGTAATGTTAAGAGCAGAGTGTGCATGTGTGACTCCCATCAGACACTGAATCAGGAGTGAAGCTGCTCTACAAACACTACTGCACTCAACACATATGGAGGCATTTCTTAATTTTCACACAGCTCACACTGAAATAGTTCAGAAAAGAATAGCAACAAATTGTACAAACAGTGAATAGTAAAAAGTGGCTGTATATGAAACATATGAAACAAACGTGTACACAGAAGGAGATACATGTTCTGACTTTCAATATAAGTTCATGTAGTTACATGTAGCTACATTCATCTATTGGTCAGTTCAACATGAAATTACAAATAACACTACCTTTCCCTTTGTCAGGCTTGTAGGTTTCATCATCTGCCACAGTTCCAAGGTCCTCATCTGTAAAGCTACTGCCTACAAGGACAGAAGACAAATGTTAAGACATAAACACGCATGTGTCAGAGACAAGCCCCGGTACCAAGATCCTACACAGAGGAGAGTTATCAACAGGACTAAGGAAGAGGAAATCAAGAGAGAAGTACTGAGATCCTAAAGGAGGAGAGAAATGCCTGTGCTCCAGAAATAAAGGTTAGAACCTCAGCAAATACTGCAAAAGACAAGACCATGAAAAGCTGTAAATCTGGTGACTAAAACCGCAATAACCATGCAGGGTTATTGGTTAAGTGAAAACAAGGTGATGGTTAATTAGTTGAACATGCTTCTTACATTCTTTAAGACTATGTTCTCAGCCAAACTAGAAATTAGGCCTGGTTACAGGTGAAGGTGGATTTAACCTTGGGTGGCAACACTACCGCAGGTGAAACACCTTCTAGTAGTAGGGTAAGACATGACAGAACACACAGAAGAGACAAACAGATTTTATTCCCAAGCCACATGTGCCCTTCGACAATCTCTTACCACCATTTCCACCTCTGTTATTGGGTCTGCCATCACCTCGGCCCCCTCCTCCAAAACCTTTATCAGATAGGAACACGAGATGCCATACAGTCCCCCATTTTCATCACGTTTACACTGCGAGACAGTAACTAATGACACAGGTCTACTTTATTACATAGACTAAAGACAACATGCATGCTCACAACAGACCAGCCAGCCACTTTACGCTCACGATTTTGGCACATTGGCTACATCTCTGTGCATCTCTTATACATCTTTTCCTATATATAATCCCTCAGCCACTCACACCTTAACTGTTTTTCCTTACTTGTGTATTCATCTCTGACTTGCTTTTTCTCTTTGACAGGGTTTGTTATGGTGTGTAACTTAGCCAGCAGTAACTTGGTTAAATAGCTGTTGTTGATTTAAGTATAGCTTTACAGGTTTAAGAACAGTTGATGTACGTCGCTCTGGAAAAGAGCGTCTTCTAAACGCCGTAAACGTAAACATACTAAGATTTGGGAGTTTCTTTGCGAGTTTTTCTGGAATGTAATGCTTTTGCCGACTACAGAGAAGTGTTCCCAACAGTAGTCATGGCTTCCCCCTCCTGCACATTTGCTTTCCTTTCTTTAAGGAATCCAATACTGATGGATACCTTTCGATGCTTCCTCATCCTCTTACTGGAGTTAACGGCCTTATGGCCACTGCTCTCAGTTTTTACACATTATGTGCTGCTGTGCTCTTGTGATCAAATCAACAAAATGAAACACACAAAACATGTAGCTACACCATTTACACAAAGGAATGCAGTTCTGTAGGTCCGTTCAACAGTTCTCAATTGCAGCCATCTGAAAAATGTCCTTACAGGTTCTCTTTACCTAAATATAATGTATCCTCACTAGAAAAGGTGGTTCTTTTCATCACTGGCACAATTTAAGAAAATTGGCCATTCAAAGGGCATGCAGCAAAAACTTCAAAGGAAAATCTAGAATTCTAAGTTGTTTTTAACAAGACTTTATTAATTGTGTGTGTAAAGACAAAAAATACAAAGTAAGGTTCAAATGTAAAAGGTACACAGATGTACATATTGATGTACAGATACTAGAGAAAATATTCATTAAAAAGAAAAGTGCAAAGAGTGGGGTCTTAAGCAGCAACATGTATCAACACAACTACAGGTAATAGCTGTGACTGTGAAGTAGCAACTGCAGCCACAGGTGCGTCTTCTTTATCTGTTAACCAACCAATATGTCCAGCACCTCATTCTCTTCGGTTTTCTTATTTTGTGCACCACAAGATTACGACTGATTCAGGGTAACTTAGAAACGGAATAGACGCTTTTTCCTTTTATTTCAAACACGAAAGAGATACCAGTTACCTAATCAGCGTTCTTTTGTTTGTTTATCCGACACCCCATCGCAACCTCCGCAGCACCATGGATTTGTATGGCCTGCATGGTTTTAAAGACCATTAGGTTTATATAGCTCTCTGTATAATAGCGTGATGACTCCTTACCTCACACATGAGCATTTAGACAGCGCACAAGCGGCAGCGGAATGATGGTCATCCTTAGGACAACATGGCAGCTTAAAATATGCACATATGTGGTAGTGGTGTGCTGCACAGCATATCACACACTCCAGCCCTACCTCTGCTACAAGATGTGAGGTTTAATGATCTAGACTAGATACCGATACAGCTGTATATCCTGAGCAAGCTGTTGGTGATATGCGACTGATACAATTATGCCAATACAGGAGGTCCTCGGGCTACGACACATGACGTTTTGAGTTTCTAGCTTGGTTGTACGTGGTGAAAGAATATGCAGTATATGCAGAAACTTTCACCACTTTGGACTGTTAAAAATCGCAAGTGTTTTTACACTCATTTTTTGTCATTTTTTCCTGTTACCACAGTACAGCGTACATTTGTGACCTTTTTCTGTGGCTTAGTTGTGTGTTTATGTTCTAGATTAGGATTTCACAGCTGTGTTAGGACAGGTAAGTGACTAAGGCTAGGGGGGGTTTCACCAAAATTCGAGTTACATCACTGTCAAAGGAACGGACCTGTGTCATAACATGACGACCCCCAGTATCGATGTTTTTCTATATGTTATGTTATTTGACAGTGTACATATGAGTTAACTGACATTGCAAGTCTGATTATGTGTAGAAACACATGGCAAACCCGTGCTCTAATATGATGAGAAAATATTGTTTCATGGTGCTTCTATTGTAATGCGTATTGCATCTTATATGCTTGTATATCGTGTTGCGTAGCTGCTGCCAGTGCAAAGAAGCAGCCTTACAGCTGTTTTAACATGAGCGCAAAAATCTCATAACATGGTGCTGTTCATTTTTTGACCAGTTCCTGAAGTGTGAGGCTTATATTACACAGAACATCACAGATTTTTCTCAGTTCATTTTTCACACTTAGCACTGCATCTACAATGTTATTTGGACGTTCCCCCTGCTGCCCCTCTGCTTCTGAAGCACAGGAATCAGTGGCTGCATGTTCACAGCCAGTTGCCGTGGATACACCAGACACACTGGGTTCAGCATCACCTTCCCCCTCTCCATATGAAGCTATTGCGATGAGATCAAAGTCCCCTGTGTGGTGAGAGAAATGAAGAGGATTGCTGACCCTGTCTGTGCAGCTGCCGTCAGTGACTCTCTGACCCCTGAAGTCAAATCAGAATCCAAAACACCAGACACTGGATTTTCTCCAAAGAGGAAATTCAGTGCTCCAACAGCATCCCATCGCACGCTCAGCCAGTCTGCAGCGATTCTCCTTCTATCAGTTTTACAGCAGAGGACTAACTTTTCATTCTGATTACTGGGCCATGACCCAACCACGTTTAATGCCGAAGACTTTCCATTTCATCAGTTTACGTTTGTTAATTAACAGACAGCAAACCACCAAATGGAAACATTCTACTGTTCTACCTCATAGTTGCTGAAATTTGTTTTTGCCTTTGAATATTTCTTTCTCAAAGGGTACATCAAGTGTGTGGAAACACAATGGACTGATGTTCACTTAATTTTGTTTGGGACATGTAAAATAGAAGGACCTTCTGTAGATATGCTTCTGGGGTTTTTGCGAACACTTGCTTTGCAGAAGAACTAAATGTCCTACTATGTTTACACTGCATTCCTAAAAGCAATTTTTTAATCTATAGAGCCCTGATATGAAACAAGTGCAAATTATAAAAAACACTTTGATACACAAGCAACTGTTTTATATTGATCTTAGACTGTCAGTGATGTTGTATATATAAAATAATTTGATGCTGAGGGCACTCACCTCCTTTGCCAGTGTCTTTCCCTTTACCTCCAATGTCATTGCTGGGGTCCAAAGCATCAGCAAGGTCAAATTCATCTAAATGGAAAAGGTACATTTTGTATCATTATTTGTATAAACGGTAAACTGAGGTTAAACTCAACACAAATGGTGTGGACTCTGAAGTATTTGACTACTTGATGCCATGAATGGTTCAGACGATACACGTATTTAGTGGTGTGAATTTGCCAAGCAGCACTGCAGTTCAGCATAAAATATTCAGAATGAGAAACAAAATGCACTGACGATGATTATGACTGCACTTGATGTGAGCTGCAGTTCATTCCGCACTTAAAGGTGAGTTTGTTTTAGTCTATTATGCAGGCATTATGTAGCTGTTGACTGTACATGAAGTGGCTTTTAAGAGCACAAATCCAGCATTTTTATGTCCATTTATGATGTCTGTGGGAGGCACAAAAACAAGCATCAATAAACACTGGCCACCCATGACCTTGTCACTGGTTCACAACTTGACCTTCCTCAGACCACTTTTGGTAGATAATGAACACTGCATACCAGTAAGATTGAGCTGTCTAGCGATCACTTGAAATATATCAGTCTGTGTGGAATGAATGTATACATTATACGAGTTTCACTTCTTGAATTGAATTAGTGAAATAAATCAACTTTTTGAAGATATTCTAATTATATGACCAGCACCTGTA
>JBBPDB010000011.1:11608276-11622133 GCA_037974465.1 Brachypetersius altus
CTCAGGGTACCTCAGCGGTGCCTAGCGGTCTTGGGAATCGAACCCGGACTTTCTGGTCGCAGGGCGAATGCCCTAACTACTAGGCTACCAGCTGCCCCTAGACCAGTATTTGAAACCAGTGACACTAACAAACACACAAAAGTTCTGCAGAAAAACAGACGCTGCTAAACTTTATTGTTTAGGTCCCTGTACCACCAATACAGCTCTGACTCGTCGAGGCAAACTGTGATCCAGCGCAAAAACATCAGCAGCAGATCCTGTAAGGTGCTGTCAGGATTGGACTGAAATCTAAGAAATTTGGAGGCCAAAACAACACTTTGAACTTTTGTCATGTTCCTGAAACCATTTCTGAACAATTTTTACTGCTGCCAAGAAGGTGTGTACATCATCTACATCAATTTTTCGGAAGAGATATGTGCCAAAGCATCATCCACAGGACGCAAGGTTTCCCAGACGGACACTGCCCAGAGCGTCCTGGTGCCATCTTGTACTTACACACACCCAGCCATAAGTCAATGGCACCTTCTATCACTGCTTCTTGATACAGTTCTGATGTTCACATGCCTGTGGTAGACACTTTCAGTGGTGGACAGAGGTCAGCATGACAACTCTGAGCCATCTATGGCTATGTAGCCCCATATGCAAAAAAAAAAAAGTGACACCTTTCTATCATATCCAGCATGAATTTTTCCAAACTTTGTGGTAGAGTAGCTGTTTTGTAGGGCTGGATCAGACAGGATAGCCTTTGTTCCCTACTCATGACCCTTTTACAGTTTACAGTTTACTAGTTGTCCTTCCTTGGACCACTTTTGGTAGGTACTGACCACGGCATACCAGTAACAGCCCACAAGACCTGTTGATTTGTAGATGCTCTCTCTGACCCAGTCATCCAGCCATCGCAATTGGACCCTTGTCAAAGTCACTCATATTTTCATGGCTGCCTCGTTTTCCTGCTTCAAACTGACTGTTCACTTGCAGCTTAATGGACCCTTTGACAGGTGTCATTGCAATGTTATTCACTTTATCTAGCTTTACACATACATTATATGGATGGAAATATTGGGATAAAATTGTGTCCATATATGTGTAAAGGTAGATAAGGTGAATAACATAACAAGTATATAAGTAAATATACTTACATATACACGCGTGTGTGTGTGTGTGTGTGCGTGTGTGTGTGTGTGTGTTGGGTTTTATGTATTGCGTTCTACACCTTGTCCAGATCCTTACAGAAAAAACCCTGAAAACTAAAATCCACAATGTGAACCTCATGGGAATTACAGGATATCAATTAAGAATTTAAGGATATCAATTAAGATGTGACTGTATTATCTATATTAAGTCGCTAGATGGCAGAAGACGGTGTTTTGAACTGTCCGCAGTCACGGGACGTGTATAAAGACCTATTGCACAATTCTAACAAAGAAACTGGATGGAAACTATGCAAAAGGATGAGAAGTTAACCCCCTTACACGCTGATGAATTAATTCTTTAAAAGTGTTCAGTTCGTTTAAAACTAGTTAACATTGTCGTCTATGACAAGTCGTCCTTATACTAGCAGCCTTGGTCTGTTTGAGCATCTGTTTCTCATAACGAGTCCATTATTAGCGCCAGTTACGCGAAAGGAAATATACTGAATTCCCAAAAGTAAAAACATTCCCATGCTTGGGGCAACTAGACTATGTGTAGGATGGTGGGAACTGCTACAAAGAAACAGTGTTTTAATTGTGTACTGGAAATTCCCATTAGTCACTAACCACCCTCCACCCACCTTATACCTGTCCTAAACAAGACTTCCAGACTTTAAGGGTGCAGTGTAAATAAGAACTAAAGTGACAGTACAGTGACTTATTTTGCTTTTTCTATTAGTACACAACTGAAGTGCACGCCACACCCTCCTCCTTAAGGAGAGTTCTGATTGGTCTGTCCAGCCGGAGGGCGGGCGTATTCCATGTCGTTACAATGATGTAAACGCTTTTCGCTTTTATGATTGGCCAACGCCGCTATCAGTCAGAGACCGGGGGCGGGGTCTGAGTGCTGTCAGCAGAGACAGACTGACAGAGGTTTCCGTCTCAGGGCTGCGGGAAACTACCCTGAGAGAGAGAGCGAGGGAGAGAGAGAGGGGAGACGAGAGAGAACAGAGAGAGAGAGAGAGAGAGAGCGCGAGCGCAATTTATTCCGGACGGCAAAGCCTCGAAAGGCTGAAGAGGAAGTGGGGAGGCTTTATTCGAAGTGCCAGTCCGTTTTTATTCAGTCACTGAGACCTTTTTCTGCCCTCCAGCATCTGAGAGAGAAGAGAAGAGGCCTGTGGAGCTATGGGGGACAAGGCGGGGACCAGGTAAGACCGTTTTTTGCGAGTTCCGTCTCGGTGTCATTTTTTATTTTTCCTTCTCAGGTGGAGTGGGAGTGGGAGTGAGTGTGAGGCGAAGCTTGCACTGAGCAGCTCGTTGTGTTATGCAGACTGATCCTCTGTGCAGGGCTCACTCTGTGCTTCTGTCACGACATTTCAACACAGTGGAGCAAAAGTAGCTGCCTTATATCTCTTTTCTCCTCGCCTGGGTGGGGTTAGAAACCCGCTAGGCGAGCTGCACACCAACCACTTACAACACCCCCAGAGCCTTACACACTGACTACTGAACGGTACGTCCAATTAGTACACCTAACAGCAATCCAATTAGAAGCAATCAGTACTACAGTGCAGCTGTATGTTGCATTGTAAGCAGCCAACGTGTGTGTGTACATATATCTGTGTGTGCGAGCTTCCCTGCCATCAGCAGCAGCCATTTACTGCCAAGCTGAACTTGTTATTTGCCTCTTCTTTGCATTTCCCACATTTTACATAAAAAAAACAAAACAAACACGAACAAGGGCTCCAGCGGTTTGCCAGATCTGTACAGTTTTAAGGAGGAACAGAAAATGCGCACAGACAACTTCTGTCTGTTTACGATCCGAGCTTTTGCATGAGAGGTTTACATGGACCCAGCCTGCCGGAGGTCCATCGTCCAGGTTGTATGGACCTCACAGCTCAAAGAATGGAAAACTACAACAACAACGAAAAAAGCGAGCCGTGTTTGGAGATTCCAGTTCAGCGCCGCCACCCCCGGCCCCTGAACACTTCCTCAAGTTTTTTTCTGTCAAAGGCCGCGGCGTTTCCTGTCTTACACGGCTCGGTTAGAGTCTGGCCGTGTAGCTTCTCCTTTAAAACCCCGCTGCGTGCTGCATGACCCCCGTAGTGCCGTGGGCGAACGTGTACGTGTACAGTTTGATGAGTAACTCGGAGCTGTCCCTGCGTTAATCTCTGCCTACATCTCTTTCTCTGCAGCTGTAGGCTAGCTGTACTGAGTGCTCATTAGAGGTGTGTGTTTCTGGGTGAATATTGCAGTGTGTCGCAGTAGGTAAGAAAGGTAAACCCTCTCCTTTGCGTGCAGTGACGTTGCTTTGACGTATGACACGCAGCACACGCACAGCACACACGTGGGCCGTCGATGTGCATCTTTACCATCAAAAACTGCACTTGGATTTTAGGCCCATGCAGTTTTAACGTAAAATCACTTCAGCCTGGACGAGAATAATAAACATAGCCCTGTGGGCTATGGCAGAACTGTGTAGTAATCTGATTTAAAAAGCCTTTGTGTGTGTGTGTGTCTGTGTGTGTGTGGAGAGGGAGAGAGAGAGAGAGAGAGAGAGAGAGAGAGAGAGCAGCTGTTCCCTGGCCCTGACGAAACAACCAATGCAGAACAAACTTGCTTGGTCTGTATTGATTGACACACATTCAGAGCACCGCAAGGCTGTGAAAGAGGCGAGATTGTGGAGGTGTCGACGGCTGGTCTGTGCATTCAAATGAGCTTTTGGTTGGGGTGGGGGAATTAAATCTGTTTGTGTCTCTCCCTTTTTCCCCCACCCTTTCCCAAACCATTTTTGATCTTTAAAAACTCAAAACCACTTACCTACTTGCATCTCTCGAATGCGTCCCCTTAGTGCACTCAGTTTGCTTGATTTGGTGTATCGTTTTTTTGAGAGCTTCTCTCTATCTCGCTCTGTCTCTGAGAGAGAGAGGGAGAGGTGTGGGTGTAGTGTTCTGTGCATCTGGCTCGCTCACCAGTGTGGAATCACTGTAGGCTACAAGAGATTTAGGCGGCTCGCTACTCAAACACTCTAATCTGCTCACTTAACTCCTTTTCACCACAGCAAAATCCTTGTCTTAACTCTTCAGTTCGGCTGTCTTTCTCCATCTCCCTTTTTTTGTCCTCGTCCAATCTTCGTTCCTCCTCCTATATGTAAGCTTTTCTGCATAAAACAGGAATTGGCACAGACGTGTGGAGAAGCAACCAGTGCTACTGGGCCTCAAATCAAATTCAGAATCGCTTTGGAATGTCAGGCGCATTCAGTATCGCCTGTTGATGTGCTGTATGAAATCTTTGGCAAAGTGTTGCACCGTTTTTTTGAGAGGATATAGTGGAAATGATCTTGCTTTCACCCTCTCACCTATTAGTTCACTTTTCCCCTCCACTTTCAAAAAAAAAATCCCCAAAAAACAGCATAAAAATGCTGTCATGGCCCAGTAGGGCTGCTAATAACTCATAAAATGTACTGTCATACCCCTCAAGAAGAACACTGAGCATCTCTAATGCACGAAATGCAGAGTGATGGAAGTAGGTTACAAACACAGGCTTTGACTTGAAGGTCGCCAGACTACTGTATATTACACAGATATTTCACAGATTCTGCCAGAAATTAGAAGAGCTGCTTGCTCCAATGGGGTTAGTTTTTTGTTGCCATGGCTACGGAGTGTTCAAAAATCTTCACCCTGGAGAGGATTTTTACAAACATTAAAAAAATGATTTCATTTGGCCTTGTTGATTGGACAAGATCTCAAACAAACTGTCGAAGTGCAGCTTTTAAACTTCGAAATGAGACCCCATTAGAGTTTGGACATTGTTTTGTTGAATTTGATAAAAGGATACTGTTGCTTGTGCAGTCTTACAAAATGTTACATTTTTGCTATTTTGCTATTTTTCTTGCTAAAAGAAATATGGGATGCACAGGGAATATAATGTACAGTCCACCGCAGATTCATGTAAAGCATATTTTGGGTTGCCATGTCAACACATTTTATGTGATTTATTCCAGTATCAAGCATTAGCATGGCTGTTTGGTGGCAAAGTGAACAGCATTCTCTATAGATGGCAAAAGAAAGGAACTTTCCCACACAACGCATAAACAAATTGCTGAAGACAAACCGTTTTTTCATGTTAGGACCCTAATTTCATAATAGCAACTGAGTTTCTGAGAATTAGGGCTAATAGTTACTTGGGGCGATTCTCTAGCCTAAATAAAGTCCTTATTTTCCCCACAACGTGTCCTAAAAACGCATTCTTTGGTATCTCTCTCTGAAACCACTTGTTTATTTAAATATTATAAGGTTGGGTGAATTGACCTTGCTGAACTCAGGCCAGTCACGCTGTATGTTAGGTTAGGCAGAGTGGACTCGTGTTCCCCCACAACATTTCAAGACTGAGATCGTCTTCTTCTTTGTATGGATATGTTCTGCTTTTGTCTGCGCTGTCGTCGCTCTCCAGCTTAATCAACCCTCTTTGTGTCTCTCTGTAAGTAGATGACCCTCGTGACCTCTGATTGAGGCTTTGCTGCTGGTAACCATGGTAACTAGCTTGTCCACCACAAACACTCATTTTCATTTTCAAAGCAGCACCTCTCTCTTTCTTTCCACCAATACAAGGCTGCGCTGCTACACCACAAGCACTTTTTAGGGGCTGACGTGGTAATTTGGAAAGCCTGAAAGAAGGCTTACTTATTTATTTCCTGTTTAGTCAAGGCCATTAAGAGTGTGATGTAATAATAGTGGGTGATGTGGACAAAAGTTTTTTATTTGCTGGTGTTATTAAAATGAATGTTGATTCACCGCAGTGGAAATTGGAAAGGAATTGAATGTTGAGCGTTATTTTCCTAAAGATTTATATAAATATTTAAGTAAATCTGTTTTGTAGGTTACCAGGGTGTCAGTGGTACCTGGGTTACCTGGGATGTCCCTTCAACTTCAATGAGAACCATAGTAATCGGCCTATGTAAATTATTTTTATTATTGTGGTGATAAATGTTGTTTCATGTCCGGATTTCTGAGGTCATCTGTCTCGGACATCTACATCTACAACTGTCAGATGCCTCTGGCATTTGGCAAAAAGTCAAGGTATCAGTATTAACTGAAACTGTAGAGCCTTTTAACTTGTGTGGACCAGGCCCCCAGATGATGGGGTGGCAGAACTGGTAAGAGTATAAACAGAAGCATGTGGAGGAGTGGAAACCGAGTCGAGCAGGTATCTGTGTCTCCGCATGGTTCTGGGGGGTTCGTGAGGCATGCCGGGCTCCGGGGGATGTGGTGTCCACATCTGGGTCTGTGCCTTGGTGTGGTTTTGGGAACTGTGCTGGGGTCTATGTCTCTGCATGAAGTCACGATTAAGGTAAGCATTTGCGCTGTGAGGACTGAAAACTGGTGCACATTTTGCGTACCACTGACGTGTATTCGGGCTTCCGTACCACTTCTGTTAGTCCCTGGTTGGGTAAAAAGCCTTGACTGATGTCATGTTTCTTCAATTTGGGATGATCAGAAGATAAAAAATGCCCATTCTGTTTGCAACACATCACTCAGAATTCACTAACTAGTCATTTTATTTACTACACCTCATTGAAAACTGAAAACGATCATTGAATTCTGCCCCCGCCAAGTCAGCGCAAACAGGCAGCTGGCTGAGAGCTGACTGTTCCCGGCTATCACAAGGAGGAGGAGGCGTCATGTATTACCATAACAGTGGGAAGTAAGGGTGCAAGGAGTGCTGAGAAAAATAATAAATGAAACACACAAAATTATTGTGGCATTGAAATATTAAATACTTAAATCTGTGGCTTTCAACAACTGAACTGGGGTGCAATTCTAATGCAAGGAAAACCCTAATTGGTAATTGCTTGGTCATGTTAACATGATGTCTGAAATGTGCTTGCATAGGCTATCCCTATACTCCACTGGATAACCACAATTTTCCCACTCTGCTGGCTTCAATATGCCTGAGGATCTGCAGCCTTAGGGTTATTCTACATCAGTTAAACTAGACTAACTAGCCAACCATAGGCGTGATCCCTCAATCACAATTGGACCAAAATAGTCATGTGGCACTTGCAATTGGAGGATAATGAAAGAGATGTAATGTGTAATATTTACAAAAATACCGTTTGCTCTAACTTTAACAATAAAAGTCATTCTATTCTATTCTTTTCTATTCAAAACTCAGTAATAATATCATGATTTGCATGTATTACAGTGTAATGACCTGAAAAAACTACAGTGCCCACACTAGGTTTGCAGGGATAAACCGGTGTGACTATTAACCGCGGTGTGAAACATTGTGATTAATTCACCATTAAGACTTCCTCAACACTCCCAAAAACATATAATAGCGCGACTCGCACAGATGGAAACAATACACACGCGGATCAACGCAGAAGCAGAACAAGAGACAACCACCACCGGAACTACTCTATATTCACCTAGGAAGCGCTTGAAGTCTCCTGTGTGGGAATTAGAGGTGGGCATAGATTAATTTGCCCAAGATTTTTTTTTTTATCGATCGATAAGAATCTCGCGCCGTTAGCGGCCCAGCACTAGTGGGAATATTTTGGATACCCTAAAGATGCTAAAGCTACTGCAAAAGCTACTTGCATCCCCTCTGAGAGAGTGTTCAGCAGTAGTGGCAATATTAAATTATTATCATTAAAGGCTGAGCTCAGAAAACGTGAACATGCTCACCTTTTTGCAGTTCAACTTGTCCGTGTAAGAGCTTTAACAGTCCAGGTTTTACATTATTTTCATTTTAATGTCACGGTAAGTGTTTTAACAGCAACAAATGACCTCTGTGTTGCCTATAGATGTGTAGATGTGTTACTTTTATTTACACATTTTATTTTTCAAAATATGCAGCATCTTTAAAAAGCAGCAATTTTAACTGCATTTTAAGTTAAACAATGCAATTTATGTTCGTCATCACGTAGGTCTGAGTTCATTTCTCTTGCTAAAAAGGCATACAAACTGAAAATATAAAAAATGAGTAGTTTTTCTTGAAATGTACTTGAAGTTTACTCTGTTTCATGAGTGTGCTAAAATGCAGCTATAAATATCTGTTTGCCCAGAGATTACTTGTGATGTTTTGTTTTTAAAATTTTTTCGACTGTGGTGTATTCAAAAGCCAGCAGTAACCTCTGTCTGTGCAGCTTACAGCTTTTTACAGCCTTACAGATGGTTGTAGTATCTCTGAAAAGCAGCAATAAATAGCTTCTGAAGTTCAAAACCTTTATTTGTGAAATCAATTCACATAAAATAACCGTGATAATCATGAAACTGTGATTATTTCTCAGACTACAATCGTACCACCAAAATGTCTAATCGTTGCAACCCTAGACCACACCCTAGACCATCATTTTATGGTCCCTCACTCCTTGTGCAAATAACATTTCAGATACTCTTTCATCAGTCTGTTTATGTACCACGAAAACTAAACACAGAAGTGAGTATGATCCCAGGAAGTGCACTTTTGTCAACCAAATGAGTATAAAGTTCATCGTAATTAACCGAAATGAGCATTGTATTGTGAAAGGATGCGTTTGATATGGTTAGAAAGGCACCCCTTGTTTATTCTGTATTTGGGCATGAACATTTGCATTAGAACTAATTTGTGTGTGTTTTGCTCTCATATTTGTAAAGAAATATATGCTAGCCTCCTATTGGTAGAGCTACACATGGTGTGACCAACCAGCAAATGAGAAGTTCCTTAAGAAAATTAAATTGTTGTTAAATCCCCTTACAGTCCTCTGCCTCTACATGAAGTCTTACTGCGTGAGTACCTCAATCAGCTCAGGCACAGTTTCTGCAGCTGTACATTTGGTGCCTGTTGCTGGGGCTAAAGTGGAATTCCCAGCAATGCCATGGCCCTCAATGTCTGAAGAGTAGTTGGCTGTGTTCTCATTGAGTGAAAAGGATGGCATAGTCCCTCTGTCAAAGTGGAGTGATTTTAGCTAATTAGGGGCATCTGGTAGGTCATGGAGACAGATCAGAGCAGCTAACCGTCTGTTTCAAGTGTCCCAAGCTTTTTGTGTGGCCCTATGTGGGCAGCATATGCAAAAAAATGCAAGGCAAGTGCTATGGGTGTAGCATGCGCTAACACTCAGCCTCCCAGGGATTTCGAGGACAGAAATAAATTTGTAAAGACTATGAATTTTCCCCAGATCAAGTGCAAATCACGTTAGGACTCAAAGCGCATGAAAATGAGCCATCAGCATCTCCCCTAGGTTGTAAAGAGAAATGTGAACCCTTTAATCAGCTATTCCAAAATGACAGTGGTGGTGTTTGCTCTGCAGCCTGACTGAAAATGTGTGCAGGACAGTATTTGTGTTTACACTACAATGTGAAGAACAGGGTGGTGTCTGTCATGGATTTTTAGGAATTAGATAGTCACAACTGTGTTTTGCGAATATTTGGTAAACTACACTAATAGCATGGAGTAATAGCTGTTCTCCATACCAGAATCAGCCAGAAGCCCCATGGACAGACTGGAAGCATTTGGTTGCCGTCATCGCTGCTGAAGATGGATTGGCAAGCTATTGTGCAAGTGCAATTACACAAGACATGGGTGTTATGTAACTTCCTTTGATTAAACCATGTGAAATTA
This sequence comes from Brachypetersius altus, assembly GCA_037974465.1. Taxonomy (NCBI): domain Eukaryota; kingdom Metazoa; phylum Chordata; class Actinopteri; order Characiformes; family Alestidae; genus Brachypetersius; species Brachypetersius altus. The sequence goes on from JBBPDB010000011.1 coordinate 11,618,008, forward strand.
GTAGTAAGTGTCTGCAGGCCTTGGTGCTTGAAGATTATAATGGTGCAGAGCAGAATTATTGTAAACAGCCGTCCATCTTCAATCTTGGACTAACAAAACCTTGTAAATCCAAAATGGCAACATGATGAGAATGGGTGAGAAATGCAACATTCTTGAAGGTCTCATATGATGAAATGCCTCAATTGCCTCACTTCTTTTGAAATAAAAAAATATGATGCAGAATGTTTCAAATCTAACATTCACTTCCCGTTCCTTACGATCCATTTATGAAAACGAAGCTGCAGTGACCGCGTGTTTTGAGTTGACTAAAAAAACCTCATTTGCTTACATCCGTCTATTCGGTCCACAGCAGTTCAGCCCTGCCCATTTGAACAGAAGCTATAAAATAGTATTTCAGCCTGGGCTGCTTTTTGAATGAGGTGCAATGCAAGGGTGCCAATCTGATCAGACCATGTATCATATATCATAAATACTGTATATGTAACATATGTCAGGTCTACGCCAACAGTAACTGAAACTGTTTAATTGTTAGAGACGGAGACAGGGTGGAAAATGATCATATGAAAATGAATTACATAAAATTACAGCAACCCCATATAAGGAAAAACATAAAAAACAAGAATGTAGAGTATGGGCTCACTAGCATTACATTATTGTATGGATATTTTATTTGCACTAGGGTTGGTCCATTCATTATGAAATGTTCACAAAATGTATAGTAAGAGTTACAAAAAAAGAGAAACGGAAGATACAGTTTTGACAAAACAACAACAATGTGCTATATATTATTGGCTAAGGCCCTGGCTTATAAATGTTATTTACTTAAGGTCTGTGAAAATGTGTGTGTGTGAGTGCTTTCATACAGCACTCACTGTAAACCTGCACCCTAGTTTCATCTGCTAAATGGTCCCGTTATCTTGGAATGGCCCAGCGTATAAATTCACCTGAGGCTCTTCAGGACCTATTTGGACACGCCTGCTTGCCTGGCTTAGCACACTTCTGTTAATAAACCATGCTGCATTACCTAATATTGCACTCGGAACCTGTGGATCTCTGGCTGCGTCTCAACTGACTTAATATTTACTCTTTAGTTCAAGAGTTCTGTTGGCAGCGAGGTGTGCTGACGAGTAGTGTCTGACGTCTGAAGGTTAATTGTCATATTATGGAAAGCAGAAGCGCAGAAGAATTATTGTACTAGACATATTTGTCCACAATGGGAAGCAGCCTTGGAAAAAGTCATTTGCCAGCGCAGCACATCACTGACGTAGAAGATTTGTCTCTAAGGATTAAAGGTTTCTGTAGCAAGCTGAATTTGTATCATGGCTGACACTTGGGATTCAAGGTATGACTTCTTTTGGAGGGGAAGGACAACTCTCACGTTTTTCAGGTTCTCACTTATCAGTATGAAGGTTATTTATGGCCTGGCTTAACCAGATTTCTTTCTTCCAAACAGTAATACTTTGTGTTTCCTTCACGTGAAAGGCCACGTTGTTTGAAAAATGACAGCTATTTGGATCAGTTCTGAACAGAATGGATTTAGATGAGGTGTGAAGGTGGAATATAAGAGCTGATCTTGACTTCTAACCGTATGTTGGAGGTGTGTGTGTGTGTATTTGCTAAGTGCATATAACAGTTTTGGTGTCTAGGGTCACACAAGTTTGTGTGTGCGTGTAAGGTTGACTTGATCATAAGCAGAGACCCTCAACGTTTCCCTTGGCTCTGTCCAAAAGATTTATCTCTCTTTCTCCCTCTCTCTCTCCCTCCCGCTCTCTCTCGCTCTCACCCTCTGTCTCTCTCTCTCCTTGCTGCAACACTCTGATCCCTGTCTCCATCCATCAGAATTCCCCAGTTCTTTTCTTTTGTTCTCACAAATGTGTCTTTGACAAATGTGAATATCCTTTCTTTCCCTCACATACTTGTACTTTGTCACTAGTTGTTCCTCTTTGCATTGCAGAGATTTGCATGCTCACCTTCTTTATTACTCTTTGCAGCCTCATTAATGATCCCATTTGACTACATATGCAAAAACACACATACAATTTTTGTCAGGTGAATGCTGTTCTGAGAATACGTGTGTTTGTCGGGATCTGTGTTTAGCCATGCAACAAAACTTTAGTGCTCCTGCACAAGACTAAATTTGAATAAACAATAACAATGAATATCTCTTTGTTATGAAACATATACCGTGGCTGGTTGTGGTTAAGTATCGTCAGTGTTATGAAAAGTTCACGAAAAACTATTGTGACATAAATGCTAATGAAACTATCATATTGGTAATGCTTGGCTAAATGCATGGAGGAAAACAAAAATAGAACCTCTGGGTTTGGAGGATGTAGGCAGTCCATACTTAACCAGATTCAGTGGTTCTTACATACAGACACACAGGACTATAATCAGGCAATTACCAGCTGAATCAGGTGTTACAGTGAAACTTTAAGCCATGAAAAGTTTGTTTCTGTGGCATTAGACAGGATAATGTGATAAAATTAGTGCTGGGCCGTTAACGGTGTTTACTCTTATCGTGCGATTAAAAAAAATATCACCGTTAATCTATTCACAAAGTTGAGTTGGAAGCTGGGTCTATACTACGCAAGCTATGATGACTTTCACCTTGATATTTTAGTGCGGAGTTACTCTATCTCTCTGTCTGTCTGTCTGTCTGTCTGTCTGTCTGTCTGTCTCTCTTTCTCTCTTTCTCTCTCTGGTTCGTGACTTTTCTGGATCACGCCCGTTTTAAACCTGTCTCGCTCTCTCTTGTGCGTGCGCGCTCTCTCTGTGCCTCTCTCTCGTGCGTGCGCTCTCTCTGTCTCTCTCTCTCTCGCTCTCTCTGTATCTCTCTCTCTCTCTCTTTCTTTCTCTCTCTCTCTCTCGCTCTCTCTGTATCTCTCTCTCTCTTTCTTTCTCTCTGTCTCTCTATCTCGCTCTCTCTGTATCTCTCTCTCTTTCTCTCTCTCGCTCTCTCTGTCTCTGTCTCTCTCTCTCTCGCTCTCTCTCCCTTTCTCTGTCTCTCTCTTGTTCATGCGATCATCTCTCTCTCTGTATCTCTCTCTCTCTCTCTTTCTCTCTCTCTCGCTCTCTGTATCTCTCTCTCTCTCTTTCTCTCTGTCTCTCTCACTCTCTCTGTATCTCTCTCTCTCTCTTTCTCTCTGTCTCTCTCTCTCTCTCTTTCTCTTTCTGCAAAAAATGTTCAACAAGTTACTTATTTTTAAAAATGTCCAAGTACGGTTGGTGATGGTTGCCGAACAACAACAGTCAAAGAGTCGATGAACAGCACTGTGATTTTTAGCAACTTTGTACATTTTAATAAAAGTTCCTTTGTGTGATCAAATGCATATATCTGTCTATGACTTTGGACATGGCCAGTTAATTTTTTTCAGAACAAGACATTTTAAAGACAGAGCAAGCCGTGTGTGTGTGTGTGTGTGTGTGTGTGTGTGTGTGTGTGTGTGTGTGTGTGTGTGTGTGTGTGGATATTTGTGGGCATGGAAAGCTGGTATGTGACTGTGATATGCTTTCACAGTCAAGACAATCTTCTAAGGCCCATGTCTCAGTTGAATGACTGGGAAATACCTTTGCACCCCTGGGCTGGGAGAGAAACTGTGTGTGTGTCTGGGTCTGTCTGCTTGTCTGTGGAAATCAGTGTGTGTGTGTGTGTGCGTGCACATACACATTCTAATTTGTGTCTTTTTCTATCCAATATGGTAGAGTGATAGGCGATAACACCCCTTGTACTATCTCAACTCACGCAGACATGCACACACTTGCTCGTTGGGCACCAGGAGCACACACAGCTTTGCTGACGCAGGTTGCATATTCAGAAAGGCAACAAATACGTGACCTCCCCCTCTCCTCGGCCAGAGCTCTCATATTTCTGTCCATCTTTATGTATGAGTACATCATTGCTCTCATAACAGAGCATCAGATCTTGGGAACAGTAGCTGTACAGTAGAAGGTTAAAACACTGTGTATATATATTATATTATATTATATATATTAGAGGTGGGCATAGATTTTTGTTTTTTTAACGCCGTTAACACTGGTTGTAATGTTGGCGTACCGGGGGGGGGATTTTTTTTAAGTATTTTTGCCCATTAAAAACATTCCACGCAATTATATAACGACAATA
>JBBPDB010000011.1:11627490-11654613 GCA_037974465.1 Brachypetersius altus
ACTGCCCCCTGTAGGTAGGGAATGGAAGTCGCTTTGGATAAAAGCGTCTGATAAATGCCGTAAATGTAAATGTAATCTTTGACTATTGTGTTGCTTAGCAACCATTGCCTACTGTTAAGCCGCCACATTTACGAAAGCTTTTTATTGGCAACTTTCACGTAATAAATTTAAAGTTAAATTACTTTTGGTTGCATTTTATTAAAGCCACTGTTTTAGGTACCACTTTAACAAACAGCTATCCTCGAGAAGTGTACGAGTGTGATTATAATATAATCACTGAATTATTAATTAATTGAAATGAATTAAACTTCATAAACATGATTAATACCACAACAATACAACCACTGCTCACTAGAAAAAAATAAAGTAAGCTTCGGTGGACCACTCATTTTTTTTAAATACAAGTAACAGGATCTAGTATTATTACCAACCTGTCGTTGTATGTTCAGTTGTAATTGAGATCATGCTTAATTATTGTGTTTTCTCATTTTAGATTCCTCAGAATCTCCCTTGCTCAGTCACTTTACAGCCAGGACCAGAGGATACGGGCAAGGTAAAAACGGACACAATCTCGCATATGCACTTTCTGACCTTTAGTTACGTTACTGCTAACATATCCCACCTTTGGTCCCTCAGGCATGTGGTGTAGACTTTGAGATCAGAGCTTTCTGTGCCAAATCTGTGGAGGAGAAGATTCACAAAAGGTGCAGAGGCTTACTTTTATGTGTATCCACTCTCTGAACACAATTTGTAATTGTGTGTCTTCAGTATACATGGAGACGCTAATAAAAGTTTGTTTGTGGTCTGTGTGTACTGAGAGCCAGGTAATAATGTGTGTGGCTGTGTGTTTATATTTCTGTGTGGACTGGTTGCTGGGATGGCTGTTAAGCCTTTTGTGTTTATTTATTTTTATAGGAACTCGGTGAGACTGGTAATCCGTAAAGTTCAGTATGCTCCAGAGAAACCAGGGCCACAGCCAATGGTGGAGACCACACGCAGCTTCCTCATGTCTGACCGCTCCCTACACTTGGAGGCTTCACTTGATAAAGAGGTGTTAAAACACACTCAAATGGACACAAAACACATACACTGTTGTTCCATGTGATTAACCGTTTTCTTGTTGTGTAAACTTGTGTATGCGTTCTAGAGCTCTGTGTGAGAATTAAATAAATCCCACCCATACCTGCAACTTTGAGACCTTATCCCCCAAATGTTCTTCCAGATCCCTTTAATTTCATTTTAAACTCAGTTTAATACATTACCCTTAAAGTAAATGTAAATATAAACCCATGGTTTAAATACGGAAAAGTCACGAGCGAGCGAGAGAGCGAGCCAGAGAGCAAGAGCGAGCGAGAGAGCGAGAGAGAGAGCGCGAAAGAGAGAGAGAGAGCGAGAGAGGTTTAAATATGGAGAAGTCCCAACGGCCACGCACTGGGAGCCAGAAGAACTAAAATGAGTTAAAAACAAAACCATATTGCCACGAAAAAAGCAAAAAGAAGCAGAGAATATTTGCAGATTATTTTGAAGAATTCTGCGTTTTTCTTTTTTCTTGTTTTAAAAAAAGCAACAAAAAACCTGGATCCGCGAGTCACTATCCGTGTAAAACTGGGGGGTTACTGTAAACCAAGAGTATTGAGTATTATTATATATTTCTGGAATTGCTAAAACCCAACAGAGAAAGACACCCATTATCTTCTGATCATCTGTTAACCACATTGCACAACATTTCCTCTTACTGTTGCTGCCATTTGTTCAAACACGTAATTCACTTTGGGCAAGCTTAACAAGCAAAAGAGGAAGATCTGCTGTGACGAACTCCTTAACTACAAAGAGATCTTTGAATAGTGCCACAGAGGAACAAGTTTAGTTTACTAAAGAACCATGATTGTGAATGTTATATTATGTGAAAAATATAATTCACATAATTCACTTTTTTTTTAATGATTACTCTCAATCAGTCATTCTTCTTTTATCACACCAAACTTTTTTGTGGCAGCGTTTTTGTGTTTTCACCACACCAAAAGACAATTTACAGACATTTTCACTTACACCTCAAACTCCGGAATGGTTGTGAATGCAGCTTTAGATAATGACATTACCAAAAGAGGAGAGAGAAAGAAAATGATTGAGTGCTCACACTAGACAGAAAATAAAACCAAGCCTGATGTTGTGAAAAATATTTTTTCAAGCCCTGTTTTGTTCTTATCAGGTTAGCAGGCCTGTAATGCAGATGTGTTTAGAGTTTTCTCAAGATCTCTTTATACTTCACTCTCTTCTAGCTCTATTACCACGGAGAGCCCATCAGTGTCAATGTCCATGTCACCAACAACTCCACCAAAACTGTCAAACGAGTCAAAATCTCAGGTAAGAATGCAACCTAGTCTGTAGTTGAATGGGTGGAGGGATGTTAACCTACATGAACCCTTAGACCCCTGTGTGTGTTGAAATTTTTTTTTTTTTAATTTGAAAATTGAACCATGTACAACTATTTACAATCACAAGTAAGTCCTTTCCAGGCATAAATCATTTCTTTACAGTGTCTGTGTCTGTGTCCTGCTTTAAAGCAGTCAGCAATAAGGCATTTACACCCAACCTCACCCTTTCACACTCCCCTTCCACCCACCTCCACACTCACACAAACGCACACAAACACATGATTTGGCCTCTCACACTACTTTTCTTCTTACTTTTATGATATGAGATAAAATTATGATATGAGATAAATATATATATATATGTAGTTATTTTAAATTTTTTTTAAAAATGGACGCAAACTATAAAGTTTGTTTTTTAAGTTTGAGATCTTCAATTCATCATGATGTATGATCATGACACAAAGGTTCCTGTAATGTCTGGAGTCTCCACTTTCAACTAATGCACACAGAATTGCTTTTGTATAAGAAGGTGCTTTCGCAGCGTTGCGTTTCTGTGCCGGCAATTTGTTCGTGTGCTCAGGGTTAAAGTTATGTTTTATGTTCTGGCTGTTATTCTGTTTTATTGCTCATGTGCTCGCTTTACTCATCCATTTTACACTGTCCTTATTCATAGTGGATCAAATGTTTATTCATCAAGAATAGGATTGACGTGCACCCGATGAGATTTTAAGTTAATATGTGATCTAAAGATTGGGTTTCCACAGAAACACCTGGGCAGCAGTGCATTGTTGTGCTTGTTACTGAGGCTTTAGAGTGCTTAACTTGAAATGTGTTTCAGTTGCTGGTGATATTTAAGATAATTTTGTTTGTCTACTTCAGTGTTACTGGACATCTCCATGTATTAAGTGGAATTGCCAGAAAAAACAATATGGATAACTATGTGGGAGTAGGATTGCTATGTCATTTAATGCATTTTGTGGATTATATTGTTTGTTAATGCCCTTTCCTGACTTTTTCCTGAGTCGTGTGTGTGTGTATATTTGATTATATGTGTGTGTGTTTATGTTTTCATCATTTAAATGTATTTTGCAGGTTTTTGTTCGTTTGTTCTCTTTTATGTGCACTACATGACTTTGTTTGTCTTCACCTTTATTCAATCATTCCCTTTTTTAAAATCATTCTAATTTGCATCATTAGAATGTTTTTTTTCACATCAGTGGACGTGTGCTGGTATTTGCGTGTGAGCATTTGCATGTGTGACTGTGCTTCTCTCCGGCCCCGCTAACCCTGCTGTGTGTCCCTGCTCTCTCCCTACAGTGCGACAGTATGCTGATATCTGTCTGTTCAGTACTGCGCAGTACAAATGCCCTGTGGCTCAGGTAGAGGCCGAGTGAGTACCCCTCCACCTCTCTCCATCCCTCTTTCCCTCCACTCGTTCCTCTCTTCTTCTCTCCTCTCCTTCTGCCTTTTTTTTCCAGACCTCTTACTGCCCTCTTATTCAAAATGAACAAGCTCTCCACCTCCTACTCACCATTCTACCTTTGGTTCTGCCTCCCCTGGCTCTTCTTTTTCGTTTATTTCATCAGCCTGTGTCTCTCTGTTGTTCTGTGGAATGTTGGGTGGATGTGGCTTTCATGTACACCAAATAATACTGTTTTTGTGCAGTGCTGGAGCTTAACATATAGAGGTTTAGATAAGCGTCCATAGGTTTGTTCTATCCCTTTAGTGCTTCCCAGGCTGTCCCTAGTGTTTACCGTTTATTATTTTCTTACAATCCGATTTATCCCAAAAGCTGCAACAGCCAACTAGTGCTGTGACCAAAGCAGCGAAGTTACTTCTCCTGCAGCTGTCTCCTACCACTTGTCACCCTTTGGGAATGTGCTGCTGCTGTAGCTCCTCCTTCCGCTGCAACCTTAAGGCTCAGTCAGAATCATTCAGCCTAATGCCCTTTTCCCCTCATTGTGGCATCACAGTAGACGCTTTGCCTTCGAGCCAGTTGCCCTTGGTGAGCCTCTCCCTCCTCCCACTGACTGGCTATGTCTGTAGTGATGTCATATACAGGGCTGTTTTCTCCCAGTGCTGCAGGTGACATACGTGGTTCTGCACTCCAGTGATACCTACAGCAAATCTGTGGGTCGGTTGGCCTCCCGGTGAGTACGGCCAAGAGAATGACCAGGACTCTCTCTTTGTTTTTGACCATTTTTGAGCAACCCCACCAGCTCCTTTGACCATCCCCACTATGCCTCTTGGACTCCTTCCACGCCTCCAGTTTTTGGGAGCTGACCAAAATGTTCTGTATTTCTTCAAACGCGAAAAAGCGATACAGTGATTTTTCTCCTTTACTTTTTCTACCACACTTGCCTTTTTGTCTTTTGTGTAATACAGTTATTTAAAATTCTTGCAATAGTGGCACTCAAGCTGACAGATAAACCCCCTGCTTACTATTGATCTCGATCTTGATCTGGATCATCAGGCAGAAATGATTTAGTTTTTGCAGTGCCATGGGTATTTGGTCACAGGCCGCAACTGATTCAGGCCCCCACAAGCAATTGCTGTCTCTTCACTTTTGTGTGTTCCCTGTAGAAATAAGGCCTTGATTAGTTTTTTTTCCCAGCTCACCCTCAGCATTGTGTTTGTACTACTTCCCCTGTAATACACTCTGTTCAGTGCTAGCCTCTGAGGAAGATCCTCTTTCTCATTTCTCTTCCCCCGTTCTTCTTTTTTCTGGTCGTCCTTCCCCTCACATGCTCTCTAGTCTGGTTCTCTTAAACCAGAAAACAAGTCTTTTGTGTCCTCATGAAGAAGTCTTGTGTGTAACTTAACGTTCTCACACACACCCTAACATTCGTTTGTGTGCACAAGGTGTTTGGTATTCAGGTAAATCCGCCTTCGTTTACAGACAGGAGTCAGTAGCTCCCACCTCTACTTACATATACTAGAATAATAATGAGCAAACATGATAATCCTAAAGCAGACTCTGCTACATATAGTCTGGTATACCAGTACTGTGGTAGTATGAGCTATGTTTAACCTTTCTCTTGCTTGTCTTCTTCAGTGATCAAGTGTCGCCCAGCTCCACGTTCTGTAAGGTGTACACACTCACCCCCACACTGAGCAACAACAGGGAGAAGAGGGGTCTGGCTCTGGATGGCAAACTCAAGCATGAAGATACTAACCTGGCCTCCAGCACCATGTGAGCATGCACCAGTTTTTAATATTTCCATTTCCTGCTGAAAACATACTATTTATTATAATATCAATCCATTTATTCATCAACTATTAAATGGCTTATTTATAAGGAATGTAATTATAACAGTGAGAAAGTGTGCATTTTAATGGGTCGACTAATCGTTAGCAGATAACTCATTTTAGAAATAAATGCTGGTTCAGTATGTTTGTTTATGCTTGTTTTATGTTTTGTGTTTTTTTTACTGTTGATAGTGTGAAGGATGTGTCTAATAAAGAAGTCCTGGGCATCCTGGTGTCGTACAGAGTGAAAGTTAAACTGGTGGTGTCTCGTGGAGGGTGAGCACTAGTGTTACAAATCCACACTAGCAACATATAATAAAATACAACAAACAGTAACACATTTCACCATTTTCCCCTACCAGTGATGTGTCGGTTGAACTGCCCTTCGTTCTGATGCACCCCAAGCCCTCTGAGCAGCCCAGCTCAAGACCACAGTCAGGTACGTATGCAACCTAAACTGAGGCACTACGTTATTTGTACTGCATAAAACAGACACTTCCCATTCTAAAATCTGATGAGCTGAGCCGTGCTCTAAGGTCAGGTAGAATATTAATATAATCTTAATTAATATAAAAAATGACACCAGACATTAGTTAAATTCTGTTATAAAATGCACCTGAGCCCTTTGCGTTGCTGGGCAGTTGTACTGTCATGTCAAAGAACAATATTGCTTTGTGAATTGATTCTTTATTGTTGTTATTATAATTCATTTAAACTGGATAGTGCTTATTGGCTGTAGACATGTCTTATCATGCTTAATTATTTTACTCAGGCCCTCGACTCTGTGTCATGCCTAACAACACTCATTTCAACAGCATCACACAGCATCATTTCAGTTTTGGAAAACAAGTATTAAATATTATTTTGGGATGTATTTCTCTCCTTGTATTGAGAAGACTATTTTATTTGAATGGCTTCTTAAAATTAAACTATAGTTGTTTATTGTCTTTCCTCCACAGTTGTGCCAGAGACAGACGCCCCTGTGGACACCAACCTGATAGAGTTTGAGACAAAGTAAGTTTGACCTCTTTGTACATTTGTGCTTGCTGTTGTGTGGGGCAATGGCTAAAGCTGTCCTCAGTGTTATTGATCTCTCTCTCTCTCTCTCTCTCTCTCTCTCTCTCTCTCTGTCTCTCTCTGTCTCGTTCTCTCTCCCTCAGTAATTTTTCTCAGGATGATGACTTTGTGTTTGAGGACTTTGCACGGCTGAGGCTGAAGGGGATGAAGGACGATAAGGACGAAGATGATCACTTCTGCTAACCCTTCTCCCCCACCCACAGCTGGTCACAGGAACATGGGGCTGAAGTTGGACTGTAGGGGCTCCACACATCAATACTACTACACCACTGTCCCACTGGGTCAATCTGACAAAGTGGGACACTCACTGAGTTTTCACACATTCTCTTCTATTCTCACTCCTATCCTCTTTTGTTACTCTTTTTTCCTTCCTCTGCCCCTCGTCCCCTTTGTATCTGTGATGCTGTTGGTCTAAATACTTTTTCCTTTTTTGTGAGCTACTTCGTTCTAGTGCATGTGTGTTAAACGAGAGAAAGTGAAACAGAGCAGGAAAGGAAGAGAAAGAGGTGGCGTTAAAATGGGTGATCCACCCATCATGGTCTATGAAATGTCCTTGGACAGAGGGTCCATTTATTCAGGGGTGTTTTTTTTTCTTTTTCTTCTTCTTCTCTTTCATTTTTCCTCCTATTTCCTCACTTGTTTCCCCACTGTAAACCGAGTGGGCATTAATAGCTTTGTAATAATGTTAACATATGTAACATGTAACTTCAGTGTAGAATAATTACATGTACCACAGATACATATAGGGAACTTGAGTCGGAATTTGATTTTATTCTTTATTTGTCGAATCCAGTGTAAGACATATAGACCACCGAAATACTTTTTTTTTTCAGTATCTTTACGCCATAGTTTTATTTCATAGTTATGTACACATGTATACATATCGCAAGATAATAAGGACGGGTATGTTTATTCAGTGTCCTTAGCGGAGCACTCGACAGTCAGGTTCAGTAAGGGGACACTGGCGAATTGTAACAGCTGGTTAAGTGCAGTGGGCCACAAAACATGATATATAATTGTCATGTAGTCGCAGCATTCGTTTGAGAGATGTCTAAAGTGGTGAGTGGTTTGAGTGCCAGAAACGGACACTGAGGTGTCTGTCTGCAGATGCCTGTCGCTACTGTATATGCTGCACATCTAACTCACCATTTGGAACTGCTATGGTGAAGCTTTCTTCATTTAAATTAATTTGCCAAAAACTAATAACTTACTTGCTTAGTTGAATTCACTGAAACAATGTACGTTAAACTGCTTAAGTCGGTTTGTTAGAGAAAAAAAAAGTTGTTTAACTGAAGTAATTTTCAGGTGTTGTTTGTCATAATTTCCAAGAAATTGACTTACTCCCCCTGAATCAGGCTTTTCGGTTTAAGCTGCTTTCCCTTTTTCCATATTTATTAGTGCCAGTCTCTCTAGTTAATCTCTGCACAGTACACAAAGCCAAGTTTAGACAAAACCTGTCCCAGGAATATTTAACCTACTGAGTTGCATCTGTGATAAAAGCACTTTTATATGTGTTAGAGGAGTCTGGGTGTCCACCCATGTCAGTATGTGTGTTATTGACATGAAATTATTTTACTCCAATCTGCCCCCTTGTGTCAATATGAACCGCTGTACTGCAACCTGCAATGTTTTATGCGGTAGGGATAGATTTCTTGCTCCATTCTGTTGATTACTTGCTGGTTATTGACCTGCCCTTAAAAATCACTTGAGTAATGTCTTTTGAATAGAACTTGCTGAATTATTGTCTCTATTACACATTTGTTGCTGTTAAAAATACATTCTGAAATGACCACTGAAACTGAACCAGGTTATCTCTGTAAAACTGTAGGCTAGAATCTAGTGCTGTGCAGCTTTGCCATAACCGACTGTAATTTTGTATGCAACGCACGAATACCTTCACTTAGAAGAACCCCAGCGCCCACCCACCCGTCAAAAATGATTGTCAGGGGCAGGATGTGTTCCGAGCACTCCTGAGAAACTACTTCTGAACTTACCACTTGTAGTCATTCTATTATTATAGTTACACAAAGAACAGAATAAATATTACTATTATTGTTTTATTGTTTTCTATGTTTTATTTTTTAATCAGAGGATATGAATGAAAGTCACGGATGAATTAACCCCCGAGAGTCCATGCTGTATTCTAATACGCTGTGTATTATTATTACCTTTATTTTTACATTTGAAACAACAGCTGTTGTCGAAAGTCTGATGGCGTACACGCATTAATGCCAGCAACCACATGAAGTAGTGGTTTTACCTTCAGACCAGTTCTGCTGTCTGACGTCTTTGATTTAGCACAGTCATCAACACACGATATTAACAGCGATTTGTAGAGACGTTTTTCAGACACAACTAACCTGCCTTTGGAATATTTTCACAGATGTTTGACACCCATAAGTCTATGGAGTCAATCTATAAAAAAAACACGATTGTGAACAATCTGGTCAATAAAAGAACAGTCCTGAAGGACTGTTTTACAGACTGCAAGCTGGAATAAAGAGAGGACAAGAATTGAGGAGGGTGAACTTTTGGCAAAGTGTATCTGATCGGAAGTTCCAGATAGAACAGTTACAAGCCAGCTCCACACTGTGACAAAACAGTGTCACATTATGCCGTATGTAGTTAAATACATGATTAGTTGAATTTAAGCAAGGGTGTCTACATATGTGTAAATTCATTGTCTGCTGTCAAGGTTTTTTGTTTTTTTTTATTATTTGTTATTAAATGGCAGGGAGATAATTTTCAATGGATGGTATAAAATCATCTTTGTCTTGTGAGTGCTTTGCTAGAAAGCCAAGCATGCCAAGGCAACTGTAGGTTTTGAGAATGTCGTATTATTGTGATGAAGCACTCTCTCAGACCATCTTAATGTACAACTTTGCTTTTTTTTTTCCAATCTGAATGGAGCCTCATATGTCTGTGAACCAGTCAAGTGTATAAAAGAAATATTATATTGTATATCTTCCCTCAGATTCAGTAGGGTCTATCTAAGGAAAACGCACGCTAATGTTGGTTTATAGATTATATTGTACCATGTCAGACTTTTTTGTATTTTAAGGATGATTTTAAGCTATTTTACTTCTCACTACTAAAATTGATATTAAGAAAAGAAACATCCATGCTACCTGGTAATTTAATTCACAGTAAAGTAAGATGAAATATATTGATATTATGGATTCCAAGATACTGTATAAGCAATATGATATTTTAGTCAATAAAATGGAATGAAAATTCACAGAAAAAAAATGCAAAAGTTTTTTTTTTAAATACAGAAAAACATTGGAAAATATATGTTGCTTCTTTATTTTGTACTGTGTTTTAAAAAATGTAAAAAAAAAAAAAAAAACAATAACAAAAAAAAAAGTTTGGTGTCGGTCTTTATTTCGTGTGTGTGTGGGAGAGAAATAAATAAAGAGAACAAAGGCAGTAGAGAGAGGATTTGTTTTTTTTTTTTAAAAGTAGGCCATATCATAAGATTTCCATTCCCTTTCGTGCTTCCTTGTCCCAATTCCCTGCAGAGAACTCCAGCACAAGTAGGTTAATTTCATCATTAACTTCAGAGAGGTGTGGGGAAGGTTTTCCTAACAACAGGCCTACGTGTTTCCTCCACAGTTTTATAGGTAGTCAGTGTAAGGTAATTTAAATGGGTTTGTAAGTAAAATAAATAGGTATAGTGGTTTTTTGTATTCGGCATTGAAAGGGACACAGGAGAGACCATAGCTACTTGCATCATGCCAGTATCTCAGCAGGTCCCGATGGCCCTGTTCTCGGCACATGCAGCGTTTTCCCTCATCCAGCCAATCAGCTCTGTAACAACCCCTCACTGAGTTGAAGGTGCTGAGTTAAAGCAAGCAAAATGTGCAGAGCTGTGGGCCTCCAATACTAGGACTGGGAAACCCACCATTTTCTACACAGACGAGGCCTCAAGAATCTATTACCAGGTACCAAATACGAGGGACGGTAATGCGACTTTAGGAAAGGTGTACAGCGTTTGCAAAAAGTGTTCTGTAAAGCACACAAAATAGGTTCTTTGTCTTGTACTATAGAAACATTCTCCAAAGAGGCTTAAGTTTCTACAATATACACTGTGTGGACACAAGTATTGGGACAACTGATCACCACACCACCAGGAAATGACATTGCATTCAAGTAGCCTACATAGACTTTAATATGGAGTTGGTCCCCCTTCGCAGCTATAACAGTTCCCACTCTTCTTGGAAGGTTTTTCACAACATGCTGGAGTTTGCTGGAATTTCTGCCCATTCATTCTGTACAGCATTTATCAGTTCAGGCACTGGTGTTGGGTAAGAAGGCCTGGCTCGTAATCTCCGTTCCAGTTCATCTCAAAGGTGCTGGGTGGGGTTGAGGTCAGGGTTCTGTGTGGTCCAGGTAAGGTCTTCCACAGCAAACTCTTCCGACCACATCTTTATGGAGCTTGCTTTGTGCACTGAGGCACAGTCATGCTGGAATAGAAAAGGTTCTTCCCCAAACTGTGTCCACAATGTTGGAAGCATGGCGCTGTCCAAAGTGTCTTTGTATGCTGAAGCTTTAAGTATTACTTTAAGTATTAGCCCAAACTGTAGTGTCCTGATGTTTTTGTCCATATAACACTAGAACAATATACCAGGGTTGTATACAACTGTTGCTTTCACTATAGAAAAACTGAAGAATCTTATATTAAAGTGTGTAGTGTCCCTATAAGGGCCCTGCGGTGGGCTGGCTCCCCCAGGGAGGCTCCCCTCCCTGCTTTGTGCCGGTGACCATGGAACAGGCTCCAGGCACCCGCAACCCTAGTGTTAATTAAGCAATTAGAGAAAATGAGGGAGAGTGAGTGTCCCTACAGAATGTCATTTTAACTTTTACTAAAAACGTGAGCATTTGTTGCCTTTCTTTATTTATTCACTTAATTGGGGCAGCTGATGGCCTGGTGATTAGAGCGTTGCCTTCTGCAATCAGAAGGGCATGGGTTTGAATCCCAGGACTGCTAGTGGTACCACTGAGTTGAGCCAGGTACCATCCCACACACTGCTCCCTGGGCGCTGTGTTCCTGGATACCTTCTGCTTCACTTAGTGAATAGGTTAAATGCAGAGGAAGAATTTCACATTGTTCACAATATGTGGTGTGCTGTGGTGTGTTCACGTGTGACAATAAGGACCACTACTATAATGGCACAAGAATTTCCACCTAATTCACTAACATCTATTTCAGTATATTCCATTAAAATACGTTGTAATGGCGTAATTGTAATATATTGTAAGTCCATCAGTGAAAACAGACTTGCCACAAGAAAAAAAACATTATTGCTAAAATAAAACCTTATAACGTGGGAATGCGGCTTTCCCAGTTGAAACGGTCCAGATGTGTAGAGGTGTGTCCAGATGTGTCCTTACATCGGTTCCAAACTGGGCGGCGCGAAAATAGAACGTCAGGCGTTCTCTAGGGCTGCGTCGCGGGGCTCTGACGTGTGTGAGAGACTGTAAGATGGCTGCGGCTGCCTGGCTGCATGGACCCAACAATACGAGACTCACCGAGGGCCTGGTGTCCGTCCTGAAGGAGGAGAGACCCGAGTACCTGCCCGCACTTTTGGCCAACTACCGGGAGCATGGCGTGGTGGGAGTGCAGGTGAGCCGGTCCGGAGCACTGCATGGGGGCTCTGCTCAGGGCTAACGCTAACAGAGCGGAGCCTTTGTGTTTACAGACCCTCTAGAGAGAGCATGCAGCACAAACCATCACCATCTACTCACTTCACCAACTCACCTTCTCACCCCTGTCTCAGCACCCGGGCGTCCTGTCCCCAGGCTCCTCTGCAGCTGCTCCTGTGTCTCAGCTGGCAGCTGTTTTCTATTGAGATTGTACAGACTGTATATTGTGTATAACTGAAAGTAAAGTAGCTCGGTTGACTAATTAGAACAGATTTCTGGGTACTCTTAGATATATAATGCCTGGTTGTAGCTGTTTCACAAGCTCCAGGAAAACTGTATGTGGTGTAGATTTCTCCCAAATATTTACCTGCAGCATTGTCATTATCCTGTCTGTCTGTCTGTCTGGCTATCTGTCTATATAGGTATATATCTAATTATTTGTCTCTCTGTCTGCCGGTCTGTATATATATCTGTCCGTCGGTCTAGGTGTCCGTGTCTGTTTGTCTGTCTGTCAGCCTATCTATGTGTCTGTCTGTCTATTTATGTGTTTATCGATTGGCTGACTTATTGATTAAGCCTAAGCCTCAGCCTATACTGAAGTGAATTTGCATGCATGGGTGGCTGGGTGGCCTAGTGTTTAGGGAGTTGCTCCTGCAATCAGAAGGTTGTGGGTTTGAATTCCAACTGCTAGTGTCATCACTGAGGTACCCTTGAGCAAGGTACTGTCCCCACACACTGCTGCCCAGAAGCCCCTCATTGGTGGGAGACCTCTGCTTTACTTGGTGAATTGGTGCAGAAAAAGAATTTCACATTGTGGCGTGTTCACACACGACTGTAAGAGACCACTTTACTTTCGTTGGATTCAGCCCAAAGAGCATTAGTGAGATCTGTACTGATGTTGGCTGATTAATTGGAGACCGCAAACACCTCAACTAATCCCAAAGGCACTGGACTGAATGCCAGTTCTCAATCCAGAGAACACAGTTCTGCTCCTCCAGAGTCCAAATGCTTGGATTCTTTATCAGCTTTTTGCAGGCACTTGCTATTGGGCATGGTGATCTGAGGCTCATATGCAGTTGATTCTGTGTCCCATTGAAATTTTCTATTGACACTGTACAGACTGTATATTGTGTAGTTGAACGTAAAGTAGAATTCTGGGTACTTTTGGGCAGCTGTACTGTTTGCAGCTGTTTCCCAAGCTCCCGTAAACAAACGTCTGCATGTGGTTTAGTTCTTTGATATTTAAATGTAAGCTAGTGGGTTAGTTGTGAACATGATGACCACAAAGGTCAAACCCCCACTTTCTACCACTGTGTCCTTGAGCAAGACACTTAACTCTCAGCTGCTCCGAGGGGGACTGTCCCTGTAAATAATGATTGTAAGTTGCACTGGATAAGGGAATCTGCCAGATGACACTTTACCTGCAGCATCACAATTAGTTACTCTGGAGGAGCTTGTTTCTGCCAGTAACATTTTCAATGCCTTTATTTGTTTATTTATTTATTGCCCGTGTATATGCAGAACTCAGGGGCAGTCAGCGGCCTTGTGGGAATCAGCAACTCGAGGCTCGGGTCCAGCAAAACCAGGTGGGTATCAGCAGGATCATCCACATGGTCATGCTGAGTATCTCGCTTAGACCTTTTTAATTCTGTTCTCTCTAAGTAATGGCTGTACTCTCACTGTGTTTTTGTACTGTGCAATGATTTATATGTGAGTGGACAAAATGGTATTTAAATGAAAGACAACAAGGACTTTTGATTCAAACTGGTTTCTTTGTATGATGCAGATTTGAGGGTCTGTGCCTGCTGTCTATGCTGGTGAAGGACAGTTCAAGTGAAGTGTTCCAGCAACACTGTCTATCATGGTTGCGCTCTTTACAGCAGGTCATACAGGTGAGATGGCCCATATCTGATCAAATAAATGGCAGTGAATTTCATTTTAGATACAGGCTTCATGCAAAAAATAGATTTTTAAAAAAATCTGATTTCAATTCAGATGAGAAATGTTCTTGTTCATTTCTGTTTTATTAGAGCATCTAGATATGGTGTAAATGCTTGCAGTCTATCAATCAGTCATATTTTAAGTGAAGTAGAAAATTCACAAAAGTAATTTTAGGATTAAATTTTAAATTTAAGGATTAAAATTAAAATGTAAGGATTTTCAGTGAATAAAATAAGTATTTTAGAAGTATGGATGCTACTATAACTACTCATTTGAAATCTGAAACATGAACATACACTGATCATCCACAACACTAAAACCACTGAAAGGTCAATATCGTCGATTATCTCTTTACAATTACACCTGTCAAGGGTTGAGATTTATTGAGAACCGGTTGAACAGTCAGTTTTTGAAGTTTAACCAGCACAGGTTCATCTGCAGCCAAGACTCCCAATCCCATAGAAGAGCTACTGTAGCACAAATTGCTAAGAAGGTTAATTATATAAACCATGATGGAAAGTTGTTAGCTTGTTGTGTTTGTGGCTGCAGACTGATCAGAGCGCCCATGCTGATCCCTGTTCAACACTCATAGCACATTTAATGGGCATCTTACCATAAAAACTAAAGCAGTGGAAAAAGGTGGCCTGATCTGACAAATCATGCTTTCTTTTTTACATCACATGGACTGCTGCATGTGTTGCTTACCTGGAGACAAGCCAGCAGAGGCAGTGTGATGCCCTGGGCAGTGTCCTGCTGGGTTTAGCAGTCCTGCGGATGTTACTTTGGCACATAAACATTACTGTGGATGAAGTGCATTCTTTCCTAGTAAAAATATTCCCTGATGGCATCAACCTCTTTCAGCAGGATAATGCATCTTGCCACACTGTGATAAAGAGTTGGTGTGACCTTGACCTCAGATCTCAATTCAGTCACCTGTCTGAGGAATATGCTGGACAAAATAGCCTGATCCATGGAGACCCCCCTCAGAACTTGAAAAATGTGTCTTTTTGCCAGATGTTGCAGCAGAGCTTCAGGGGTTGTTTAGTCCATGTCTTGTAGTCCAAGAGAGCCAACAATATTAGACGGTGTAATTTCTCACTATGTACAGTTATTCCAGATAATGCAAATACTATTCTGACCATCACTGTTTGTAAGAAGACATTTTACTCCACAGTCATTTTGCTCACTCTGTCAACTTTACAGTCTCATCTCTCTTCTCTTGTTCTCCTTCACTGTTGTTTTGTTGACTCCTTTCTCTCCCATTCTAATACACACAGTCCCAGGCTCCACTGCCCTCTGTACAGCTAGCGGTCAGTGTGCTGCAGGACCTGCTGCAGTACTCATTGCAGCTGCCCGAACTGGCCAGAGAGGTGGGCCTCAACTCCATCCTGGGTATCCTCACCTCTCTGCTGGGCCTCAAGTCTGAGGTGAGACTGCTTTACAGCTTTATGCTGAAATTGTGAATGTCTTGCCAGTATGAAATACAGCACCTGAAGACATAATAATGTCACTAGAGTTATTAAGGGTTTAGGCTGTGTTTCTTTAGAGCGTTTTAGTGTTATGAACACCACCAAACAGGTAGCTGGTGGAGTTATGTTGACTTTGACATAGTCCTCTATACAGTGGAACAAATACATAGTAGATTTGTCAGTTCATATTTGATAAATCTAATAAAAAATTTACATTGCAATAAAAATTGCAGTAGCAAAAGTGATGTAGTTGCATGGTTTATACATCTTTATAAGTGCTATGTAGTCTCTGTAATAAAGTTCTTTGTCACAGTGCCACCTGGTTGCCATGGAGGGGATGATGGCATGTATGACCTATTACCCACGAGCATGTGGCTCACTCAAGGTGAATGCAATGATGTTCCCATTTTTGCTGCTATTGAAAGTTAAACAGTGCTCAGGTAAACTTTATATTCACTATATCCATTTGTTCCTGCAGGAAAAACTAGGTGTGTATTTTATGTCTAAGATGGACTCGGACAACCCTAAAGTTCAAGAAGTAAGTGGAAATACTGTATGATGGCTCTCAACCCAAAGTTTTTGTTTGAAACTGATTGAAACGCAGAGCGTCACTCCCTGCTAACCTTAATTTCTTTTTTTTCCAAGGTTGCTTGTAAGTGTTACGGGCGACTGCCTTGCCTGGGAGGTGTGCTTGAGCGCGGAGGAGGTGGGCAGCGTGCTGAGGGATGGACCAATCAGGTACACTGTCTTCTGGCATCAGCCAATAGCATTCTGGGGCAGTTGTACCAAGGCATCGAAACAGGTAAGTGACCCCGGTATGGGGGAGGGGGAAAGTGACAGATATACCTTACATTTTCTTTTTGATCATAGAACTCATAATGCTACAGCTATTATCTTGATACACACACATTAATACCTGTAAATGTTAATTTAAGAATGTGTTATTTTTATCTTGACAAGTCTGGCACATGTACATTATTACCTATAGTCAGTTGTTTGGGAAAGTTTAGGCACTCCTAGTCAAAGGACATGTTGTTTAGCCGCTTTGCTAAATTTTCTAATGACCTGATACATTTCTAAAAATGTTTTCACAATCATCACAATCAAGTTCCCAAAACTTATTTGATTCAGAAGGGCTTGAGTCAGGTCTAGGTATTTCCAGAGCATTATGAATTGTGACCCTGATGATCCAGTGAAAAGGGACTCGGGGACCTACACAATTTGGTCGGCGTATTAGGAATACTGATGCACTGGCCCACTTTACACAAAAGTCTGCGTGTGATGTGACACAACCATTTCACACAACACAACAATTTTAGAATCAAGTGCCGTGGCCTGATGAAACAAAAAATGAGAAATTTGAAAATCTGTGATTAGATCTTACAAAAAAGGCAGTGAATAAAAAAGGGATCTGTAGATTTTTCTAAAGTCGAAGCATTCTGCTAAGAAAGGTAGAAATAAATTCCTAAGTTTGAAAGAGAAGGACTGTTAGCTGGCTACAAGGAACATTTGGAGACTGTGATTTTAGCCAAGCTTGCTCTAACTCGTCTGATTGAAAGTTAGATCAGACCCATGCTAAAAAAAAATTTTTTCTTCCATTGGCAAATTTTTTAACCCCTTATTTCTTCTGTGTTTCTCTTGCTTGTTTAGAAGAGACCGTACAGTATGATGGACCAGGAGTAGAACTTCTCTTTCCTCCTCTGGATAGTGTTGATCCACTGTTGATTCTTCAGCTTTCCCAACGCTACAGAGCAGTGTGTCTCGCACTTAAACATACACTCAGGTGTGTTCACCTACATAGGTTTGAAACTGGTGGCATATACTGCAAATAGTGGTCATGACAGTTTGTTCATTAATATAATTGTTATAACAAACTGGACAATGTCAGTAATAGTTTGCCACATGACGATTCACAGTAAAGCGTCTGACAATGTAACGGTTACATTATTTGTCATGACAAATTGTTACAAATCATTACTTTGATATGTTAATCGCATTCTTATGGAGCAGAGTTTAAGGCAAGCATTACTCAAAATTTTATTATTTGTGTAAAAGTTGATCCAGACATGCATATCTCTCTTGTTTATTGCATGTAGTGTTGATCCAGCAACCTCGGTGCGTCTTCCTATTCAGCACATGCTTAATCTGGTGTGTCGTGCCCTGGCCATTAGCATTAAGAGCATTGTAAGTGCCCTGGTTCCATTCTGAAAACATGCATGGAGCATATATACACACAATCACTGTTTCTAATCAAATAGTATACCTTGACAAAGAAAACTGTTTTACCTTCTGTGTGTGTGCTTTCCTCCAGAATGTTACAGGTGAAGGTTGCTTGAAGCTTTTGGTCCTTCCCTCAATACACAGTGACACACTGGAGCTGCTCTCCGCTCTAATTAAAACGTGGGTAAACAAGAACCAGTTATGAAAGATGCTTTTGAACAGTTTGCTAGATGTAGTATATGACCAGCTGTGCATGGTGTAGTATGTGGTAATGGTTTTGATTAATGTTCTGGCAGTCTCTCTTGTCTTGGGTTTGGCTGTTAATTGAATGATGCCCTCTGTTTCAGTGCGGGAGCTGGACTGGTGCAGTATTATAGTTTGCTCACTAGGCTCTTCTCTCAGTCACTGTCTGCATGGACGCCACTGCCAGAAGCCAGCCTGGGTCAACAAAGAGCATACAGGTAACACACACTGACTCCTGTTCAGTTCTCCTGGTTGGTTTATTTTTCTGTTTGTACATAAATGAAGTACGATGTTTTGCGCTGAAAGCTGATTGAGTAATGTGGGTTATTATTTCTCTCGTCTTACTTGCAGTGCTGTGCGAGTGGCTGTATACCACACACTGGAACTGTGGGTGCGTGTGGGAGGAGCCTCTTCATCAGTCCTGCAGGGGACCACCTCCCACTCAGAGATGCTCTTCGCTCATCTCATGGGTGACATAACACCAGGAAACGAGGCTGTGAAGGCATGTTCATTTTTAAATACAGTACTATACTCACCCTTGATCTGTGTCTTAACATTATTGTTAATTTTACAGCCAGAACCACCAGCTGAAGGCAAGTTCAATTGTAAATTAAGGGGAAAGTCTATCCTAAAGCAGTTGTTGTGGTTAGTTTTACACTGTGGGTAAACCATTTAACATTCTGCACAGGTGTATCCGAACTAGTGCGTAAAATGACTGTAGATCAGTGCAGCCAATTTACCGCTTTTCTACAAACGGCCAGTAACAATGTTATAGATAGAAAATACTACAGCCATGATCTTTGCATAGTAAGGTTTCACCCAATTAAGTATTACGTGTTCACATCAGGTAGAGAATATCTGTCAAATTTGTAATAATTCAGCAGTTGATAAATGACTAATTTATCAATTAGTCATTTTAAAAGTACAGCATGTGAAGGACAAGCATGTGAAATATATATATTGCTTTTTGGGATAGCAATAAGCTTTGGAGATCACTGGATGGGAAAAAGGTTTCTGAAGTTCACAGACTCCTGCCATAACTGTTATTCAGGAGTTTTATTTAAAGCTTCTGGTCTACAAGTCTGTTTTGCTGTATCACTGTTCTGACATGTAACTGTGTGTATTACCCAGTAACGATGATCTTTGGTTGGTCGCTTTGCATATCATTTAAATGGTCCCTTCTCTTCACGTAGGTGGTTCTTAACCAGGTTAAACCACAAACCCAGCAGAGATCTAAAAAATAGATCTTTAAAAATAATTAAATTAATCATTAATCTGGCAATATTTTGACAATGGACCTTACCTAATACAAAGCGAATGTTTTTCTTTACCTGTGGTGCAGAGTTATTCAACACATGAGAAACTGGTTGGTCTCTCGTATCTGTTCTTTATAACTGTGAAGCTAGACTCAAATCAACATCTGTTTTTAAACCAAGTTACTAGCAGCTGCACACGTTGGCAAATCCTTTCAAAAGGTTAGCAAAACATATTGTGTTTTCATATATAAGACAAAATATGCAGGCCGTAAATGTGAGGGCTAGTTAGAGGTGGGTCTTCAGACAACATTTGAAGACAGCATGGGGCTCTGATCACAAGAGGGAGTTTGTTCCACCACTGGGGTGCCAGGAATGAAAAGAGTCTCGATGCATGTCTTCCTCTTCTCTTGAGCAGTGAACGAGCAATGCTTGATGCCTTTAGATACCCGGGCTGCAAATGAACCAAATTTAATTGATAATGAGATTCGGCTGATTTAACACTGTCAGACTGGAACTTGTTGAAAACTAACCTCATAGAACATGAACATGCCTCCAGCACCATGGTGCAAAACAAGAACAAAAACAGAAACGCCATAAGAATATATAAGTGCAGACAGGACAAAATATACAATACGGTTCGTGTAGTCAACAAAAGCAGCCCAGTACCTGGTTTAAACGAATGCTGTGTCCTAACATTGTATTCTAGCAGTAGAGTCATTAGGTGTGCATTAATGCAAATGGTGGAAGACAGCAATAAATATTAGTTGTGCAAATAATGGCAGGACAGAAAGTGCAGTATATAATAAATAGAGGGGCATTTACAGGGGCAGTTGGGGTGTAAGTTTACTGTTTGCAAGATAGTTATTAAATTTATTTAAAATTGCCTTTAGATAGCCTAGCCTTTAGATACTGGATATAGGTCATTGCAATTATGGTAACAGAGAGCATTGAGGTTGTGATATTTCAGTAAGTTTGTGATATACCTTACCTGTGTCTAAGTTCATCAACAACTTATTCTGCCTTGCTTTTCTTGTACAGCTTCGTTCAGGACAGCCAGCCATGTCCGATCTCGTGGGTGCAACTGGGAAGGCAGGGCCACGACGGACGAAGGGCTTGGGCATTGGAGACCCAGGAGGTGTCACCCTGCAAAGGAAGGGTGATGCATTAGCCAATCAAGACACATGCCTTGCTGCCCTTCGAGGTAAGGGATGTGGTAAATTAGAAGTCTGTTGCTTGGTAATGGTATGGTAAACGGAAATGATTAATTGATTTTATTATTTATTTACAGCCCTTAGACAGATCATTTTGACTAGTGGGACTCTTCTTAAAGAGGATCTACATAAGGTAAGTGTTTCATCATGATATTTGGCACAGGTCAAAAACAAATAACAAATGGACAGCCGTGTTTGTTTTCTGACAGTGATGATGTACACTGGAGTTTGAATAACAGTCACATTCTGTTCCATTTCTTTCTCAGAGGCTGCAGGACCTGGTGGTACCCCTGTGTGTGCGGCTGCAGCAGCAGACTCCATGTTACTCTGAGGTCGGCAGTGTTAGTGGTCAGTATAGTAGTGCGCCTCCTCGCCGGGAGCTGTACCGCCTCCTGCTGGCGTTGGTGCTGGTACCCTCACCGCGCTGGCCTCCTCCACTCTCCTGTGCTGTGTCAGTGTTCAGCCAGGGCCAACGAGACCGCAGTGTCATGGTAAGTGAATAAAGATGATTTATTTTTATGATATTTATTAATGGGGTACTTAAGATAAATTTCTGCATTGGAAGTTGCAACTATCTTGTTGTGTAGGGTTTCAAAATTGATTGCACATCTCCTGTCCTCACTGATCTGTTTTTTTCTCTGTAGGTTTCCTCATTCTGTGCTGAAGCCTTAACCATATGCAACACACTGCTTCACCCCCATGCTCCCTCAATCTCTCTTCCCCTGCCCCCTCTCACTCTGAAGCCCACTCCAGCTGCACCAGTCCTTGGCCCATCACAGAACCCCCCGCTATCCCTACCTACCCTGCTAGGGGCGCCTGCACCAGGGCCTTCGTTTGCTGCCAGGCATCCTCTGGGCTTAGGCCCGGCTTCCCTGCTGGGCTCCCTGGAAAACCATCTTCCCTTAGCTCCTCCTGTGCTCCCCACCACAGCAGGTGCTCCGGGAGCTCAGAGCGACCTGCTGCTGTCTCCAGCCCAACCGGCCGATCTGGCAGGTCTGGGTGCCCCTGAAGGTCAGCGGCAGGTGTTTGTCCGATACGACAAAGAAGAGCCCGAAGATGTGGAAATCTCTCTAGAGAGCGATTCTGATGATAGTGTGGTCATCATGCCTCAAGGAATGATGATGGAGCTGCAGGAAGGAGGCACTAACGCACAGACACTCCCACCGCCACCAGGGGGTGTCATGCCTACACCTGCTGAAGCTAGCTCAGTTGAAACCTCTCTCCCCAACGAACTTCCCACATCCATCTCCCATCAGATCCTGCCAACTGATGCAAACAACATCAACTCCTTCTCTGGTCCTGGCCAGACAGACCAGCTGGTTTCTTTGGTGCCTCCTCTAAACTCGAGTGCTGTGTCTCTCGCTGCATCCCCCGGCGGCCTCGGTAACTCTCTGCCTGCTGGTCCCCAGCTCCAGCAGATGCTGATGCAACCATCTCAAGGTGGACAGCCTCCTCAAATGGGACTCTCTTTACACATGCAGCTCCAAAATCAGCTGGCACAGACCACTCGCCAGCTCCAGCAGCAGCAACCTTCCACCACTGAGGAAGACCAGAATGTCATCAATATCAATAGCTCGGATGATGAAGAGGAGGAGGACGAAGAGATGGAGGATGAAGATGAGCTGGGAGAAGAAGAGGAAGAAGAGGAGGGATTGGAAGAAGATGAAGAGGAGGAAGAAGGAAGTGATTTCCCTGAAGAGGATGAGTTCTATCCAGGTGAGGATTATGAGGACTTTGATGAAGGAGAGGAGATAGAAGAGGAAGAGGAGGAAGAAGATGAGGAAGAGATGCAGCCTTTGGAGGGGGAGAACCCAAGAGCTGTGATTGGAGGAGAGGAGGGGGAAGTGATGATTGAAGAGCAACAGGAACAAGGGATGGAAGCCTTCCACATGGAGAGGGAAGCACAGGTAGAGACGGGGATTGAAGAAATGGAAGGTGTACGAAGCATTTATGGAGAGGATGGTATGAAGGACAAAGTGGCTGTGGAAGAGATTGAAAATATTGGAGCAGTAGAAAGGAGTGAAAGTGAGCCTGGAGAGCCCCAAATAGAGCCACCTGTGACTGCAGGTGAGGCAGAAGGAGAGCAAGAAGAAGGCTCCTCCGTAGTG
The DNA here is from genome assembly GCA_037974465.1 of Brachypetersius altus. Classification (NCBI taxonomy): domain Eukaryota; kingdom Metazoa; phylum Chordata; class Actinopteri; order Characiformes; family Alestidae; genus Brachypetersius; species Brachypetersius altus. Next base: position 11,650,286 of record JBBPDB010000011.1, read on the forward strand.
GCATCTGTGCAGGAGGCAGGGACATGGGAGCAGGAAGGAACTGGACAAGAGCCTCCACCAGCAGCACCAGAGGATTCTGGGGTTCCTCAGGAGAGTGAGAAAGCAGCTGCTGAAGTTGGGGATGGTGAGCAAAGGACTGAGGCAGAACAAGAAGAGATACCCAATCAAAGTACAGCATCTACATCAGAAGAAGTCCCACCACAGCAAGAAGAGGAGACTAAGGAGAAGGCTGAAGGGCAGCAGGGAGAAGAGGAAGAAGCACGAGGTACAAAGAGGAAAATAGAAGATCGTGAAGAAGGAGAGGGGTCTGAACAGGGCAGTGAGAAGAAAAAGGTACTTATCCTTCATCATGCTCCTGAAATCTAAGTCTGATTTAGACACCAGTTATGATCTGATCGGTGTAAAACTTCATGGGTTTCATGGGAAAGCATAGTTTTTAGGGAGTTACAAGGGCTGCATTGTGCACTCCATGTAAAGTTTAAGTGTACCGCCAGACATGTATAATGTATAAAATGTATAAAAGTGCATTTATGGTTGTAAAACCTCATTCAGATTTGATTGAGCAATTGAGCAATCAATTATTCACAGTTGTGGTGATGGGAACCAGACATCAGAAGTGCTTAATGCCAAACTGTGCTGAATATTGGCCCTCTAAGACCAGATTGGAACACCTCTGTTAATTTTTTTATTGTTACGATATTTATTTGTCTTGTACCGCAATTCCGGTTTAAATAGCCTTAACAACGTTCAGAAAAAGGGGCACAGCTAGAAATGTGAGGGAGGACCATTTTCACTGCTGCAGCACTAGGGGAAGGGAACTTTTTCGTTGAGGCTCCATGTGAGCGTCAGATAAACAGTGTGTGGATTGTATGACTTTTAGGGAGTGCATTTTGTACAGTTTCTTATTTTTAACTTTTTTGTGTATGTAAGTTTTTGAAAAAATACTTTCATATGCAGTGATATACTTGGCATTAGAGGGAGACTGATCCTGATGTGTATGATTCTGTACATGAACACAATCATAGTCCAAACTAAACTAAATAATCCCCAAAAGTGAATTTTTATCTCAGCATTGCGAAGAAATATGCATTTGTTTAGCCATTAGCGGTTAGCTTGTCATGTCTCGGCGCGGACACATATAGCATTTAGTCCAACAAAGTTAGAGATAGAAAACCCCAACTCCTTACTGTGCATTATGCCAGTATTTATCCTCAAGTCCAGAATTTGGCATAAGTGAGCAAGCCGTGCCGTCAATTTTTTTTTTCTTGCCCAGAATTTGAAATGGCTGAAATTTCCTGAAGCGCCTTGTTATTTATTTCCAAACGTGTTAATACTATTCAATAAATACTACTGGATACTTCTGTTCAATATTTTTCAGTATTTGGATACTGTGTATTGTATCTGGGCTTGAAGCAATTATATTATTACTAAAAGTAATTTTTTGCTAATTTTTATGTTTAGATATTTGTAATTTAATAGAGGTAACGTTTAATGTTCCAGTGGACAGAGATGGTTAACTTAGTGTAATTGGTTTACAAAAGATGTTCATTGTTTATTGCTTTTCTAAAACACCTGTTAAGCGCAATAAAACTTTTGACAAGCACCTCTGGACACTTTACTAATTCTAAATACCTCTTTGGATGCTTGCTATGTTGTGAAAAATATAGTTTTGCCGAAAACGGGTCGTAGTGTATGAAACTACGGTCGGCTTCCACATCTTCAAGTAACAGCAAACGCGAGTTCAGTCAGATGCTCATTTCATCTTGTAAAATGTGGAAAACAGTCAGTCATACTTAAAAAAAATACTGTCATACTGTGAAACTGATATAATTGTGAAAAATATGGCAATTATGAAATTGTGGTCACATCGCCCAGCTCTACTCCCTCACAGAAAATTATTAGTCAATAGTTAATAGTTTTGAATACACTGCCTGATGCTTGACGCATTGTTTTGCCTTAAAAAAATGGTTTCAAGGTAACGGATAAATGCAAGGTTTTGACTGACAAAATATTCTCCAATTTTTTCTAATTTCATATTTAACTATCGACCTTTTATCAGAATTACTTGTTCAACTTTTTTTGTGGCTCATTTTCTTTTAAGTTAAAAAATGGCCAAATTTGCAGTGCAGTCATCACAGCCCCCCGGTATTTACCACCACAACTGCAAAACGAGTCTGCAACTTTCTGTGCAGTGCACCAGATTGCAATAAACCACCCTCAATTTTGTTTCCATCTGAATGATTGTGTTATGTAACCAGTTTGATAAATGGTGGAATTCCCCTTTAAAATGAACAGCATAGAGACTATTGCTGTAAAGATTGGACAGCTTCTCCCTTTTACCCAGATTTACTCTTACTCACCATATAGTCAGACAACAAATTTTAGTGACAGGTTCTGTGTTCATAGTTTTGCACTAGAACTACTTGCTAATGTAGCTGCCATGTAATGAAATCTTGGTTTCAGTAATTAACATTGTTCAAACCGTGTGCCTAAATCTCCACACACTGTCATTTTTTTTCTCCAATCTTTAAAGAGCTGTAAGCCCTGGGTAAGTAATACAAGACTCGAGGTTCAGTGTGTCCACCCATGTATTTTGTGGCCTCTGATGTTTATACTCCTTGCAGAGTATGTACACACTGGCTGTGGCTACACATCTGGAGGATGCACTGCTAGTCAGATGCTGATCTTTGTGCTGATAATTTGTTAAGCAGTTTACTCTTACTGTTACTAACTGTTCCATACATTCTCTTGCTCCCCTTCCTTGTCTGGCCCCTAGCTGGATGATGAAGCAATGGCCTCCATGCTGGCTGACTTTGTGGACTGCCCTCCAGACGATGAGGATCACGGTGCGTCACAGTCGCATTCCTAGAGTAAACAGCTCCCGGACCCGTAACTCTCATTAGTTGTTCGTATGGACTCTTCCCTGAGAGCATCAGGTTGCTAAGGATCTCGCATCAATATTTCCATGCAGCTGTAATTGGTTAAAACTGTACTTCGGACCTCTTTCATTACCAGCTATAATTATTTAAAATTTCCATTAACGGTTTGTATCTGTGATGCAGTCAGGGTTTTGCTTGTGATGTCATTCAAAAGTACTCTTTCCCAGTTTCAAACGCGTTCTTTACCTTTAAAGTTAGAACCGATTACGATCCACACCGTCGATCATCGCTCTTATGGCTCATTCTGTTTAGCCATTATGGCATTTACTTCTCACAGATGTTTCCCACATTAAAGCTCCTCTGCCTGTACGGGTGCGGGTGTTCAGAATGTTACCGCTCATGAGTTGCATGTCTTCAGCTTGCTTGCGTAACCTTCTGTTTGAATTCCCTTCCTGCCCTCTGACCGTACACTAAAGAACTTTGTAATCTACTCGAAGAGGATAAGATGGTTGATGTAAGGTTCTTGGGCTTTTTCATTTTTTGTACCGTCATTTGTTACATATGTGCTATTTTTTTTGTTAACTGTTTGCAGAAGACAATTAAAAATAGAAAACATTGGTGTTGTGGGTTCTTCATAGAGAAGATGAGTGCAGCTTCTCTAAAGTGATAAATAAGTTTGTCTCTGTACCAGATACCACAGGGCACCCTCAGGTCTATGTCTATATGGGGTATCAGAACTGTTTTGGCGGCACACTGAGGACCAACCGCATATTAGGCAGGTGGTTGTAATGTGTCTTATTAGTGTAAATGGGCGCAATTAAACTCATGGATGGTATTGTCTCTCAGGGCACTTTGGCTCAATGAAATCAATCCCAGACACCTGTGATAATTCGTTTGCCAGGTGAGCCCAATTAAAGGAAAAACTAAGGATGTTTCACATTTCAGAACACCATTTTTAAGCACTATGGGAAAGAAAAAGGATCTCATGGTGTGGCCCCCATCCTCCCATGACCTCGATCTTATTGAGAAACTTGGGAGCGTCCTCAAGCAAAAGATCTAAGAAGGTGGGAGGCAGTTCATATCCAAAACGGCAGGGGTGGGAGGCTATTCTGACATCCTGCAAAGAAATTCAAGCAGAAACACAAGTTCAAGGGGTCCTATGTTAAAATGTAAATTGACCTTTTAAGATGATTTTGACTGAAACAGCTTTTGATTTCAGTGAAAATGCTAATGCTGCAAATTTAACCCATTTAATCCCAATGGCAACAATTGTTGCTGGGTTTTTTATTTTATTTTGGAAGCTCTAAAAGGGTTGCTTTGGATTTGGACAGCTAATGCAAGTTGTCTCCCATAAATTGTATCAATGTCGTGGGACTTGTGTGAATGGAGACATGACCACGCCCCTTTACATCCAGCCTGCACCTCTGGAAAGAGATGTCTGCCTCAAAC
>JBBPDB010000011.1:11654713-11679113 GCA_037974465.1 Brachypetersius altus
GTAGTTAGGGAATGGAAGTGGCTTTGGATAAAAGCGTCTGATAAATGCCGTAAATTTTGGCACATTAACAAAATATTTGCCTTCAAACAGTTTGTCATTCACATTACTTACTTTTGGCAAAAATATGTGTAATGTATGTGTGCATGAGGAAATGTATACATGAAATAAGTAAAGCAGCAAGCAAAACCAAAGACAGCCATTCTCTCTCTCTCTCTCTCTCTTTCTCTCTCTCTCTCTCTCTCAGTTACTGACTCCTCACCTGAAGTACACTCTGGAGATAAACTGTCGCGGACGCACGCAGCTCATCTCTCCTGATGGCATCTTCAAAAGGGTCAGCCTCTTTATTCTTGACTAGCTGAGCTGGCCTTGAAAGAGTTGAAATCTCATTGATGTTACACATTGTGGCCTTTGTGAAGAACACATATGTCAGATTTCTCATGAGCAACAGCACTGCAGCGTCATTTAAGAGCCCTTCAACTCATTAGCTAATTAGCGGTTCTAAGTACTAAAATCTCAGCATTACTGTGGCCCAGAAGGAACCCGGTTTGACATACCTGCTTTATGAGAGCAGTGGTTCTTAAACCAGACCTCAGAGACCCACAGATAGTTCATATCTTTGCTTTATCGTTGGAGGTTGGAGGAAAAACGTGTGCTGTCTGGGGGTGCCGTAGGTCTGATTTTGCTTTAGAACATTCTTTTGCATCAGTACAGTGTTCGCTTCTGACTACAAATGCCATGATGAGCGAGAGTTACTGCCTCATGGGTGAAATGCAGTAAAATTTAAAGTACAGCGCCATCTAGTGCTCAACCTCTCACTGAACTATTGGGTTAAACATCTACATATTAACTGAAGTGAATATAAGATAAGAAAACTAAAACCCTTATCAATGTTCTTTATAACAAAACCGCATTTACCACCTTTTACAAGCTTTTAACATGTTGTATAATCTCCATTTGCCAGTATAACATGGAGTCTTATCCAATAATTTTATTATCAAAACCACTCAACATGGAATTTCTTCAGATCCTTTAGGATCCCAGACCCTCTCTTCAACTCACATTACAGCTTTTAAATAAGGTCAAAAGCTTCATTCCACCATTTTTGTGTGGATTACAACGTATATTTTGGATCTTGTTTGAAGGTTCAGCCATGATATAGTTGTATTATTTTCATAGAAGCAGAAAGATTTTCATTTAAAATCTTTTAGTACTTCATTCAGTCCACAGTGTCAGTTATCCTACCAATATGACAAGGCTTTCAAAGCTCACTTGGTGAGCTCAAGATACCAGCAGATCTGCAACAATGATCCTTAATAATCCTTAGTAATCCTTATAAATCTTGGCGCTCTAAGCATTAACTTCACTGGGCATGAGAGTACAGACCAAGACATTCATCTGATTCCTCTCTCATATCAGTCACTAAAGCACTTCACAGAATCAGGCAAAACAGTATGCAGAGCTGCTTCACTAGTGGAGTTCCTCAGGGGTCAGTTATTGGACCACCTCTGAAATGGACACATCAGTTGGCAGCATTAGGAAGTTTAAAGAGTTATTATACTAATATTTCCAGGACAGGAAAATATGTAAAACTCTACTCAAGCTTTCTGCATTCCTAAATCTGAAAGGCAATACCTTTCATTTACTGCGCAGCGACATCTGTGGTGTGCACAAACCAGACGGATTATCGGCGAAACTTCTCAGATCACATAATGTCCAACTCCAGATCCTGCAGATCCTTACTCCACAGCATCGGGAGAATACAACCCTTCCTGACTTCAGAGACTGCTCAACATCTTGTTCGAGCTCTAGTCTTCTCTAAAATTTCCCACTCTCCTGACCTTCCCTCATTCTCCCAAGTTACTCCCCGGCTGAGATCACTCCTGTGGTAGCCAGAATCAAATTCAAAGCTCTGATTCTCACATTCCTAGCTTTAAGAGGCTCAGCTCCTCACTACACTTTGTATCTTGGAACATAACGGGTTCTCTTGACGGGTTCTCTGCAATGCATGGCCACTCAGTTCCTTCTGCCAGGATCTCTCAGGGAAATAGCTAGATTAATAACTTTTTTGCATTTTTCCACACTCATTGTGTGATTTCTCTACTTTCTTCTATACAAACTTTACTTATTTGTTGACTCCCTTTTGAGTGGAGTATGAGTTGTTTACATCAGCACAGGCTAAGCAGCTGTTCTTTCTCAGGTCGTGTCCACGGGTGGGGAAGGACTGCTGGTGCTGGCTCAACGAGAGTACAAAATTCTGACCTACCGTTCTCTTCAGCCCACCTTTGACTTCATGGACCGAGGTGTTACTAAACTCAGAAGCTATTTCTACAGGGACTACTCTCTGATGCACTGGGACGCCATTCAAAAGTGAGACTTCTACCTGTTACTGCTCCGTCTTCTGCATACACTTGACTCATATTTTCTTTAGAGTTTGCTGTTTGATACCACAGTTGCTCTTCATATAAAGGGAAATTCCAGCAAGTAATTTTATTTCTTGTGGCGACTGAAATATAACTACTTTTATTTACTATCCACCAGTAAACCTACACACAATCAGAGTTTCTGGTAATGTTAAAACAGTGATGAAGGAACATTTTCTTTGGGGGTTATTTTAACTTGTGAACCAAAGTCTTATCACAGAACCTAAACAAGGACAGTTCTAGAACAGCACATTTCACACAAAATAAATGCTGAATTACTTACTTTATATATAAATTGTTATTGTGCAGAAATGCTGAAAAAGAATAAAAAGTGCAATTCCCCATTATAGATAATACAGATGATGTTTTCTTAATCATCCCATTGTTCAGTTAAACACGTTCAATAGTAAAACATTAGCTTTATGTTTACGGGTTTGTTCCCATACCTTGATACTGATCTTTCTCTCTCCCTTTCCTCCACAGGTTTGTCTCCAGCATGGTGTCTCTGTACTACAGCAGTGACAGTGAAATAGAACAGGACTCAGAGCTGCAGGCGTGGATTAAGGATATGGTTGATGAAGGCTTTGTAGATGTGCCTGAGTTTGGTCAGTTCCCAAAACGCAAAAGCAGCATTGTGCACTCCACAGCGCTGGTGTTAGAACAGTACAAGTGGAGCCTGTTCCTTACTTGGAATCACCCCATTTGTCCATGTGAAGAGTAATGAATATATGCTTATATTATTAATATGTTTGACAGGGCTGGCAAACAAACTTAAGACCAAAGAGGAGCTGATCACTTTGCTGAGTGTTATTATCTTTATCAGCACGGCACAACATGCAGCAACCAACAATGGACAGGTGTGTTTCACAGCACAATACCGAAACCACTTACCAGTATTAGCTCTTTACACAATTATAACATAGTAGCTGGTGGCAATCAGAAATCAGAAGGTTGTGGGGTTTTAATTCCAAGAGTTAATTTAACATTCTCTGCATGGGTTAAATGTATATGAAAATATGAATTTCATATTGTTCACACTGTGTGCTGTGGTGTGTTCACATATGACAAAAGGACACCTTACACATGTTTCTAAACCTTGCAGTGTGCAGGGACAGTACCTTGCTCAAGGGTACCTCAATGATGCTAGCAGTCCTGAGATTCGAACCCATAACCTTCTGGTAGCAGGGGCTCCCTAACCACCATTTCCTATGATGCAATATATATAATTTATTTCTATATTAATTGTCTTTTTCTCTTTGTATCTGAACATCAGTTTGACTGGTGTGCGTGGGTCCCCAACACTCCTTGCACGATGCGCCAGCCTCCGCCCACAGACAAGGATGCTGTCACCATGGGGCTGATCATAGACACCTTGCCAGATATCAGCCAGTCATGTGTGCAGATGGCGATCACATGGCATTTGGGAAGGGCTCAGCCAGATGCTGTGAGTCAATACTCTAGCAAATTCTTCTTCACTCTTATAACCACATCACCTACTTTATAGTAGTTTCTGAATAATATATAGTACTGAATAAGTCTTTAGATTAATAAACAAATATTTAGACTAGAGTTTAGAAATTAACTAGTTTTTTCTGTTGTCTCAACCCAAGTTAAAAATGATTGAGTTGTTGGTTATAGTGCTTTCAGGAATAAATGATAAGAAATGATCAAAATATGCATTAACTATCTTTTAGCCTCCTGGGGGAACAGCATACAGTCTATTTAGTATAAATACCTTCATTTTAAGGTACTTCTTGGTATTTAAATTGTCTCCCCTTGTCTCTCATGCTCAGATCCCCATGGCACAGTACACGGACCAGTACTTCACTGAGCCGGCAGCTCTGAAGGTGATTGAAGGCTTCAGGCAGGAGCTGCAGGACATTGAGGAGCAGATTATGAAGCAGAATGAGGGCTTGGAGCTCCAGTATCTCTATCTGTGTCCCAGTCGGATAGAAAACAGCATTACTATTTAGAGAAAAGACCTGCCTGGGCACATTTACCCAACTTGGGAAAGTCTGTGATTTTCTGATGTCTTTCGGCTCAGGACAGATACAACATATCAGGACAGTCAGAGCAAAATATATCAAATGGTTTCAGTTTTTGGATTAATGTAATAGCATTTCATTCCAAGTCATGTTGGATCATTCATCACATTCTCATATGGAAAAGGCTGGATGATGGTTTCAAATAGTGTAAACAGCTGTTTTACAGAATCAACACACCAGTACAAACACAGATTACGATTTAAAAGTATGAGAGAAAAGTCACTAAAGAAGCAGTGGCTCTTTTGGAAAGCCTTTTTTTCTTTAAAATCTTGTGTGAATCTTCAATATAAACCTTTCATAAAACAGCTGTGGTAATCATGTTTGTTCATGTATGCTCTTATTTCTATGTTGGTGTTATTGGTTTCAGTGGATATTTCACAAATTGATACACATGGTCTGAATTTGAAAATGTAAGTGCCAGTACCAGCAACCTACTGTGAACATTTTAAATGCCATTTAAGTCACATGGAGGATGTTACTTTCAACATGGTTGTATTTTATTATTATTAAAAAATAATGTGGCACAAACACATTGTTTAATTTTCTTCAAGTAAGCCAATACTGTCATTGACCAAAGTCACAGTGGCACAGGTTTCATTCTTACACATGAAGAATTTTTAAGGCAATCGGTCCAAAGTCAAGTACGGGATGATTAAATGGCTGTAAGGCATATACTCTATACTCCGAATACAGTGAGCCTCCTGCAATGAAAATCTGAATCATAATGCTCTTGTATTTTCTTTAAAGGCCCACATCTGATCAGGCTTTGGGTCGATTACACTTTATACAGCTACGGCAATTTCCTCCAACGAGGTTATAGTTTCAGTATACAGTCCTATGCAAATGTTTGAACATCCTTGGTTTTATATGTTTTACTGATCATCTAAGTGAGGGAAACTTGAGAAAACTGAGGGGGAAAAAAACATCCACTATAGCGGACAATCTTAAATATGGCAACAGAAATGTGTACCCTGTAAAGGAATGTGTACTTAGTTACCTTTAGAAAACCAACAAAACCAGGAGTGCGCAAACATTTGTTCCCATGATCAAATCCAGATATACAGTAAGATCACTTTCATTAAGTGGTTGTGCTCAATCCATTGGATGGTGCTAATGCACGAGATATTCGTTGCGTTTATTAACCCGGACATTGTAGAAAGACACAATTCCGACCACAACATAGATTCCTGCAGCGATGAAGCAGTTGTAGCCAACTTTGTTGTAAAGTTCGTAGATGTTCTGCACTGCGTTCTGCCTGCAAAAGGAAGAGCGGGAAGTTTGTTTAGAAATGAGCTGAAGAACAGCAGTGCTTTAGGCCTAGTTCAAGGTAAAATGATAAAAGGCTTATGGGCTTTTTCTGCAAGGTGTGATATCCTAATGGTGCATGAATGCATTGTTCCAGAGAAAATTATTCTGCACTATACGTTTCATCTGCCTTACACAAACTCTCATCCGACTGTTAACAGTACAAAAGCATCTAAAAAGGCCTCTGAAGTTACTTTTAAACTGGTATGAGTCTGAGATTTGTTTATTACACCTCCTTTCCACTGTGAAAAGGGAAGAGCATGACAGGGAAACTCACGTGTTGTGCAAGTCCTCCTCTGTGACGGGCACATCCTCGAACAGAGTGGCCGAATGAGTGGTGAAAAAAATTCCCAGCAATGCCTAGAGGATAAGCAGGAGAGTTCAGTGAAGAGTGGCTGGTTACAGACTTACCTGGCTGGTCCCCCAGGAGTAGATTGTTTTTTGAAGAAATTACTCTCAATCCATTCTTAAATGGCAAGCTGTTCAAATTCCAAAGTTGTAACAGAAAACCAGAATCAGAAAACCTGCCTGATTCTGAAGGAAGTAAAGTGAACGATGATAGTCACGTGTGAAAACAGCACAGCACGCAGTTTGAACTGTGGGAAATTCTTTCTCTGCATTGAACCTATTCACCAAGTGAAGCAATGGGCTGCCACCAACAGAGGTTATGGTGTAACTCAAGGGTACCTCAGTGGTGCCACTAGAAGTCCTGGGATTTGGACCCACAACCCGTTAAAAACACAGGGGCAACTCACTAAGCACTAAGCCACTAGCTGCCCTTTTCAATTCAATATGAAAATGTTACTAGTAAAAACAAACAGCAGAATTTACATTATACTAGTAGAAACTATATTTTAGCATATAAGATTTTAGTCTTGATAACTGTAATTATTAATGTCTAAATTTCTTACCAGTGCAAACTAAACCATACATGTATGAATAGGAAGTACTAACTTGTTGGTGTCCAAACAAAAAAAACCACCCTTTTTGGTCATTTTTACTTTTCTTTACAGAGCTTGAAAACTGAGTGTTGTGTAAAAATAGACCAATAGAAATTGTTGGTATCTCAAAAAAGTCATGAATGTGAATCCGTTCTTCTGTAAAGTTATTAATTTTGAGATACATGTTTTGTACCAAAATGACAGCATATGAACTACAGAATATCTCAACCCCATCCAGTGCCTTTGGGATGAACTGGAACGGAGATTGTGAGCCAGGACTTCTCATCCAACATCAGTGTCTGACCTCCTAAATGCTCGGGATGAATTGGCATAAATTCCCATGGAAATTCCAAAATCTTGTGGAAAGCCTTTCAAGAAGAGTGGAAGCAACTATAGCTGCAAACGCCATATTAAAGTCTATGTATTTGAATGCAATGGCATTAAAGTCCCTGTTTGTGGAATAGACAGGCGTCCCAATACTTTAGTCCCTACAGTGCTCATAAAAAGTCCATTTTTCAGTGATAAAAAAAAGCTGGATTAAAATGCCTTTTTTTTTGCCCTTCCTATAGATGTTGTACAACTAGATCTACTCTCAAACACAAACCCACCAATTTGTCTCAAAGCATTACACCATCACGTGATTCTTACTTTGTTTTCTTGCACCCAAGTCAATGAGAAACCTTTTGAATAAGCTTTTATTTATTGTTATAAGCCATGCGTTGATACATAACTTTTTTTAAACCGTTATAAGCCATGTCTGGTTGAATGAAAGTGGATTAAAAGAAGGGTGTTCGTCTTACCAGCATAATAACAGCCCAAATGCTCAGAACCATTCCACATGCTGCCAGTTTTGGCCCACAACAAGAACCACCAGCCATCTCTCAGGAAACTTCTTCTGCTGTTCGGACGTACTGAAGTGACTCTCGGGACTGCTGGGTCGAAACCAGCGTTAAATGTCCGTTATCTATGAATATAAAAGCCACTTTTATTAGGCTGACCAGTCTAGAGTCACTCACTCCGATCAGCTGACTTTGAGGAACAGGAACTGTGCTACAGGGCTGCCTTCACTAGGAGCCGTGTGTTTCAAACTGTTCAACACTGAGACCTTTTACTGCCCACACAAACTCAGCCGAGATCCTTTCAAAATGTCCCTTTGCTTTACCTCACCCATATTCCCCCGTCCCTAAGTCCTAAAAAGTTGTTTTATAGCATAGTAATAAGATTAGATAAGATAGAACTTTGTATCTGTAGCATTCTCGGTGCAAAAAGAAAGAATAAAAGATAAAATATAAAATATAGACAATTAACACAATGACAGGAACATAGTGTAACAAATAACACAGTGTAACAAATAACAGTGTATCAAGTAACATTAGTCGACAAATAACTAACAAATAACAGTGTTATAAACAATATTGTGTAACAAATAACATAATCTCTCCATGTTGGAGGCCATTCAGTAGACTGCCACTAGACTGAGAGTGGAGTTGATAAAAAGAAACATAAAAATTATATAGAAAATCTGGATTAGTGTAAAGGTTATGAGGAGACGAGATAAGACAAGATAAAAAACTACGATAGAACTTCATTTATTTATTGATATATTGTTAAATGGACAATAAACAAAGATGCAACAACAAGAAGATTTTATTCATTTATAGGGAAATTCCTGTATCAAATAATATATAATAATATAGTGTGACAAATTACACAGTCTACTAAATAACACACTGTAACAAATAACATAATGTAACAAATGGCAGTGTAACACTGTAACATTGCTGTGTGTAAGATTTATCTTACCAGTAGAACAGAACAGCAAAAAAAGTATTTTTAAATCTGTAGAAAAAAATCTGAATAGGAAAGTGCAAAGAGGCAACAAAGAATGTTCTCCTCAGAATCGAGTGCAACAGTCTTTTTATTTGCAGGATAAGAGTCTTTCTTGTCTGGGACACTCCTGTTATTTTCCCCCCATAATTCTGACTTGTGCAGACTTGCTGCCTCTGCCCACGTATTACTGCCATTACATCCCATTCGCTTTCCACATTAATGTGTACATTCTGAACCTTTTGCACTTCTTATTAACAGTGAAATGCTGAATTCCAGGGGTCTGGGAGAGATGTGAAGAGTGAAGAAAAGGCTGAAACCACAGTGAAAGAGTGAAATCGGACACCTGATGGTTCTCCTTTCAGAGGGTCCACTGTTTCTCCTCCCCTTCAACAAAACGTTGCGAAATTCTTGAAGACTTTCGCTCGGATTTTCTGACGTCTTTTATACAAACTTTAGGACTTTGTAGCAAGGCCGTGTAGGAAGTACAGAGGGAGAAACGAAAAAACGAAGTAAAAACGACGAAGGAAGACAAGGAGGGCGTCTAACGGGACGAAAAACAGGAGGAAAACTTTTGGAAAACAAAACAAAACAAAAAAAAACTATGGGAACATAGGCTATACTGGTGGACCAGTTTGGCAGCACACAGATCAACTTCTGCGTTAAAGTTTCTCCTACACATATAATAGGTATGCTATTCTTCTGGATTTTGGGTTTAAACATGAATCTCAAAACACACAGCCTGACAGATTTTCAATACTACGTGGCTGAACTAGGCAGGGCCACTTTAGCTATGCCTGCTGCAGAAAAAGTGTTACATTTTTTTGAAAACCTCAGTGCTCGAACTCTGTCTATATATTTCATATATTTAATTTGCATTAAGAGGATTATGTGGCATTCCCAGGTGGGTAATTAGTTACATGCTAATAAAAAATGATGGAGGAGCGACTTTCTACTCATTAGTAAGGAAAGTAATGCCATTTTTACTCCGTTGCATTTAAGTCATTAATATTTAGTTTTTAGTTCTATTTTTAATATTTAATATTTTTAATATTTAGTTCTTTTTTTTTGTTTAATTGCCTGTTTCGTTGGAGCATTTGTTTTGAGACTGCTCACACCTATACATTTTGAGGCCAATAGGAGCTCAAAAAGAGAAGCATAACATCTAACCAACTGTGGGCCTTTTGTTGAAACAGGTTCTGCAGTTCTATAGGATTTAATGTTTTCAACCAAATTCTGATCAGGTATTTTAGAGCAGGAGAATGGATGTTCACCAAACGATGCTGGTCTAAGGCCAGAGTTTGCTGTTTTGACTTTGTGTAACATCTCATATGAAGCCTATTTTTGTAAACCCGTCTTTACTTTTGAGGATAACCACACTTATGCCTCAAGTCTGTGTTTCCTTAAATTTCTCCTTGTCAGATAAAATGCACTGCCCAGGGAAATTATAGTCTCCCTTCAGACTAACAAGGTAGAAGTACACAGTAAAAGGCGTTAGTTTACTTTACTAGACCGAGTTGTTTGTAAGCGTACCTGTTTAAGAACACCCTGGATACACACTTACTCAAAGAATCAAGACTCAGTCATTTTCATAAAGTGAGTAGTAAAAGTGACGGTGCCACCACGGTGACAGTATATGTTCCATACAAGTTGAAAACATGTCTCAAACTGTGTTAGGACCAAATGGATGGAGAGAAGGAGCGAGAGAGGGAGAGAGGAGAAGAGAAAGAGAGTGATGAGGCGGAGGAGGATGCTGAGGGAGCTGCTTTGGTGTGGCAGGAAGGCTATCCTGAAGATGACCTGGACTTACCCATCATGCACTGGGAAGCTCTGAGCTTGAGAATCGCAGAACTCGAGAGACAAGAGGAGGAACGAAGAGAGAGGAACAAGGTCAGATTCTTTTAAAAAGATATGATTTTTTCTTAAGTCCTGGGTCTGGGTATCATTCCAATCATACCTCGACTTCTGTACCAATTCCAGAACAATAGTTTTTGCTTTTTAATATATGTACGATGATCAGGCTCAACAATAAAACCACTTACTGGAGGAGTGAATTATGTTGTGTGGATTATATTGATTGTTGTTACAGTCGTACATGTCAAGGGGTGGGGCTATATTAGGTAGCAAGTGTATGTTTACGGTTATGTTTATGGCATTTAGCAGACACTCTTATCCAGATGTACATTAGTGCTTAAATAAATTACTGTCAAAAAGAAATAAAAAATCCGAGGTTAATACACAAGTAAGGAGAAACAGGTAAGAGGTTAAATGCCTCTTTTTTTTAAAAATACATAGGACAGGATGTATAGAAGATAAATGAGAGGGCTGGTTAGTCACCGAGGTAAAGAACTGAGCTACTTTGACTAATTGTGACGACTAGATAACTGGGTCAGAGCATCTCTAAAACTGCAGGTCTTGTGGGGTGTTCCCAATATGCAGTGGAACAGTAGCTACAAAAGGGGTCCAAGGAGGGACAACAGGTGAACCAGCGGCCAAAGCTCGCTGATGCTCGTAGGGGGTGAAAGCTTGGCTGTCTTGGCTGATCTGACAAAAGAGGTTATCACAAAGAATTGATGGCTCTGAACAGACTGTCAGAACACACATTGCATCACAGCTTTCTTAGTCTGTGGGGCTGCAGAGCTGCAGACCAGTCGGAGTGCAAATTTTGACCCCTATCGACTGCCGAATGTGTCTATAATGGGCATGTGAGCGTCACACCTGGACCATGGACCAACTGAAGAAGGTGGCCTGGTTTGATGAATAATTTTCATGGCTGGTTGCACATAACTGACTTACCTTGGGACAATGATGCACTCTATGAAGAAGGCAGTGTGATGCTCTGGGCGATGTATTGCTGGAAAACTCGGGGTCCTGGTGTTCATGTGGTTGTTACTTTGAAACATATTACCTACCAAAACATTGCTGCAGTCCAAGTACATCAAGTACAACCTGGTAGTATGAGGCAGTACTACACAATATTAGGCAGATGGTTTTGAGATATTGACAGATCCATGTATATAAATATAGAACTTCCTTTTCATATCATTTGATCTGGTTGTTAAGTAATTCTGACATAGTGTGAACAACATAATTGAATGTATTGCCTATATATAAATTAATACATACGTGCAATGTGTGTTTCTAAACACATTTCTATACTTATTCTAAATTAGGCTAAAAACAGAGTTATATGACGGTGCTATTTTTGTTCTAAATTGTAATTATTTAAAAATATTTTTGATTTGCTTGTATGAACAGTGTAAGCTTGGTAATAAATTTGGTAGTATTTCTGCATATATATTGTATATATTAACACAATCCTATTACTGTATCATAAAGCAGAGGTTTATATTTATACTATTTTGTGCAATGTGGTCTATTTGTCTTGTTTTGTTCTCAATTTGAAGGATGTTCCTCGGTGGACAGAGACCTGGCCAGAGTTACATGACCTTAGACACAGGGACACCTGTGAAGATGTGGAAGACAGTCGTCTGACTGCATTAACATCACGGTACAGAACGGATCGATTCCTCCGTTTCACTAACATTAGCATTACTTGGACATTAAATGTGTAATATCTGCTTATTACAGACTCCAGAGTCATATGAACCTACAGCTCTGCTTCATCAACAACAGTGAGAGCGAGGAGGAGGAGGAGGAAGGCCATTCAAAAAAAGAGGTTTCTAATCAGACGTATAATGTTTCTTCTGTGTGCTGTAAAGGCCAGTAAGAAGGGCGACCAATAAGCAGTTGTTATCAGTCTTCTAATTATATAATATCATGTGTTACTGCTATTAAACTCATGATATGCTTTTTCTCAGTATAACACATTACTCTCAAAAAGTTCTTAGCTTGTAATGGAATTTAATGTGCTTTTATATTAGTAGTGTTTTAACTTATTGTGGACCGTAAGTTAAGAAATTAAGAGTTGAGGGGAAGAGGATGTGTATAATAGGTGCAACAATTAACAACTGATATGACTGAAAATAAGATTTTAAACAGAAAATATTCTGGGTGAATATTATTGCTAAAATCAAATCTCTGAAACAGAAAAAAAGAAATAGAAAATAGAATTTAAACTCCACTGCTAGTTAATTCAACAGGATTTGATTGTGAGTGATTGTGGGCCATTTCTATTGGCCATAAAATGTTCGTACTACATAAACAGCATCTGAGGTTTTCAAATAGAAAACAGAATTAAAAAAAAAAAAAAGAGTAACAAGGCTTTCCTGTGACCAACTGTTCCTCTTACAGTCGGTGAAACAGTGTGGGAAGAGTAGCAGCGGGCAGGTGCAGCAGCCCCAGCAGGGCTCAAGCACTGTGACCTGTAGCAAAGCCAAATCAGGAGGGTTCAAGAAAGAGGTCAGGGCTGCTCTCAACATGCTTAGAGACAAGCTGAGATTGGAACAAAAACAGGTACGTCTGCAGCTGTGCAATGAGCTCAAGCTGACAAGATCAAGCACTCTTTATTATTGTAATTATTATTGTTAAATGTATTCTCTTTATAGTAATAATAATTATTATTATTGTTATCATTGTTGTTGTTGTTGTTAGTATTGTTACCAGCGTGTGTATGTGTGTTTTAATAAGTAATAAATCTGCATGACTGTTCTGTTCTAGGCCATACCTCCTAGTGATGCAGTCAAACAGAGACCGCACTATAAACATAGTGACTTGCAGAATTTCAGTTTGAAGGAACTGAATGCATTGAAGACCACACTAAGTAAAGACATTCACAGTAAGAGTTTTTTTTGTCTAAAAATGTCCAGTGTCACTGCATAACACACCTCAGTATTGTTCCTACTCAAGAAAGGGACCATCTCATGTTAATGTCCATATACAAGCAGGTGTGTTACACCAACAGTGGCTCTGCAGTGTTTATGTGGTGCAGTTTAATTGCTATATTGACTCAGTACAGACGTTACTCTTGTGATTTGATCTGATTTACTTTCCATTAAGATGATCAAATCATCTCCTAAAGCAAATTCCCCATGAAAAAAATGCTTCAAAGTGCCTGCACGACAAACAAGTGAAATATGAGAATATTTCAGATTACACTTTCCACACAACACTGCAGCATCCTGATCACATACACACACCCCTACAAGTTTTTACCTTTCATAGGCCTACCACTAGTGTTGACTACATTAACTCTCATGTGGGCCCAAGCATCATTTCCTTAGTTTCATAATAGTTACTGAATAGTTTTAAGTGTTTTTTACAGTAATTACTCAAAGTGCAATCCTCACTGTCAGAATAAAAAATAAAATTGAAACAATGAGAGCAATAAAAAAATGGACAATTTTTGGGCTATTTCTATTGGTTGATTTATTATGAAAAGTATGCACAGGCAGCTGATATGTTTAAGAGGAAGCCAAAAATAAGGTTGCTTTGATATAACAGCAAGAATATGACTTTGTCATGACAGTGTGTTATTGATGGTTTGTGCCAGTACACTGCCATACTATTTTGTGCACCTCAGCATTTCAGAGTCATGATATCTAGTACCATGAATGGGCATTTCACTACCTCCACCCCTACTGTACACCTAGGTACACCTACTGTATAGCTGCATTTTTGTATGTATGAGGTTACACAAGTAACACACAAGTAACCTCATTTGTACAAAAATGCAGCTATACAGTAGGTGTACCTAGGTGTACAGTAGGGGTGGAGGTAGCTCAGTGGGTAGGATACTTGCCTCCGGACCTAGAGGTCATGGGTTCAAATCCTACCTTCAGCACAGCCACTGAGTCCCTGAGCAAGACCCTTAACCCCAAGTTGCTCCAGGGAGACTGTCCCTGCAGTTAGGGAATGAAAGTCGCTTTGGATAAAAGCGTCTGATAAATCCCCTAAATGTAAATGTAAAATAAGCGAGTGTAGGTTCATAGTAGGCATACCTAACACTAGTGCAATTTTCAAATTGTAGAAGCTGCAATTTTAATGAGATCCTACATTATTCAGTAGTATATTCACTATTCAATAGTTTTAGGCAGGGAAATTGTACCTGTTAACACACAGTCTGGCACATTACACTCAGTGTTCAGTGTTCAAATGTTCTGAGGTTCTCGGGAACAAAAAGACCTGGATTTTAAGTTATCGAACATAATCACATTTACAATGCAATTTTAACGAAATATTTGACTCAAATTGTTCATCCCCATCTAAAAGTTGTACTTGTGCAGTAATGCATGCGTGTGTGTGTATTTTGTAACAGTAAAGTATTGAAAAGTTGATATCTGTCCCATCTCTTGGTTTTAAGAGATACTTCCACATGTATGTGCGTGTAGAAACAGACATATGTATGCAACACAAAGTCATAACATACACTGATAACTTCCTTTAGTGTTAACATGATTGCCATCTTTGTGTTTGCGTGTGTGTGTGTGTGTGTGTGCGCGCGCGCATAGACCTCAGCTCAGAGTTAGTGGGTCGGCTTCTCACAAGGGACCAGCTGAGGACTGAGCAGGATGCCATGTTACTGGAGATTCAAGATATGACATCACTGTGATACCACAGACAGAAGAGGTCACTTTGGTCAAGGGACACGAGTGATGCTGCCACCATGAAATGAACCTACAGACCTGGGAGATCTGCCTGGAAGAATGACGTTGTACTGTGAAAAGCTTCACCACTCCTTCAAGACTGGTTCAATTGCACAGATTTGCAGTCATATTCTTTGTATTTTTATATTTCTGTTGCTGTTTTTTTTGTTTATTTCTATTTTGTTGTTTTTTTAAGGGTGTTTTAAGGGATCATTCAGCTGCTATTGCTGCCTAAGGAGCAACCTCTTCCAAAGTCCAATTGTTTTTGCCTTCTTTTATTCCATTTAATTCACATTTGCATCCCATTTACGGTGATGTAGTGTTTGTATAATTTGATAGTCAATAGTTTACAGTCACACGCAGACACTTGAGGAGCTAACAGATAAGGCAATAAACTTCAGAAGGGATGATATATGTTACAGAATTATTCTGCACCTGCGCTCAGTTCAAATGAAAATCGTGTAACAGTGGGAGAGTCCGAAAAAATCGCACATGTTAAGATTGTTAAACACTACCTAGAAGAATAAAATGGCGTTAGTGTACACAGGCTTTTGAGTCTGTTTTTTTCTTTTTGTGGTATATTCCTTACATAGGTTCAGTTTGTTCACTTGAAGTGACTTTTCTTTAAAAGTAAGAGCCAAAACTTTTAAACAAAACAAAAAATACCAGATGTGTGTGTGTGTGCGTGCGTGCGTGCGTGCGTGTGTGTGTGTGTGTGTGTGTGTGTGTTTGTCATGCCCTCCCAGAGTTTGTGTCTTCGAAAGGCCAGCTCAGCGCAAATAGAAGAAGGAAGATAGACAGGGGGAGGGACTGATTATGAGGCGAAGGGGGACCACGAAGAAGGGAGGGATGGATAGACTGGTCCAAAATAGATCAGAGGTGAAGTGGAGCAACAGTTTACAGTTCTATAGAAAGCTACAGAGGATCAGTCTTTACTTTTCTATACACCTGTACTTTGTCACCCATACTGCTGACTGGACAACGAAATAGAGATGCACTGATATCAACTCTTTTCCATTTGTGATTCTTCAGCAGACAGAAAGGGATTTGTATTTCTCGCACAGCTGTCTTCAGCTGAACTGGTAAGTTTTCTAGCTTGTCTTTAACAGCATACAGTCAAACACAGAGACCCAGGTTTTATGTACACATGCACTGCAGGTACCCTGCCTTACTAGAAGCACACCCTGCCTTGTTTTTTAGTCTTTGAGGGCTTTGATTTCTCAGAAAAGTTTTTCAGGCTATATGGTTTTCTTTGGAATCATAATACTCCACATAAAGGAGCAAATGGATGATTTATCATAAAATTGTTGACTGTCCTCTTTCCACTGTTGACATAATGTCTTATACGGTTCTCAAGTGCTGAGCGATAGCCCTTTGCCATGCAGCTACTCAGCAAAATGCTCAGTGTACTAGAAAGGCATGATAGCCATGGCATGGCATGTATGTAAATGTAGTTCAAAAAGATGTTTGAATGCATCAAGTGAAGCATAGGGAGCAAAGTAAGGTGGAGGAGCTAAAAAAAACCCAAAACACTTGAGAACCTCAATTTTTAGGAACAGGACTGGCATGAGGTAAAAAGTGATGGTAGGAGGGACCAGGAGATGGATGGACGATGGAACACCGAGGGGAAGTGTGGTTACTGATTGATGAGTTACTGAAGTGAAAAGAGTCTGAATCAGCAGCATATACTCATGCGACAGCGCAAACAGCACCGCAGTTTGTGAAAGAAAAGGGGGATGGGGTGGGGAGGGAAGAAAGAAAGAGGGAATCAGGTAAGCAGATAAATACATTTTTTGAATGAAGGGCAATGGTGATTTTTGAAAAGGAAAATCTTTCTACAGGCAGACAACATCAAAACTTGATGTTCTAAACACTGTGTTATCTTTACAGAAACTCAAGGCAGACTTCCAAACTGGCAAAGCTGGAAAACATTAAGGGATAGATACATCCCAAAGTACTCCACTGGATTCAGGAACTGGACGTTTTGGGGATACCCAATGTAAGGATGAGACATCAACACATCCTCAACAAGAGATTCGGAAGCAGCCAGAAATGGTGACAGCTGTTCCCACGGTCCTGTCCGAACAAGGGCAAGGAGGTGACGGCCACCTCCTTTCCTCATCAGACTCCTCCATTACAGCCTCGTGCAAGATTGACGAGTCTTACAAATACATCTTTCTCCCTATTTGTTACTCCTTCACATTTGTCTTCAGCATCACCCTTAACTCTGTGGTGCTGTATCGCTCCTTTCGCCATACCAAACACTGGAATGCCTCCCTGATCTACATGGTGAACTTGGCCACCACTGATTTCATGTATGGCTTGTCTCTGCCATTCCTTGTGGCAAGCTATGTCATGCAGGACAAGTGGGTGTTTGGAGACTTCATGTGTCGCCTGGTGCGCTTCCTCTTCTACTTTAATCTGTACTGCAGCATCTTTTTCCTCACATGTATCTCTGTGCATCGCTACCTGGGCATCTGTCACCCCATGAGAACCATCACACTGGAGACCAATAGAGCTGTGAAGGGCACTTGCATTCTAGTGTGGGTCGCTGTCTTTGCGTTAACTTGCCCAATTTTCCGATTTGCCCAGACTGAGTACCTACCCCGTCAAAGGAACAATGGTGCTTCTGATGCAATTGTGAATGAAGACATGGCAAATCTAAGTGTGGTGGGGTTCCAAAACTGCTGGGATGATGCTATTGATAAGGAGTTCCCTGACTATGTTCCTTATGGGATAACCCTTCATCTTTTGGGTTTCTTTGTGCCGTTTAGCATCATTGCCTGGTGTTATTCACATGTGGTTCTTACAATATTCCGAACTCTGCCCTTCCAACCTCCTGCCAACGGACCCGAGACGACCCGAGACAGCAGGGCAGGGGGAGAGGGCATGTCGATCATTCTAGGCGCTCACTCACCTTATGTGAGCAGGCGTCGCAAGTCCATCAAGACCATCATAACCATCACACTCCTCTTTGCCCTTTGCTTCTTCCCATTTCACGTGACACGAACCATATTTTTGGTGCTAAAAGTGACCAGTAGGGTGCAGTGCCATACAATGCAAATGGTCTCTGTTTGTTACAAAATCACTCGGCCACTTGCCTCCTTCAATGCCTGGCTCAATGCGTTGCTCTATTTCCTAACCAAGGAAAAAAGTGGGCCTTGCTGCCACAAGCCACAACCCTCCCAACATGGCCTCTTTCTGCCTTTGAGGATCTTCAGAAAAGGAGGAAATGTGGGGGATGAAGCAAAAGAGGCAGAGAACCATAAAGACAATGAATTCATGGAAGAAAACAACATGCTCAAAGATGTGCCTTGAGATGAAACTGAAGAAGAATATATGTGAAATGTTGGGGTGCAATGTGAGTCAACTTTGGTATGTGGTCAGGCATGCCGGAGGCCCAGATGTGAAACGTGGCTCACTGTTAAACTCTTTAAATTCTTTAAAGTCTTCATTTTGTTTTTTTGTTTTTTTTTGCGCACATACCTGAAAAGTGGGGAACTCTTAGTCAACTAATGTGATTATTCGCTGAAAGCATTCATACAATTGATTTGGTGTTATATTGGGTCGACCATTGTTCTTGTCCTAGTTTACCTCAGTATAATGACAACACACATAAGCTGCTATGACATTAAGTGTATCAGACTACTTGAGAACATGATTTTTTTTCATACCTCACCATGAACTTGGGTATTTTTGTTTAGTACCAGTAACTAATGTTGATGACATGAGAATTATGGAAAAAATGTAACCGGTAAAACAAACTATACTGATATATGTACATATATGTACATATGAGCTCCTTGAAATAAATTTAAACTGCAAACCGCTGTTGCTCTGTCAGTAAATGTAAGGTGCAACGAAATTTTGTTTCGCAATTTTGAATCCAAATGACATTCCTTCTCACATGTGATTTAAAACTGTTGCGGTCAGGATTTACAAAGAGTTCAAATTTCTGTCAAAGTCCATTCGATGTTCCTCATGTGAAAGTGAACAAAACAATGGGGTTTCACAATTGGTTATGTATTGGGCGATGTTAATAATTTTCTATTTTTCTTTTTCCAAAGGTTAACTTGCCATTTGGATTTAACGTTTCACTTGTGTTTAATATTTCCTAGAATAGAATTCTAGAATCCTAGAATTCCTGTTTTCAGAAAAACCTTTTCAAATACAATACCTTGCCTTGATTTCACCTTTTTCCTGTGTCAGTCAACTAACATATGTCCAAAAATTGGTGGATGTCCAGGGTTTTTACAACTCTAATAAAATATTTGTCATTTAAACTGAATATCCATTGCTCTTCCTTTTCTGAAATGAAATAATACAAACTCATTGTCCATGGTGGATGCCAGTCTCTTGCATTAGTAGAATCTGATCAATGATTAAGCTTTACACAGCTTAACAGAAATGCTGTATAAATGGAACGATTTCTTAGTGTAAACACCCCATAATATACATTTACATTTATCAGACGCTTTTATCCAAAGCGACTTCCATTCCCTAACTACAGGGGGCAGTCTCTCCCTGGAGCAACTTGGGGTTAAGGGTCTTGCTCAGGGACCCAGTGGTGGTGCTGAAGGTAGGATTCAAACCTGTGACCTCTTGGTCTGGAGGCAAGTATCCTACCCACTGAGCTACCACCACCCATATAATATGACTATGTTTGGTGTCAGTGGAAGAACGTGTAAGTTACATTTAAAGGACAAAAATGTCACAAAATTAGCACCTCTTCCTCAGCCAAAAACATGTTGTTGATATGTTAATTCACTTCTCAGCTATAAAAGTGAGAGGACTAGACTGATATTGAATGATCTTTTAGTCTATATTGGCCACTACTACTCACCAAACCGTATTAATATCTGATACCCATATGCACAGTTCTATAAATAGATGGTCAAGAAAAAGGTGATAATATAAATACGCCTTTCCAATTCCAGTCATTTTCTGACCATACTCAGCGTCCAGCAACAGAGTTATTAAAGTCTGGCTGCACTTGTCTCATTAGAAAGTTCACCAGTCTAAGGTACTGTAACCAACATGATTTAAGTGGAACTTCTTGCATGGAAAAAATATTCAAAATACAAAAGCCATGAAGTTCATCAAGCCATGAAGGAAAATCCTACGGCATGAAGATATATGTGAGTGAGGAAAGATCCCAGTTGTACCCATTGTCCGGCAAATTAATGCGACTCTGACACTGAAGAAAGAAAGTTTGATTTCCTGAAGAACTGCAAAGACATAGAACTGGGAGAGGTGTACAGTAACCAACATAATTTGAATATTAAAAATGGATAAATAAATGACGCAGAAACAAAAACCTGAAGTCCAAAACCATATAACACATGTGATGTAGAAAAGAACCCAGTTATACCCACGTGTCATGCCATTTCTTTTTTAAAAAGGAAAATTTGAACGCAACATTGAAGAAAATGAGTTAGACTACCTTAAGAGCCATGCAGGCTCAGTTTTTGAGCAGAAGTAAAAGCATCTTCATACTCAGAAAAATCCCAAACCATGAAGATATATGTGTGTGAGGAAAGATCCCAGTTATGTCTGCCATGCTCTTTTCTTTCTAAATAATGCAAGTCTGAAACTTCTTAAGAAGAAGTAAAAGCATCTTCATACTCAGGAGGATTAAAAATACTCAGGAAAGTCCCAAACCATGAAGACATATGTGATGTAGAAAATAACCCAGTTAAATCAATGTATGTCACGCCATATTCCTTCTAGAAAAAGGCAAATTAATGCAAGTCTGACACTGAAGCAAGTGAGTAAGATTTATTGAAGAAATGCAGCAACATAGAACTATAGTACCGTGCAGAGAGGAGACCTTACAGCAGCAGGGGGCGCCACGTGGACCATCCGGGAATTTCAGTTTGGAAATTCAAAACAAAACCAGGCGAGGAGACTCCCGACCTGCACCGCGGCCAAAATAATCTCTGGCCGTTAAAATTATTTTACTAAAAAATTATTTAAAAATTATAGAGGCACCTAGAAGTTCCGCGAATGGCCCAGGTCGTTACGATTAGCCAGTACGCGGAGGTCTGGGGTGTTTAAAAATTATAATTTGCAGAAGAAAATTTATATTTATTTTTTTTCCCTGTGCCCGTGTCGTCGACAGCGTTAGAGCTGCTGCCCAGAGCCGTTGGCGCCATTTTCAAACTCCACAGCCAGACTGAATGGAAGCGTTGTTTCTTATTAATTCTGCTTTTTTTTTTAACTTTAATTTTTTTTCGTACACTATTTCACACTCTGCAGCGACTATACTGACCGGGAGGCGAGGATTTATTTTGCAAAGGTAAATCAATATATTATTTTTAAAAAATTGGACTTCTCCTTATGTTCAAAAGCTATTTTCATTTTTTTTCTTCTCCCAAACTGTTAACTTATCTGTGCACTAGGTTTTTGTTGGAGTCTGGAGAAGTTACTTATACCTCTAAAGGTCCTGTGAGAAGCATGGACGGGGAGAAAATGGGCTGCATCAGTTAGTTAATCCTCTTAGTGTGTTGTGGTTATCTGGGGTTACCATTAACTAAACCAGCTGGTTAGTAGTACCAGAAGAAATGTCTGTTCATGAACTACGCCTAGTTTGTAACCTTACTTAAGCACACAAGTGCTGAGGACACTAGTTTTCCAGACTGCTACTATAGTCAGTAAATGAGGGATATTTAGAGAACTGCTCCTGGAGAAGCTTTGCTGCTAGAGCTCATCCAGTCTTCACAGACACTTCTTCAGCATCTCTTATAATCCTACTCTTTATCCTGCTAAAATAACCCGTTTTATTAAAGTTCGTCACATCTTAAAAGCAGACTACGGAATAAATTGCTGGTAAATGTCTGAGGTTGCTGGTTTAGTCAGGTATTTAGCTTTATAATCTTATTTCCTACTTCGGAATGAACCACTACTTGTCTTTTCTCCCCTCCTCCAACTAGCTGTGCCCTGATCCTAGGATCGAATCTGCTTCACAGCTTTGCATGTGATTTTTCTACCGATTATGCCTTTATTTCTAATACTAATTAGCTTCTAAAAATCGCCCCAAGCGTCCCTCGGTTGACAGCTTGCAGAAGACATCATATTTGCTTTTAAGCAGATTTGACATAAAACCGTTGAATTGCTGATGTACAATATTGGCGTATGAATGCATATTACTTAATTCTGCCTAAGGCAGATCCTCACAGATGGACACAAGTGGGCTTCAAATTTTTTCAGAAAGTTTCACTCAGTTTCTATTTTCAGATGGTGCTTATTTGCATTATTCGTACTCTCAACACGAAACTTCTGACTTCGACTGCTTCGTCCTTATGTTGAAACATTTAGTCTAATACACGTACTGTCAAACAGTCTAAGCTAGAGTTATTGGCTAAAGGCCAGTTAATTTTTTAAACATCTTTTAAAGCAGTCTTCAAATTGAGTGGACATAATTAGCATTATAATGCACATAGACATGTATTTGCTGTTTTCACATATTTGAGAATTTATTTCTAAAACTATTCATTTTTTACAGTCACTCTCATTGACCCATCCTTGTGGTATACACCATATTTGGTTAATTTATTTGTATTGCATGTCCTGAACTGTTTTATACACACACACTTTTATACAGACAATATATTAAGTCAATATAGGGCATGAATTGGAAAATCCACTCTGTTTCTTGTAATTCCAGTTCATTAGGCCAGATGGTGTAAAACGTGAAAGTACTATGTAGTACGGCATACCAGATATTTTACAGTTTGTGACATGTAAAAGGGAACAGTAATGATGGTTTAAAAAAGAAAAAAATTGTTGTCTTTAGGCACTGGGGGGGTGGGGTGGGGGGGATTTGAGGGTATAGCTGATCTTCATGGAAGAATAGGCAGTATAGTACTGGGAAATTAGCAAATCAGGTTCTTTTTGGTGGGTGGTTGCTGTTTGTCATGATAATTGATTATTGATATGTGACTAATTTATTATTATTTATAATGTTAGTTTGACAGCATTGAAGTCACTGTTCTTTCATGGGATAATCAATTTGAAATTTGTCATTATGATCGCTTTATTTTGTTTTCCTCTCTAAATGCAGTTTCATATTTTAATAATCCAGGAGAAGGTATAAGGGTTTTAAATTTAATGAACATGTTCTCAGATGAGACATTTCATGTTCTTATATAAACGGATGAGCCTCATAATATAAAAACGGTACTTATATTAACACTAGTATTAATGGGTGCACTTCAGATGATGAGGCAGGTAGTGTGTGAAATTTGTGCACCTGCCTCCAGCATATATTGTAACTAAATTTACATGGATGTATTGCATGTGCTGAAACTTCATGCAATGCAAATATGATTTTCAAGTGAGTTTTTTTTTTTTTTATTTGCTTAAAGTTCAAACCCTACTCAGTATTTATTTATTTTAGTCCACCATCATTCATCTTAACTGGATTAATTTTTATGTAAACTGCATGACTCAACTTCATCAAATTTTATTTTCAAGCGTCTCTTTAGTGCAAAGTAGTGATAAAGATTTTTTTTTGTCCCGGGCTTTTGATGTTGTTCCTTCACTGGACTGTTCTTGGTCTTCCTGTTTTTGTGTGTGGTTACTGAGGCTTGGTGAAGAAGTTTTTGGTTGAGTCGAGTGAAGTGAAGGAAAATAAGAAGTTGAACGTAGTTTGCAATTAAAACTGTTGCATCTATTTTTAAAAAATGTTTGTGTATAAATATATCTTTTTAATAATACATGTTTGCATATGAATTTGGGTGGTGATCACAATTACTAGGGATGAAAGTTAAACTGGTGTTAAGCCCAGCATATTCCATGCTGATCATTTTTACATTGTTGTCACTTTATGTTGATTATAATTAATGATTAAATCTTACTGACCTGTTTGTAACAGGCTTTTAAACCATGTGGTTTTTTGACTTTAGCCTTTTGGGCTGTGTGTCTTTCGCATAGGCCTTTGTCTTGTGTGTGTGTGTGTGTGTGTGTGTGTGTGTGTGTGTGTGTGTGTGTGTGCCCAGTTGTCGTCCTCAGTAAAACTATCTGTGGAACCAGATCAACATATTCTCCACTTTCTGTACCTAGTCTCATTCAGCACAGAGCTGTTTGCATGAAAAACAAGCTCTGTATTCAGATAGAAATATTTATTTAAAAAGAGGTAACTTCGATGGGGTGTGGGGTCTTTTAGCTATTTTTGGTGTTTACTTTATTTTCTCACCTTGCTTGCTTTTGTATTTTTCTTTACTTTTTAAGCTTGGCCAAGAATGGGCATGTTTTTATATATATATATATATATATATATATATATATATATATATATATATATGTATATATAAAAG
>JBBPDB010000011.1:11686904-11715789 GCA_037974465.1 Brachypetersius altus
TTTAGATCTTTAGGTCCATCTCATGAAAAATCGGAGCAGAAACAAAGGTGTTGCGTTTATATTTTTGTTGAGTGTATATATAAACGAAAAAAATTGTGTTGGGTAGCTTACCTGCTGTCTTTGGTTTTTTTATACTTGTGGGACCTGCAGATGGTCTCTGTAATCCTGCTGTCACTACAACCTGAGATGCTGGTACAGTTATGACTGCAGGTGATGGAGGGGGAGCAACAGCAACTTGTACCTTTTTGGTACTTTTCTTTGGTGAGTCAGAAGACAAAGGAACTCCACTATCATCATAAAGCTTCCTCTTGACTGTGGTCTTGATCTGTGCCCTAATAATAATAATAATTATAAAATCTTCAGTTAGGAGCATGAAAAGCAGACAATGACCAGACCAGACCATCCCTTTAAAGGTTTCAACCCATCCTGAATTACAAACAACAACACAAAACATGGTTAAAGACCACAGTTCATTTTTTGTTTCTCTTGAATTTCCACAAAGTACCCTACAAAATCAATAACACAAATGAACAAATTTCAATCTAACATGTCCACCCTACATGGATGTGCTATCTTGTGACTACCAGGAATGAACCCCAGTCAAGTAACCACTACACCTGTGACTAACTGAGCAAGGTACGCTCAGGCCCAGCACAGGAAATAATCCATAGTAGGAAGGCCTGAGTCCTTACACTGTGCGCTTCTTGATGACCGAGCTGAGTGTGTTCAAGTCGTCACCAAAGCGCCTAACAGCCGACCGGAGCATCTCAATCTCTGTGTCCGTCCATTTAGCTCTGCAAGGAGACACAGCAACTAAGGCACAGGTCCCACTGTGTGACTAAAGATGACTCGCTAAAAATCTGTTCTACACAAAAAAGCTTTAAAAGTTAATTGGAAAGACAGCAAAGATGTTATCACTTTGATTTCATTCAGAGTCCTTAAACATCTGAGACAGAATTGACAACTCCCATAGGTCTTTGAGAAATTCAAGAGAAAACAAAATGCTGAAAATGGTATATAAAATAAAATACTTTTACAAATTCAGATATGGAGAAAATACTGGGGATAGGCATTATCAATACTGGTCTTGGTGTTGCACAATATTGATTGAGAGTGGTTTTAATAGCTATTATAACACTAGCAATAAAAAGCAGTGCCTCTATTTTCACAGCGGCAGAAATACACAAAATGAGTTCGGTATAACTTTAAAAGAACTTAAACAGTAAATCTCAGATTGGTAATACATTCAAATAGCATAGAATTGCAGTATTAAGGAAGTGCAACAGAATAAGACTGCACACTGTATAAGCACACACCCACACTTATATTTATATATGTATACACACACGCCAGTAAAAGATGACTCCGACACAAGTGCTCCTTAAAACAAACATTTGGAAAACAATTATACCTCCACCTAGAGTACAAACTCACCCGGCTGGACTAGAGTCAGCCACTGGATGTAGCTGCATGGTGAGCTCCCCTAGTTTAGTAAAAGCAGCTCCTGCTGCAGAGAAGATTTCACCAACCTGTGCACAAAAGAGTAACTGTAAATACCTGAGACATGCAGTATTTGCCCCGAGACAGTGCAACTGTTTACTGTTGGAGTAAACAGACAGACAATCAGGATAAACATTAGCCTGCTAGCTAGCACTTAAGCCAAGGAACAGCACGGATAACAGTTGTTAGCCGGTATCTGCGACATACGCACATCACCTTGAAAGGCAAGATTAATATAACATTTCTAATGTGAACCTAAATTTGTGCACTGTTTTAGCTGCTTTTAATTAAAGTTACACAAGTCCTGAGCTTGGCTAGCTAGCAGCAGCAACCTGTACCTTTGTTGATGCCGAGGTCATTGTTGCGACAGGTTCGGCTGACTTTAGTCTGTAAACACGAAGAAAAGAAATGCAGTCTGACCAGCTGGTTTCAGTTTCACTAACTTGATTCAAATTCACAGTTGTTATTCCCTGCCATTAAATGAAAAATAGTGTTGAAGTGAAGAGAAGCATTAGTGCGCCATTATGGTTTCATTCCCGTCCCGTCACTTTCATTGGTCCAAAATCTTCTGCCGCCGCCTGTGATTGGTCAGGACGGATCAGGTCCTCAAACCCTCTAATTAACAGTACAACAGATGTCCCTGATGATGTACACTACGTGGATAGAAGTACAGTATTGGGACCAACAGGGAGTTTAATGATATTGCATTCAAACACATACTTTAATAAGGCGTCGGTCCCTCCTTTGCTGCTATAACAGCTGCCACTCTTTTTGGTAGTTTTTAAAGCGTTTCTGTCGGAATTCGAGTCCATTCATTCTGTAGAGCAGTTATAAGGTCAGGCACTGATAATTACTTCTTAGGCCCATTAATACTTAAGAATAATACATAGCTTGTTTAGATCAAACAATTTTGTTGTTTTTTTCTGTTAAAGTGGCTGCAAAACCAGTTTTTACAATGGACTGTAAATATATATCAGGCATAAAGTGCTTCTCCAGAGGGAAACGTGTATTCCATTTTAAGGACTTTTTAAGCAACTAGAGGCTCCCAGCTAATGCTGTGCATTGTAATTAATTGTTTCTGGGTATCATGAGACAAATGCACAAAATAGAGAAAAAAAATGTGAAAAAAACTATTTTTCCATGGATATGCCATTCATTATCTATCAAACATCTCATTAAAATATTGGTAGAGCTGAAAAAGTAATTTATTTAAGCTTTTTGTGCATAATCTCAAGGGTGTCATATGCTTGAGATATGCACACAATTTTTCAATTCTGCTACACAGTACTTTTTGAATCCATCTTTAGTCTGTACAGGTTTATTGGACTTTATGTTCATTAATATTCACACATAGAATATCAAAGTGAGCAGAGTTTAAATTCTATGGGCATCAGGTGACCTCTGGAGGACAACAAACTATACTACAGAACATTCTTCTACTACAGATCACTCTTCCACTACAGTACGCTCTTACAATACACTCTTATAGTACACTCTTAAACTACAGAACACTCTTACAGTACACTCCTACAGTACAGTACAGTAAACTCAGCATTCAACGCCATCATTCCTCAACACCTCTCTCTAACTGGATCCTGGAGTTCCTGACTGGGATACCTCAGTCAGTCAGGATTGGGAGTAACATCTCATGTGCCACCACACCGAGCACAGAGCCTCACCAGGGCTGTGTACTCACCTCTTCTGTTACACTACTGACTCACAACTGCAGCAATGCGTAGTTTAAGCTACATAAGCTCACCATGCAGTTACATCCAGTGGCTGAATCTAGTCCAGCAGGGTGAGTTTGTACTCTAGGTGCTAATGACATGACTGTGGTGGGTTTGATCAGTGAGAATGACGAGGTGGCATTCTGAGTCATAATGTGGACCAATAAAATAAAAAAGATAAAACGCCAGAATCAGTCTTTGCTGAACGGTTCCTCAGTGGAAATTGTCCAAAACACCAAGTTCTTTGGTGTTAATATCACAGAGGATCTTGCATGGCCCTTTAACACCAGCACCATCATCAATAAGGTCCAGCAGTGTCTCTTCTTCCTATGAAGACTGAGCAGATTGTACCAACCCAAATCCTGTACATTCTACAGAGGGAGTATTGAGAGCATTCTCTGTAGCTGCATTCTGGTCTTTTATCACCCTCTGCTTTATTATGTAAACTCCATACATGTGTGTTTGCCTTAATCTGTACTATTTTGCCTTCAGCTGGATCAAGACAGTAGATTAGAACAATATTTCTCTGGTACTGGCTTATCTCCATTGGTTGCCAGATTTAAAAATGTTGCTGTGTATATTTAAAGCTTCACACGACCAAAATGTCTTAGGACCTCTAGTAAACTGTCCCAAGATCATGAGCAAAGTCAGGGTGACGGGGCTTTCTCCATTGCAGCCCCAAGCAATGGAATGGGATGAATGGTCTGGAATGGTTTAAAGACTTAGTTTTTTGTTGCTATCAAATGTGGGTGGTGGATTCATAGTGTTTTAAACCTTGTTTCCTTTTTACCTTTGTATAGCAATTTGGGTCAACTTCTTTTGTGTTAAAATGTGCTTGATCAATAAATTGACTTGATTTGACTTGACTTGGAAGGGCACGGAAATTGTGCTGCATTGTAAAGAATGAAAGAATAGGATGGACTGCTGAAAAGTTAATCGGGCTCTCCCGTCTGTTACAGACATTTACAATCTACGGTCTGTCTGGAAAGCCACCAGCATTGAGGATGACCCCACACACCCCTCCCACACCCTGTTTTCTCTCCTTCCATCTGACAGAAGGTTTCGCAGAATCCAGGCCTTCACTACCAGCCTAGGAAACATTTTCTTCCCCCAGGCCACCAGACTCCAAAATAACAAACTGTACATCACACTGCTTGCACACACAAAATTGTTCCAAACAAAAAAAACCTTACTCCCAACTGTCACAGTTACAATACTGTTATTTCTAATGCTGTTGCGGAAATTTGCTGTTTTAGCATAATTGTTTATTGCTGTCTTGTTCTTGTTTTTTTGCGCTCCTTTTAGTTCTCTCCTGCCCTCCCATGTGTAGTTTTTTATGTTTTTGTTCTTTGTGTCCTTTGTGAAAAAGGATTCATTTGTTACAGTTTGTAATGACAATTAACACCTACTGGCCTTGAGGTTATTCTTACACTGGTTCTCTGCAGTAAAGTACATTCATACAGTCATACTACAGTACACTCTACAAAATAATCAGTTTAAACATGCTTTGTAATTGTTAGAGATGCACACACACACACACACACACACACACACACACACACACACACACACACACACACACTCTCGTACCCTCAGATCATATTTCTCCATCCAGTTAACTGTCTCTTCTGCCCGTCTTACCACTATCGGGAGCTTTCAGCCACTCTGCTCCCCGGCTCTGGAACTCACTAGAACCCAGCCTTAGAAACACCAATTCATTTTCACACTTTAAGTCCACAATTCTGCAATGTCTAAATGGTGTAAATTTAATATGAATTTTTGAAAAATCTAATCTTGTCTGCAATTATTGTTTTTACTGTTTGTAGCACTTGTTTTATTGTACAGTGTCCTTGTATACCAGAAAGGCACCTATAAATAAAATGTATTATTTATACATCTGTGTTCATCAGAGGAGAAAAGACACCACTATGTGGAGGTCCTGAAACTTAATAGGTACTTGTGTTTTAATGTCTCATTAAATACTAATGAAAACTTGTTTTTGATCCAGGTGGGGACGCCTTGTGTCTGGACTTTCCTTTTGGACATTCTGAACATGCATGAGAGCTGTTTGGCTTAGAGCTCTAGCACCATCTCCTGGAAGGTCTGTCAGTGTTTTAGTACAGTATGATTAGAGCAAAAGTATTGGCGCTAGTTGTCAGGTTGTTTATTTGCTTTTATGTTGCTTTGTTCTGAAACTTATTAGGTACTTGTATTTTACTTGTGTTTACAACACAGAGGTCTTTTCTTTATTCACAATACAGGTGTCCATATTCCTTCTCTCTAGATTGTATAGTGTACATTTTATACTTCACTGCACTATTGTTATTCTATTTCATTCTGTTTTATTCTGTCTTGCTATAGTAATTCAACTAATGCTAAATACTAAAATGCCTGTGGCCCAAAGACAGGGGAAGTTTGCTGTATTCATCAGTTTGATAGTTAATGACAATAACACAACAGGTCAAAATCATCAGAGATAAGTTTGTGTGTTTTGTAGTGTTTTCATGCTGATTTCAAATCTGTATATAGATTGTCCCTAGCATGTATGGTTTTTGTGATGAAGCTAGTTATATATTGCATGGTAGTTGGTATAATTAGCATATAATAATCATATGCTAAGCGTTTTTGAAGAAACAGTGGTAGCTGACTGACACTGATCATTATATATATGGCACAGTGTGGCCTGTCTGACTTCACACTGAAAATATTGAAACAGTCACTTGATTGGTGCCTGCGCTTTAATAAAAAATCTCTATTGCAAATCTAATATTACACATAATTCAAAAAGTTGAAGACGATCTGAAATCAGCATGAAAAACTGGTTTAGAAAAGTGTGTTGTGGTTTCCGATGATTACGAATTGTTTTTTTTTTTGACCTGTGTAATTGTTAATGACTGATCGGTACAATCCAGTGAAGGCCTATTTAGCCAAGTGCAAGAAGCAGCTTAACTTATGTCCAGTGTCTTAAAGACACAGATTGCATTGAGTAATTTCCTTGAGACGTCCTATTATTAGCCTATGTCTCTGGATGACAGAATTGCCTAGGCAAGGAGTGACATTATAATGAATTTCTGAGAAGGGATAATGTTTCAAACACAACTCGTCATTCCCTTGTCACTTTCAGCCAGATGCAGATCATTCCACTCTCCAGTGAAACAGCTTGTACATCGCAAATATGCTAATGGGCTCATCTGGACTACCTTATTACAGCAGTGGGTTTGGTAGTCAATATCCTTAAATTGTTTCAGTGCACACTAGGATGGAGAAACACCAGCTGTCTCTGCAATCCCACATACAATTAAGAACCATATTCATCTAGATTGTTTAGTTTAGCGGTCCCCAATGTACACTGGGCCAGGGTGGAGCCAGCCTTTGTTTTCAAGGACCTATAAACTGTCTTTTCTCACTCTTTTAAATAAAATAAATTGGTGTAATGTGTAAACACTGTTAAAACATACTGTTTACTCCCCAGTTCATATGGTCCACATATAAAAACTTCAATTCACTGGTTTTGTGAATACAGAATTCACAAAATCTGCCTTTTCTGTCTACAGCAGTTTAACCCCATCAATTCATGAGAAGGTCACAGGAAGAGAGTCCAGCTAGACTGGCTTTTAAAAAGTCAGCCAATTAAAGCAGAGGTCATACACATATTTCCATCTTAAAGGCACAGTAACAGAAACGGACAGTTTCATTATAACCGCTAAGAGTTTTGACTGTTTTGGGTTCATAAACTCACAAAAATGTCACAAGTCATGAGCTTGTTTTGTAGATTAAACTTGCAAAGCAAAGGCTCATGGTATTGTGCCTTGACTGCAGGAACATTAGCCTTTTACTCATCTGCTGAAGCAAACCAGACACATCACAATGCAGCCCTGTCAAATTTCATCAAGTTGTAATGTAGATGTGGGCCTCTGACTGCCTCTCACTGCAGGCTTTGTGAATTCCAAAAGCAGACAATAATCCATCTCAAAATGTAAAAAATGCCATTTTTCAGCTTTTTTTTTTTTTTACATGAACTGGAAAGATATCCAGTTTGATCCCATTTCAGATGAAATTTTCGTTTTTTCTTCAGATTTCCAATTCTGCACTCTTAAAAATAAAAGTTCGAATGGTGTCTTGGTTGTGATTGGTGAGACTCACACATACTTACTTACAAAAAATGGCTCTTTAAAGAACCGAGCACTGAAAAGCTCTATCGGGAATCAAGAGTTGTTCATCCAAAGGACCCTTTCGGACACCTTTATTTTTTAATGTGTGCAAGCAAAGAAGACAGAAAGGCACAGGAATCCATTTTAGTCAGTCTGTTTAATGAGGTTTTGTTTGGAGGACTTCAGGTACAGAGCCCTGAGAGGGCAGAAACATACCATGCAGAAGAGATGCACAGTGGGCAATATCTGGACCAAAAAATAAAAATAAAAATAACAGCAATGGCGAAAATAAACGGAAAACCTGTTAAAATACCTGCCATTTTTTCAAGGGATTGAATTGTTATCATTGATCTGAGGACAGTGTTTCCTCTTTTATGACCACACATTGCTAGGCAAGACGTCCCCAATGGATAATTGCATTAATCCAAAATACTGGTCACTGAAACAACAAGCATTACCAGTAAAACAAATACCACACCCTCTATTGCTTTGTCACAAATAGTATATTATTTATAGTGACAATTTCAATCCATTTGTCCACCTGTAATATAATACTGACCATCCTCATCAAGCTATTATCATTAAATAAACATTGATGCATTCATTTATCATACATATATCTCTTTGCAAGTATATTTGTTTATTGCTAACATTAATCTCAGCTATAATACTGTTTTTACTGAATATAAATTTGTAATTATAATATACATCAGCACTGGCATATTGTTACAATTAGATAACAGTCAAATTTTGGAGTACAGAATACAGAAAGGGAGGAGCTTAAGGGCATGCACAGGAGATTTTATTGGATGGGGAGGAGATAAGAGCGACCTCATTGAAAAAGAGGCGCAGGAGCAGCTGTCACTCAAACCCACAGAGAATCACACACACAGCCACACTGTAGACACATGCAGTTATTTCACGTATCTCTTCTACTCAAATACTTATACCTAAATAGCTTGACAGTACTTTTATAATTTACTTTCTTCATCTGTAATTACATAATTTAAAGCTAAAGTCCACTACTCCAAGCACATCCGGCAGTGACGTGACAACAGCCAA
Source organism: Brachypetersius altus (assembly GCA_037974465.1). Lineage (NCBI taxonomy): Eukaryota > Metazoa > Chordata > Actinopteri > Characiformes > Alestidae > Brachypetersius > Brachypetersius altus. Next base: position 11,695,345 of record JBBPDB010000011.1, read on the forward strand.
CCATAATGCTCCTGGAGGAACCGCTGTTTAATCACAGCGCTGATCCGCCACGCGTCCCTTCCACAGTGTTAACCAAGTGTATAAATAAACGATACAGGATTCATGTGTAGGTAAATCACTGGTGTGACACAGAAATGAACGGAAACAACCACACTGCATAGTATGCAGCAACAGAAAAAGGTGTAGATGCAGATGGAAAATAAAACTGATATAAAAAGTGGTACATTCGAATACGCATAAGATAATATCAGACCTAAAAGCAGCCCCACAATTTAATAAATACAGTACACAATTATTAAAAAATTGAACCTGATATGAGCAAACTAAAAACAATGTACTTAAAGCTCTAGATTTCATAAAAGCATGCAACAAACATACTTAAAACAAAAGACATGCTGAAATAGATAAATAAATAAATTAATATAGAACAAACTCCTGTGAACTCTTACAAATAAAGGGGTCTTTGGAACGATGTAAGAACTACTTTTGGTTCCTGGAAGTCTTTAAATGCACAGTTCTTTAAGAGCTCCACTGACTGGTTCTTTAGGGACCAAATGTGTTCCTCTTTGGCTTTTCTGGCACCTGTTTCTTTGAGTGTTCAAGGAAGGTGATCAAAATACAAACATTTGTGAGTGTGAAGAACACCGTAAAGGTTTAAAGAAGCATTTAATGCTACCCATTTAGGGGTTTATACTATGTGGAATCTCTTTAAGCTTTCAAAAGATCACATCCAACCATTGAAAGATTTAGTAGGAAACCAAAAGCAATTATTTTGTGGCATCGCTCCAAAGAACGCTTTTGGACGCCTTCGTTTTTAAGAGTGTATTAGTGCTTCTTGTGAGGTCTTGCTTTCTCTGAACACTGTGTTTTCCTGCATCATCCACCTACTGCATCAAGTGACTGATGGCAGGGCTGGAGTTAAGATGGCTGACACAGCAGGCTGTCATTTCAAACGAGCACTAACTAAATTACGCTCCTTCCATTACCGTAATGAAAATTCTTTCCCACTGACGGGGAGGGGGGGTTAGGGGCTGAGGGGGGGACAGCCAAAGTAGAAGGGAGAAAAAAATGATATCGACTCTTTGGCACGCAGACATCACCCAGTACTCGCACAGCTTTTCTCTTTAGGACGTGCACGCGCGCACGCAATGCCCCAGCAAAATGAACTAATGAAAGTAGAGGTGACATTCACGAGTGGAGTGCTACGTATAGACAATAAATGGAGGTGAATACTGACCCATTTAGGTTCCAAACAGGGTATACGTATGCTTTAGCAAACACGCACTCGCTATCGATCGCTTTTTTGACCTAGCACACACTCACAAACACGCATAAATAGTGGAGGATCATGCTGTGAGCACCAATATTCATGCAATGTGTACAGCAATCAAAATGAAAATGTGTTTACATAGCAGGAAAATACACTCGAATCACTTGTTACACGCACACATACGCGCACACACATTCGCGTCCCTGCACAACAAACACTGTGATGCAGTATATAGCCAGCACACAGACTGCAGACTGAAATGGCTCATGATTCCTATAGGTGATATCAAAGAATTGTAGTTGGACCCACAACTGCACATAACAACAGACCACCAAAGCATATGGCAAGTTTAGAAGACAGAGGAGACGACGGACAGAAGAGAAGCACACAGATCAATACACAAATGGTCAAGCAACCATCGTAAATTAAGCAGACTATAACAGGTCAAAGGAAATCCTTAAGTAAAAAAGGGAAATGTGGGATCCTGAGGACCAGAGTGAATGAGGGTTTCCAAGCATCAGTTGTACTGACACGCACGCACACACACACACAAACACACACACACACACACTCACGCAGTTATCAGAGGTAATATCGCACCTTCATTCATTCATATTCTCTCCTGCTTCCTATCAGATGACCATAATACTCTATAATCTCCTACTGCTTCTCTTTTTCAACAAATAACTGCTTAGAGCAAATACAACATGATGCAATTCCAAACACACAGTGCAAATAGGTGTAATAACAAATCCAGTATTATGCACCAATCAATGATGGACATAATTTACTGAAACCCAGAGAACCTTTGACCCTCTCTCAATGGGCTCAAGAGATTATAGAGTAATATGGTCATTGCTCTTGTCTGGTTGTTCTTGTCTTGCATTCTCTCTCATTCCCTTACACTCTCAGCAGATCTGTTTACAGATCTGTACAGCGCTCCTGCTTGCTGTAGTGGTCAAACTGGCTCTTCCAATGCATCATGTAGGAGCTCCAGCGGTGGAACTCTGCCTTCCACTGTCGCTCAGCATCGTCAATGTTGTCTGAGGAGAAACAAAGAGTATTGGAGAAACGTTTTATCTTAGTTATGTGAGGACACAGAATACGTCTCATGTTAAACTGTCAAAAAAAATGGTAAGACAGCAGTGGTTTCAAATAAAATAAGTGCTCTAAAGAAGGCAAATGATATGGCCAAATACTTTCTCGCTAAGAAAAAATATTCAGTTAATAAAAAAGACTAAAAGATGGGAGGGAAGAACAGCAATAAAACAGAAGAACTGTGCAGAGATCTTAAATAACAAGTCAAGTCAACCATTAAACAAATTACTCTGCAGTACACAACAGCATGCTCAAGCTCCACCCATTCATCAGAGCAATTGTGTGTGGGGGTGGGGCGTTTACAGTTTACAAGTTCAAGTCATTACAGCCAGACTACTTCAGCCCTTTAGAAACGGCTGCTTTGTGTTCTGGTTCACCTCCAGTGTAATAACACCAGTGGGCCCTGGGAGTTTGTTTAGTTTCAAGATACACATCCAATGACAAGGCATTTCCTCAAGGAGTGAAATGGCTTATTTATTGTACGATTAGTACTGTATGTGCTCCAGAAACACCAAGCAGCGTACTACTTTGCCCATGAGTATGTTGACACGTGGAACCCGCCTTGCATTCAACGATTGTATATTTTATTTACATTCAATAAATTGTGTAGTCTTTCGTAGTTCAACCTAAAAAAGAGGAGGAAAGTAGCCATTTTGCACAGCTCTCTTGTTGGTTTAAGTATAGTTTTTCAGGTTTGAAGAACAGATATGTTCTATTGCTCTGGATAAGACTGTCAGCTAAATACTGTAAATGTAGACGAAAATGTAAAAGCAGTATATAATAGAAATTGGTGTCTGACACATTTCCACACTTTCATTCAGTCTGATATTCATATTTGTATCTGCTTTGAAAAAGAAAATTGGAGACTGGTCCCACTCGTGTGTGATTTCCAGAATTGCTTATACTCTCTGAACTGCTTCTCAGTATTACAAGGTTAATTTTTTATTTAAATTCAGCATAATTATCCATAACAAGCCGAAGCAGATTAGATACAGTTTAAAATGTATACCAAGAACGGCCAGTAAATCATATCCGGCTGCAGTCTCTCTTTTGATAGCTATCTAACTGAAGTAGCTTGCATATCTTGACATATTCCACATCATACCTTATGTTAAAGATGGTACCAAAAGATGACACATTTGCCTCTGAAACATTTTATTTCACTAGACATGTTTAGGATAAAAGGAGCTTGAACTGGATCTTTATGATTGTTTTTCTGCAACATTTCCAATGTGTCTGTGCAGGACGGCTGAGCTCTAGTGGTTCTACACTACACTGCAAAGAGCTCAACTATCTGATGGGTCTTAAAAATGAGAATGTAGAACATGACATGAGGGAAGATGGGAAGATTTGCTGCACCACAGTTTCATAATGGCTGACACTATGATGACTTATTAAATGAGAGAAAATGAGAGAAAACTGAAAATAGTTAATTTTCCAAATAATAAACTGATAGAAACAAGAAGCACTGCAAATTTGAAATGGCTACTTCAGTTATATATTACTGAATTTGAGTTACCAGTGATGTTGAGTAGTCTGGGCAGAAATCGGTTCCATAGTGCACAGACCTGCGATCTCAGGCCTTTGTGCACCTTAAGTGGATCTATGTTCAGGCTCACATGCTTCTGCTCGTTGGCTGTGAAGAGAGGCCACCGCCGCCGGCTGTCCATTGACCCGTCAATGTTAATATTGGGATTACTGATTAAGAAAAGGAAAAAAGATAGGGAGAAATATATTAGATAAATTTCCATAGGCTACTTTATTTCAGGAGAAGCCCAAAATACATTCAATTCCTCTAATAGACGCAACTTTTATTTTCTAACTTCACACACTACACACACTAGTCAAGTATCCCAGCCTTTCTTACCCAGTCCGAGCAAAGTTAGCCCAGTATTTCATCATACGTCGGCTAAGTTTCTCCTCTTCTACAGTGTAGTTGAGCCTTTTTTCCAGAGGCAGACCAAATACAAACTCAATCTCATAGCCATGGATCACGCCCATCCACTCAGGCCAGGCCAGATTTGAAGCTCGATGGTCAAACAGGTAGAGATACACAGAAGCTGTAAAAAAGACAGTTGAAATCAATAGTTACATTTTGAACTACTACTGTATGGCAAATCTTACATTCCTGCTGTTCTCCCTTAGTTTACCTTGAGAACTGCCACTGTTGCTTGATGACCCAGAGTTGCTCAGGCCTAAAATACCTTGGCCTGCTGTCTCTGCCTGGGCATAAGTTTTTGCAAAGTGTTGCAGAGGGCAAATCACATTGTGGTCTCCCACAATGTCATCCATGGCATCACGGTTCTTCACAGGGTTGTCCTCATCCATCCAGTCTGTGTATTGAAGGATAACTGCCTCCAGTCCAATGTCATTGGCATGAGGAACACCCATCTTCACAGCCTCCAGAAAATCCTCCCTTGAGGTCAGACTTTCATTGTCCTTGCTGAATCCAGGGGCACCATAAATCAAGAAATATGACCCTTCATCCTGGTTGACACCCATAAGGATTTGAGTGTCCTTGAAGTTGCCTTCCCTAAGCATGGCATCAGGAGTGTCAGGGAGCACCACGCCATCCACAACAGGCACAAAGGAAAAGCGGAAAAGGCTGCTGTACGGAAGTGCCTGCCACTCTTGATCAATGAGCTCCTGTGGGTGCTTGTTCCTCAGGCAGTCAATCAGCTCGGTGTCATTTCCATCAGGGCAGCCCACCAGCTTGGCCAGTTTGTTGGCCCTTCTACGAGCCTCATCAAAGCTTACTGTGGCCCAAGGGCAGTTTGGCACGCCACTTTGCAATATGGCACGGGCAAATTTTGGGCGACTCTCTGGTGACAGAAGGTGCATGCCAACTGAGGCCCCACCTGCACTCTCCCCAAAAATAGTCACCTGCTTGGGGTTGCCTCCAAAGAACTGAATGTTGTCCTGCACCCACTGGAGCGCCATTCTCTGGTCTAGCAGGCCCACATTTCCAGGAGCTTCAGAGGAACCATTAAGGGCAAGGAACCCAAAAGCACCGACCCTATAGTTCATTGAGACTACCACCACCTTCTCCGAATGAGCTAGATAGCGGCCATCATAGACATCCAGAGAGGAGGAGCCACTGTAGAAGCCACCACCATATATCCACACCATAACAGTGAGGTTGTGTGGACGAGGGGAAGCAGGTACCCAGACATTTAGATAAAGGCAATCCTCACTCATCATCCTATTGGGGTTCCACATTTCAGTGCCAGGAAAGCCAGGGTATGTAGTATCTACAAACTGGTAGCAAGCATTGGGGTAATCTTTGGCCTCAAACACATCATTCCAGGGCTTTTTGGGCTCAGCTGGCTTAAAACGCCTTTTTCCCACAGGAGGTTCTCCAAATGGAATACCAAGGAAGGCAATCACATAACTTCGATCTGGAACGGGTAGGCGTACACCCTGGACTCGGCCTAACCTTGTTGTTACTGTCAACTCAGAGTCACTTTGCGCAATGTAACAGTGGACAAAGAACATAGAGAAAATAATAGGGAGCAGGAGGACATTTGAGACCTTCATGTCGTCTTCTGTTTGTGGATTGTAGGGCTTGAAACTGTTTGCAGGCTCAGCTCAGAATCTGTAGAAGAAAAAGATTACTGAATGAGGAGATGGAAGGTTAAATTTGTTGACAAAGTTTTAAAGAGTAATAACCCTAAGCTAAGCTAAGCTTTCAAATGACTCCTCCCTTGGTTCAACTTTACAAAATGCTCAACAATGGGAAGGACATGTTAGACCAAAACACACGTGGCATCAGCCTCATGCCCCCTACAAAATGCTTTATCACTAGTCTGGGCACGTACACACATCATACAGAGAGAATAAGACAAAGAGAGAAATTTTCTAGAAGAAAAACAGAGAGGTATGGACAGAACTAGCACAATTTTCCGGGCATAAATATATTCACTGTGAGAAAGTGAGGACTCAACAGTTCTTGACTAGCACTAATGTAACACTGAAACCCTATAAACAGCCTAAAAGCAATTAGCATGACCACAGAAAACACGATTTCTGACTGTGTTTGCACATCCATTTTTCACTTTTACAACTTATGGTTCACCAAGATTGCCATCAGTATAAAGGAGTGGTAACATGTGTAAACTGATTTGTATATTTTGAGGTAAATGAATGATCTATGTTATGCACACCTACGTCCGAGCTGAACCAGAGGGGGCGCTGCAGACATTAAACTTGTTACAAAAATTGATATTTTAACAGTTTGAAAAGATGTACTTCAACAAGACGTTTATTACTTTATTATTACATTATTGACATTTACATTACAAAATATTTATTATTACATTATTAGAAATATATTTCTGTTTTAAATGAATGGCTTTAGGGTGTGATTACTCTTTAAAAGGCCAATGAAAATCTATTGTGACAAAGCAACACTATAAAAAAATACACAATCCAACATTCTTCACTAAAAACCCATAAGTGTGCTTTACCTCTCTTTGATTGTTCTTTCCTTTGCAAAAGGGCATACAGGCCATGTCCCTAAATATTACTAGGGCAACAACCTACATTTTAATGCTTGCGTTTGCTTATTAATGTCAGACCATTCTGCCAGGGTCTTAACACCCCCACACACCTGTGAGGTTGTTGTTTATGTTTTATGTGTTGTGTGGTTGCCATGATGACCATATTAGTTCTGAAGGCAAGGTTAGGGAGATGGTGCATGACTTCTCCTGCAGCTGTGTGTGTGGGGGCTATTTCTGTTTTTTTAACCCCCTTTGCCTGTCAGGGGTTCTGTGATAGCATGAACTGTTAGAAACTATAACTTCCTTTCCCGTCAACTACCACTGGAAATCGGCATGAAATAATATCCGTCACATCACAGTATGTACAGTAAGCATTCAAAAATGTCTTTTCCTTCATCAATATCTTTGTTTATAGTACAATAACAAATGGTAGCGGCAGCAACTTCTTTAGACTTCTATGGACGATGTGATAATAATGATTATTATTTAATTATGAACAACTATTAATAACAGGGTAGCTAGTTATTAACTATAAAATTTAGTACCTAATTACTCGCTACTTTTTATATTGTAACAAAAATTATGACTATATTGCAACTGATAAAGTAAGTGAGAGTGATAAAACCAAAGAACATGTGCAGTGGGAGTGTCTTTCTCTGGAAATGTAACATCAGGAAATACACCAAAACTTTTAATTCCACCCTTCCATTCCGCATACACACCACACCCCAGTCCCTCTTCCACATTAACCTTTCATTTCACCAGATTTAACAGCTTTGACCATGTGCTGTGAAGACTGTGCAGGGTGAATTTACCCTTATGGTCACGATTAGCCGTACACTCTTTTTGGAAAGCCCCTCCCTGGGCTGATTTGAAGTGGAACCTACAGTAAACCGGAGGGATTGTGGTGGTGCCCCAGGGACTGGGATGCAGGGTGTCTGCCAGTGTGTCTCAATGGAGTTATTAATATCCAAAAGAACAGCTGCGTGCCGGAAACAGGGGTAAGGGAGGGTACGAGCACGGGGGACAGACACAGGGGAGAGGCTGCCTGGCCTCAAATTAGATCCTGGAATTTGCGTATGAAGTTCACAGGGGGATTCACTTTCAGCTTGGGATTACACATCGTCATGCATACTGTCAGATCCTTACCCACGCCTTCCTCTTTCTCCACCCCAACTCTGCCGCTCTCAGTCAATAATACAGTCTTGAGTTTTATGGTTGTATGCACTGAAGAGATTGCTTGCACTTACAGATCTTCTACTTAAGATATATGAAAGGAAGAGGGTGATTTTTCTGTCAGGAATTTAAGGGCCTTTTTCACTCATGCAAGGCGTTTTCACCACGAAGTTCATCATAGATATGTCCAGAGGTGTATGTGTTGCTTTGTGTTGATTTTGTTGTTTTTTTAAATTTGTCTTTGTGTGTAATTGTTAATAGTCTTGTTTACTTGTCTGGTCGCTCCGGTTTGTTATGTGATACGTGTGAACGTACCTAGACAGAATCCTAGACAGTGAAGGCAGGACAACTGCCCTGTGGCCCACAGCACTGAGGGTGGGATGTCATTTAGCGCCTTTAATGGCTTTATTTGACCCCCTATATCGCTGATTACACAACAAGTAATGTGTAGCTCATGTGTAACATTGACACATCTCAGTTAGGTCCACCTATGCCCTCTTCCTACAGGCAGATACGAATACTTGGGCAATTCTGGTCACAATTACAGTGCTCTGCACAAATACTGGCACGCTTGGTAAAGACGAGAAATACAGACTGTAAAAAACGTATCCTTTCACGTCTCTTTTCATTCAAAACATTAAAAACAATTTGTTTTAATTTGTTTGTAAAAAATGAAACTTTATTATGAAATAAATATGTATTTTAATCTATGTATAATTGCTAGCATCCATTAATTTATCGTATTATGCTGACACTATTGCAAAAAATAACAGCTCTGCATTTTCTTCTATAAATGCTTAATGAGAATAGAGAACACATGGCAAAGGATATGAAGCGACTCGTCCATACAGAATCTTTCCAGATCCATCAGATTCAGAAGTCCTCGCTTGTGCACTGCTCGTCACCCCACAGGTTTCTGGTGTTTCGGTAGGGAGCTGAGGAGGAGATGTCAAAACCTTGATTCTGTGGTCAACCATTTTTGTGTTGATTTTGAGATGTGCATGGATCACTGTTTACGCTTGATTTAACATCTGCTAGTTCTTGATGTCCATCATACCATCTTTCTGAACAAGGGCCTTTGGAAGAAAAGCAGCTGCACAAGATCCACCACCAAACACTACACAGTGTGGATAAGGTACTTCTCAGCATGACTGACTCTGTGTCTATGCAAACCCTCCCTCTGGTGTTTGTTGTGAAAAATGTTGGTTTTACCTGACTTTCAAACACAGCACTACCCGCAGTTCCGTGAACATCTAACAAACTGAAGACATTGCTTTAATAGGGGAACTGAGCATTGCCAACTGTTCAGCAATACTTTATTTTTTGTCACACATCATTGTCATATTCTCACAGTGATGGAAGATTGAGGGTATTTGGCCTGTGTGCCACATCATACTGATACTCCAGTAAAACAGGGAGTCATGGTCATTCAAGCGTTCCTAGTCACTGAAGTGAATTTTAAATAATTACAATACAAACAGGCAAACTATAACTTTAGTTAGCGTTTACTCATTAGAAATTCTTGGGGTGGCAATGATTGTGGCACACACAGATTTGAGAAAAGTACTTATTTCACAATATTTTTTATGATGACAACAAATTTTCAAAGTAAGAACAAATGAACATGTCTTCTATAGAGAACAGACCTCTGCATGTTTTTACTAATGGATATGGTATATTTGCTGAATTTAGACTCAGGAAACTGCAATCTGAAATTGGCAGGGAAATGTTAATATTTATGTTTTTTTCCCCTCTACTGGATGTGTAAACTTATTTTCACTTGCAAATCAATAAAACTTGTAATTTGACCATTATTTTAAAATATAAAATTACTAAAGGTATAAAACGATTACACTATATAAATTATAATATTACACTTTTTTCTCACAATACACAATAAACACCATGATTTTGAAGTCTGATGAATTGGAAATGGAAAAGAACTGGTGATGACAGACTTAAAAACAGAAGCAACTCTATTAATGCAAACTGCACTGCACTAAAATCAGTTGAACAGATCAAATTATATAATAAAACATTTTGTTGATCAGTGTTCTTTGCGTACAGACGAGAGCCATAGCAAGCTTAGGAAAGCATGCTGCTGTGATATGATTGTCATAGACTTTTAGCCTCATATCTTTACTTAAACTTCATTAAAATGCAAAGGCTCAGCAAAGGCTGTTATACATCAAGAGAAAAATTACAATAAATAAAGTACTATGGCTTGGTTACAGGGGCTAATAAGGTTTTAAGGGCCACCCATCAGATTAATATGGGAAAAAGGCTAATGAGCTATACAAAAGTTCAATTAGAGGTGGGGGCCCCTAAAATCGTATTAGTTGCATCACTGTAACCAAGCCTAGTATTTTTACTTCAACTGAGGTCATTTTAGTGAAGTCTTTTAGCTACAGTCACTAGTCGGGTGACTTACAGTGTGCATGGTTTCCATGGCAATTAAGAGCCCACACTGGCTATTGCATCCGCTCTATCTCCATGCACTTTCTATGTTATCTGTGCCTGCACTCTCTCCTCCTCTTGCTACACTTACTTCACTGCTTCACACCTCTTTTTAGATCTTTCGTGAAGTGTAGTATGTATATATAAACTCACTGACTGGTCATAAGTAAACATGATCCCCCATAAAAATGAATAGCTTACAGCATGCGGACGATTCACTCTACAAGACCACCACACGGATGTAACCTACCTTCTCCCATCCTACTCCGCTCCCCCAACCCCCAGCAATTGGCTCTAACTGACATGCACGGACAGTTTGATGATGGCCATGGAAATTGTTCCAGTTTTCCATCTCAGCAGCACTAAACAGGCCTGCGTTCAAACAGCCGGACTGTCATGAAGCCAACTGTACAGTGCAGCGCTATTATTATCATAATCAGTGTTGGGCCTTCGCTCTGACTGACTGAATAGAATATAGAACAGAATGTTAGCAGTAATTGTTCTCGTCTGAAGCAGCTGGATGCCTATAATTAACTTTTATAAGTGGGATAACAGCTTTTAAAGGAGAATTCTGCCAGTTTTGCAAAAATAAAACCACATGGTTAAATCGTCAGTGTCATTCAGAGTGGAAATGGTCCTCTGTAAAAAACTAAATCAGAACTGAATTGTGGTGAAATGAACCAAACATCTGAATTGTCTCCATAAAGCTACATAATGTAAAGCTATTACACGGTGATAGTTTTGAGATTAAATGTTGACCTCACACTTATATGTTTGAAAACTTTTAATAGCAGAGAGGTATTTTCCTGTGTAGATAGGCAAAAGGTGAGAAAATGCCAGTTTACCACTGTTATATTAAGACTGTTTTGATAAACAAATCAAATGCTTAACTAAGGACAAGCATCAGTTTCAGTCACCAACACTGTACATAAATCTGTAAAGTGTCTCTGAATTATTTTGATCTCGGCTATTGTTGAAAATTGCTAGAGGGAAACTGAACAGCTGATCAGTTTTTTTGCACGTACTGGAGGCAAAAAAGATCAAGGGTGCCTAAAAGGAAGGTAAAGGGTAATTGGGGTTTCTCTTATCTGCGCTTTCCTAAATATGAAACAGAAACTGAGAATAACATCAGCTGAACGTGCCATGTTAATGTTGGACACCGAAAGTTGCTTAATTAGCAGCTCTAATTAAGCGGTTGAGGAGCACATGAGTCGGAAAGATGCGAGACAGGTGCTGGAGGTAAACAAGACTTAATTTTAGGGAGACGCGGGGCGGTGAGTGCGCGTGCGTCGCACCCATCCTCCCTCCCTCCCGGTCCCCCTCCCCTCCTCCACTCCCCCCTCCTCCATCACATCCTCCTTCATCCACTGTCCATCCCACCGCGCCTCGCAGCCTAATGAAATCACCCGGACCGCGCAACCATCACAGGACCCGGGGCTTTTATTTATGGGAGGAGGGGGCTGCTTTTCTCCAGCACACAGGTTGTTTCACAGCAATTTCAGACACACAGCTAATCATGCCAAAGCTTTCATTATGCAACAAATCTCACACACATACAAACACACACTGGTAACACTCGGCCTGCAGCCCCATTAACCACACACATCGCATCTACTGAACGGACACAGCAAGTCCCTTTTCTGACAATAATAATAATAATAATAATAATAATAATAATAATAACAATAATAATTAATAGCATAACCCTAACAATTCAATGGTAACAGCTTAATAATAACAGATGAATAATAATAATGATAATTATTATATGTCTTTAAAATGCAAATTGGATTATCTGTGCAGGACAAATATTCTGGAAACACAGTCTTAGATCAATACTACAACATCCTTTTAAAGCCTGACATAATCTTGTGTAATAATTTCCTAAACGGGTCAGTAGTCGTGTTGAACAGGGCTGCAAATAATTCATAAACGCTACAGACAGATGTGCTCCAAAACACCAACAAACACATGAGACAGCGCGTGAAGACGCACCACACACACACACACACACACACACACACTGCTCATTTCTGCTGCGCGCTGTTTACTCCGGATCGCGAGGACTGGTCAAACTTGCAAACGCGTAAAGCTGGAAGCGAAGCGGCGCACTGACTGTACCTGAAGAGCCGGCACGGACTGGGCTCCGCTCTCCCCCGGGCTCCTCTCTCCTCTCCTCTCCCCGTCCTTGAGTGAAGGAGGCTGGAGTTATGGCCGTGCAGGACGGGGGAGTGTTTCTGTCTCTCCAGTCTGAACGCTGGTTCTCGCCCCTCTTGCGCACCGAGCGCGCACGCTTATAGGCCAGCAACGGCACTGCTCTGGTGGGTCGATAGGGGGAGACTTCTTATAAAAACATTTTCCTGGGGTGGGGGGTGGAGTGGGGGGTGAAGAGGGAGCTCTGTAACTCTCGCGAGAAGAATCATGCCCATTACCACAGAAAACTACAAGACCAGTTGTTGCACAGTAGTAATAATCAGTCCTCACATGACACGAGACTTAAATGACAGGAAAGATGCTTGTACAAGTGTTGGGAAATATTACATTAGGTATTGGTACATACATTTTGCAGCATTTTACAAGGCTTATCTTCACAAAGATGACACCAGTGTCTACCAGCCCTGGTCCTCCAGCCTTTTCCTTGCTCCCAACACACCTGAGCTCCCTCAGTGAGCTGATTCAAAGCAGGTAAGGTGCTTGGACCAGATTTGGGAAATATTACGATTGGGAAAAAATTGCATAATTTTATTTTGCAATGCTTACCTTCATAATGAAATTGCTATGCACCACAGAAAACATGTTGTTTATGCATTCATTTAATTGCCATCTCCAATTTGGCAGCAAATCAACAAACTTCTCGTGCTGTAACTTGGGATCAATGCTTCTGTTTTGTGTAACATTTTTTAAAAATAATTATCTCCAGTAACTTAATTAAAGTATATGCATCATAAGTTTAACCAATAACCAGTAACATTAACAATATGGACAAAAGTATTGGGATACACCTTTATGTCAGGGTTTGTGCTAGGCCCCTTACTTCCAGTAAAGGACAAACTTAATGCTTGAGCATAGCAAGAGAGTTTGGACAATCACATGCTTCTGACTTTATGGGCACAGTTTGGGGAAGAACCTTTTCTGTTCCAGCATGACCATCCCTCAGTGCACAAAGCAAGATCTATAAAGACATGGTTAGAGGGTGGAGGTAGCTCTGGTAGGATACTTGCCTCCAGACCAAAAGGTCATGGGTTCGAATCCTACCTTTAGCATACCACCACCCTGAGCAAGATCCTTAATCCCAAGTTGCTCCAGGGAGACTGCCCCCTGTAGTAAGGGAATGGAAGTCGCTTTGGATAAAAGCATCTGCTAAATGCTGTAAATATAAATGAGTTCGCTGTTGAAGAACTTGACTGGCCCGCACAGAGCCCTGACCTCAACCCCATCCAACACCTTTGAGAAGAACTGAAATGGAGATTGTGAGCCAGACCTTCTTGTCCAACATCAGTGCCTGACCTCAGAAATGCTCTACATGATGACTAGGCACAAATTTCACAAATTAACTCCAAAATCTTGTGGAAAGCCTTTCAAGAAGAGGGACCAACTCCGTAGTAAAGTCTATCTATTTGAATTCAATGTCATCAAAATCTCTGTTAGCGTAGTGGTCAGGAGTCCCAATACTTTTGTTCATATTGTGTAGGTAGCAGGAATAAAGAGAGGGATTGATGTTAAGGGAGGCCAAGAAAAAAAAAAGCTGACATCACAGGTTAGCCCCACTGCTAATAAATGTCTTTACCGGCGCCAAGGCATTTGATTAACCTCCTTTACTTCAGCTTAATCAAGCATGCCATTACAAAAGCAGCAATGTGGGGGACATAAATTCATTAAGTGCTCATAGGCATGGCAACAAAGAACACTTATGTCACCAGACAGTTTTTTTTAGAAGAAAAGAGATGAATAACAGTTAGATTGTGAGATGTACAAATGCAGTTGAAGCCTTAATTGTTATTCAAGTTGTTTGGGTTATTCTGTTGAATTCTGCAAAATTGCACGGCTCTGAAATCCCTCTGGAGTGAATTGATTGTGTCTCTGCATATTCCGAGTTATGGTGCCACTCCTTACCCATAATGGAGAGAGAGGGAGGAAGAGAGAGCGAGAGAGAGAGAACATTATTCATTTGTGTGAGCTGGCTTCCTTTTTCACATATACACATAGTAGGGTACTAATGCAGGTGTGTAGTGTTTTTGTGTGTGTTTGTTAATTACTTCTACTACATTTACCTTCTACAAGACCTTACATTTACTGCTGTGTATCCATGTAACATCGAACCAATGTACCACGGCTTATAGAACACTTTGGAATGAGCCTATTTTCAAACACCAATCAGTGTCCTTTGGGAGTCCCATGATAAATCACTCGACTGATGTTTGAAGTGAATATTGATAATCTTTTTACAGTGGAACCAGTGAAGGGGTGAGATACACTAAATGAACTAAAGTATTGGGACGCCTCACTATTTCACCAACAGCGACTTACATTGCATTCAAATAGTTTAGGTTGAGGTCTGGAGTCTGTCCGTGTCAGTCAAGTTCTTCCACACCGAACTCATCCAACTATGTCTTTATGAATTTCACTTTGTGTAGTAGACTCGAAAAAAAAGGTTCTTCCCACGACTGTGTCCACAAAGCATAACATTGTTCAAACTGTCTTGGTGTGCTCAAGCATTGAGGTTGTCCTTGACTGGAAGTAGGGGGTCTAGCCCAAACCCTGACAAACAGGCATGTCCCAATATCATGTACAGTATATTAGGCAGCAAGTGAAAAGCCAGTGCTTGAAGCTGATGTGTTGGAAGCAGTTGCTTATCTTAGATGAGAAGAGATGGTATCAGGATGCACTATGAGAAGAAAGTGTGATGCTCTTTGCAATGTTCTGACATTTGGGGTCCTAACATTCATGTGGATATTACTTTACACATACAACCCAAACAAAACAGCATTTATGGCGTTGGCCACTTTCAGCAGCATGATGCACCCTGTCACACTTTAAAAACTTTTCAGGAATGTTTTGAGAAACAAAAGGATGGTGACTTGTCCCCCAAATTCCCAAGATCTCAGTCTGATCGAGTATCTGTAGGATGTGCTGGACAAACTAGTCTGATCCATGTTATATTCAAAAATATTCAGACTCAAAGTGGCGCTACAAACTGTCAAACTGACAAACTGTCTAAAGAAGAATCTGTACTCCTCTTGTTATTTAAAAAGCAACATCATGTAAGATAATACAATGTGTTATCATAGATTATTGGACAGCTGTTTAAATATCTGTACTGCCTAGTGGCAAGAGATTTCATCTAAAGCCTGATTAAGTATTCAACCTTACGTTTTCTCTCCGTTGTTTTACAAAGACTTGACGACTGTGATTTGAGTTAGAGTTCAGTACATAGGTTTACTGGGAACCAAATAGGTTTACCGGGTACTAAGGGGGCAGCCGTGCAAGTACAGTCACAGAATTCGAAATAAATTCAGTCATTTTGAATGTCTGAGTTTGTACTCAATGAATGGTTGTCCAAATTTTATTCAGGTCCTGCCAGTTAGTATAACTGTATATTGTCATGTCTTATCGCGAACCCACACCTGCACATCAAAGAAAAGAAAAGTGAAGATAAGCCAGATAAGCAGTGTCACCATAAAAAGAAGATAATAAAAATCTAAGGCAGGAGTGAATTTCAGTTGTTTCCAGGAGTCTAGAATTAATTAACCAGTCCATAATGGTCATGGAAGGGGATTAAAGTATTCATAAAAGAAGGTAGAGTGGAGTCTATGAATGTTCATATGCAAGGAATAATGTTTTTTTAAAAAAAAAAAAAAAAAAAAAAAAACAGCCCATACACTTTGCTGGCCTGGCTATTTTGTCCTTCATTGGTAATGGTCCCTCCGGTTTGTGGTTTTGGGATTTAATTAGCAATCTTACAATAACTGCCACCACAGTATCAGTAATGAAAATACTGAACACTGGCAGAATAAGCAAATTAATATTCTGGAATATTATTTTAAAGATACCTGTGCTGAAATATGTAAAACATGGTACAGGGGTTGATGTCAAAAAGAAAGCTTACAAATAAGGGAAAGCCAGGGAAAACATGCGCCTACTACACGATAGATGGTCTGACTATAGTCTAGTGGAGGCTGTTTTGGTTTTTCTGCTGCAGCCAAAGGCCTGACTCTGTGAAGTTAGTCTTGATTGGGGCACAGTTTGCGCTATTCCAGTGCCTTATGCAGTCCATTTGCCTTATTGCATTTTGGAGTTCCTGCTAAATCAGCACCGACAGCAGTGTCAGTGTATGCACAAGCCAAGCAAAGAGAGAGAAAAAAACTGCATACCTGGAGACAGACAGATGCAGCAAGAGAGAGGAGCCTCCTCATGGTAATCTATAATAGGGTCGTTAAAAGCACCAGTTTGCTGATACAAAGCTATTATCTAATTGCAGGGCTACTAGTAATTTGGGGGCACATCAATCTCAAGCTCTCCTTCACACTCTCTCTCTCTCTCTCTGCCCAAGTCCAAGGAAGCAATAGTCTAATGCAAGTAATAGAAAGAAACATCAAGCAAATGAACCTGATGAACAGGGATGAACCTGAAAGGCTAAACATAACATATAAACCTCATTATGGCTACAGCTTAGTTAGAAAAGCAAATGGCTCTACACCACCTGTTTCTGGCATTTATGATACTCCCTCTTACTGTCGACTTTTGTGTCTGTGGATCATCCACCATTCAAACACTACATACAACACCACAGTGCCATCGTGTGGTGATAACGTAAACGCTTGGTCGAGTCCAGACATGTCCTTCATGTAAAATTATAGCATAATTTATTATTTGATTTACCACAGTCGTATACGAGTAAATCAAAGACCCCTGTTACATTTAGTCAGGTGTATATGGCAGGTGGGGGAATTTATCGCAGCTAAATCTAAATAACTGTAATTTTCAAATAGACCATAATATATGCATAATATATAGAATATATTAAATGATGAAATTACAAACTAATCAAACATGTTTTATATTATTATTATTATTATTATTATTATTATTATTATTATTATTGAAAATCATGAAATAAAGAGCAGAAAAGATTGACTAGAACTGCTTCCAAAAACATTATTGAAAAATGTGACTGTAATATTTGACATGAACAGAGATTATGAACAACAAAAACACTTATCTAGTGAACAGGCTATTGTGTATTGTCAAGCTAGACTGGAGAAAATATATATTTTGATGAGCAGCATTTCCCATATCGATGATAAAAGCTGATCCTAAATTGTTCTTATTTGGATGTGTAGACTATATTTGTTCAGGAATAAAAAAAAAAGGTCCAAGAGCACCCGCATATAGTGAAAAAAAACATGCTGTTATGTTTTAGTTAAAAATGCCTATGTTTATAGTGTAAACCCTAAATATGCTGCCAGAACACTTTACTTTCATTTTAAACCCAGTTTAATGCATTACCCTTAAAGAAAATATAAAGGTAAATAAATAATCACAATCAGAAAACGTTAGCATTAGCAGTTAGCATTAGCAGTGTGCAAAGATTCGTACACAAAAGAAACGCTGAAATAACTCTCTCTACCCACATGTTTAGACAGGGCACAGCTTACTAATTCTAAATAAACTGAGATAACTCTTGAGAATTTGGGGGAAAAGTTTAAAGCATTAAAAGGACAAGACAGAGCAGGCACACTGCGGCCAGCTTCTTCTTCCTTTTTTTAATGGCGGCTGACAACTTTTCAGTGTATTACCAACATCAGCCCAGGGTACAGTTCGGCTTTCAAAAAAAAGGCAGAAGATATTTGCATTTTCTGCGTTATTGAGGGGATTTCCGCGTAAAACTATGGGTGTGAGTATACGTGAGTGCCCTGAGCGCACTGAACACTTCCTTCTGTAGTGCACACTGCTGTGGTGTCCTAAATGGAACACTAACATTTTGCACTTAGCGGAAGTGACAGACTAACATTTGGTCGCGATTCTCCAGTGCGCCAAACTATCTCCCGGTTATACCGCATTAAAATAACATTCATAACGTTACTTACATTTATACAAAACAGTTGTCTCTCATTGGGCTTGCATTTCACTGTTGTCTACTATTATTCAACTCGATTCAACTCAACTTTTTGAAAGTCCTGCCCATCCGGGGTCTTTCAGTAAACTGAATTTTAGCTTAGTTTTCAGTGTGAGCGCACTACGCCCTAAAATCGCACACTAAAAGTGTATTTTTAAAAAAAATTTGGTTCTTAAAAAAAGTGTGACTGAATCTGCGTGTGATTCCTGATCTGTGTAAAACTGGGGTTTTGCCAACCAACCATGTAAGCTGTTACATGGTTGGTTGGCAAAATAAATGTCGTAAATTTAAATCAGAACGTCTTCTGTGTCTGGATTGGATGTACAGCATTGAGTCTTTATGGTAACAATAATATAAAACTAAGATAACCGTGTTTGAATTGTGAAAAACGAAAAGAAAATTTAGATATTGTCTACTATCTACTATACTTATACTATATTGACTGGGTTAAATATTAAATATTAAACTAAAATTAATAATAGTAATACATTTAATTTATATGGCACTTTTCAAAATACCCAAAGACGCTGTAGCCTTTTGCGTAGACAAAGAAAAAATCTTTAAAAAGTTCCTGTGTTTGTTGTAGTATTGCAAATAGTATCGAGTACCATCCTTAGTATCGGTATCGAGTTTAAAATTTCAGTATCATGACAAACCTAGTACCGAAACAAATTTTTTTTTATTGTAGTAACTTAGCACATTGCTGTAAAACATTTCTATTTCTTTAATTTATTCTACTCAATATGCCAAAGATAAGACAGTGTGACAAGCATAACGTAGAATCTTTGCATCAACAGGGTGATTCAAAGCAAAATATAAAGAAATGAGGCATGGCTCAAGACTTCTGAACATGACAGTTAAAACAGTAAAAACTCTTCACAGGAAATTGCTATTTACACACTCATATAAAGTTCAAGCTGTTGTGTCCGTCCTTACATTACCTCCAACGTGGTTTAGCAATGTCAGATATGCCCTTATCAAGGCAATCTACTCATTTCTAGTATTGGTGTTGCCACGTACCTTTGTTGTTGGGGAAATTAACAAACACACAGTTGCATGACAGCCTTTGTACTTTTTATACCTGTTCTTAGATCTTTCATGAGATTATCTCATGATAAAACGTCAGCAATGGCCCCTGTTATCAAAGCTAGACCTTTTTACGCTGGTTGTAATCAAATCAAATAAAAATCACACATTTTGGTGGTCACAGACAGAATTTGCCTCAAAACAAATCACACAGACATAATTTGCCTAAAACCTGAATGTAAATACATGGAAATAGAAAAGAGGATGCAGTGAAAAAGCTAATTAGGTTGTGAATGTTGTGTAGAGAAAGCGATGGTCTGTATTAATATGTCTGTGCATAAACTCAGGAATACTGTTTTCGACTACAGCCTTCTATTCTCTGGTCTCTGGAATTGTCTTTTTTTAGGACGTATTTGTCATCCATGATAAATCTAGCTGAGGATGGAAAAAAATTACTAATGTTGAATAATTGATGCCCTTTGAAAATAAAGATAAATCAGTTTACGTCACGCTCTATAATGTCACGCCAGGTTTATAACATGACAGTGCACTGTTTTTTGTGGGAACATAAGGTGGAGTGCTGTTATGAAACATTTAAATACATTTAGTAACAGTAGTTGTTAAATAATAAAACAGGCATACATGTGAGCATGGCAAAAATTTGTTTTTAAAACTGTATTTTAGATGTATTTTCATTGACTGTCCACCACACACCTGCTTATTTATAAATACAGGTGCTGGTCATATAATTAGAATATCTTCAAAAAGTTGATTTATTTCACTAATTCCATTCAAGAAGTGAA
>JBBPDB010000011.1:11715889-11739187 GCA_037974465.1 Brachypetersius altus
CATTTTGTGAAGCTGCTTTGTGACAATGACCATTGTTAAAAGCGCTATATAAATAAAATTGAATTGAATTGAATTAAACCCTGCTCAGAAATCTTGGTGTGCTCTTTGACTCTTCACTTAATTTTAAGTGCACATCAAGTGCATCTCAAATACAACTTTTTTTCACCTCGGCAATATCGCTCGCTTACGACCATTCTTGTCTAGCGGTGATGCTCTCAGTCTAATCCATGCCTTCATTATGTTTTGCATTAACATAAGCAACTCCTTGTTGGCCTCACTCGCAAATCTAATGTAGTGGGTAGGACACTTGCCTCTAGACCAAGAGGCAATGGGTTCGAATCCTACCTTCAGCCCCACCACTGGCTTCCTGAGCAAGACCCTTAACCCCAAATTGCTCCAGGGAGACTGTCTCCTGTAGTTAGGGAATGCAAGTCACTTTGGATAAAAGCGTCTGCTAAATGCCGCAAATGTAAAGCAACAACCAATCAGCACCAACTAGCCTAGATTCTTTCACCATTCAGTACATTCTTTCAGCACATTCTTTCAGCCTGTGGTGGTGGGTGCTGGAGCGTGAGGTGGGGGGCATGCCTTTGAATGCCTCCCTGTCACACCGGCACTGATTT
Organism: Brachypetersius altus; assembly: GCA_037974465.1. NCBI lineage: Eukaryota > Metazoa > Chordata > Actinopteri > Characiformes > Alestidae > Brachypetersius > Brachypetersius altus. The sequence goes on from JBBPDB010000011.1 coordinate 11,716,513, forward strand.
CTACCTATAGATATTAAGAAAAATCTAATTTTTAATTAATATTCAAATATTCAACTGAATATGGACGTCCAAGACAGCTGTGGTCAGACATCCAAATACTGAACCTGATTTACACGTTACATACAAATGTGTTCTTGGAATGAACCACACGACATTTCTGGCACATTTCTCTTAGCTTGCTATCATGCTTTCTCTAATCCTTATAGATTGGAGCTATCAGTTTGGATGAAAACTCCAAAATATTTCACTATATTTACTAACTAAAATGATAACTGCGGTTTCAGTTCTGCTGTTTATTTTACAAATTTGCAGTGAAAGTTGTTCATGCTCAGGGGAAACACTGATGGACACTATTTTTTGAAAACTGATTCACCAAACATGAACAGGACAGAAATTATATGTGAGTGAAGAGCAGTACTTGAGCACTCACACGGACACTTAATGAGTAAATACTAACTGTCCATAAGAAAATGTAAAGAAAATGTAATGTTGTAGTTTATTAATTCTGACGTTTATGGTTTATGGTTGCCCTAAATTCTACCTCCTTCCATGTTTTGCAGCATCCTGTCTGAACGTTCCTAAATGCACTAGGCATCTTGTATTGTCATGTTGGAATATCCTTCATTTGTTGTGATTTGGCTCCTTTAAATGAAGGACAGGATGAAGACATCAATGCATCTGTGTATGACTTGCAAGCATGTAATTGTTTTCGACTGCTGGTGGAGTTTGTTTTATATTTCACAAAAAAAATACATAGTTTTTCTATATTAGCAACATTAGCCTCACAAAACTCACAAAAAAGCACACTTTTGATATCCCATTTGGAGTAGTGGAAATGTGTAGACTCTTTTCTGATTTCTAGGCTTTAAACAGAAAGCAAACATTGCTCCAGGATTTGTGAACAGTTTAGCAGTTAGTAAATACAAAGTCGTATAAAACCTATTGGTGTGATATAAGGGAAAATTTTTAGTCATCTTTGTTTCAGTGGGCGGAACGAAAATCCAATGAGAGGCGAGCTCAGCAGCAGCATCCTCAGAATAAAGAGAGAGAGAGAGGGGGAGACACACACACACACACACACACACACACACACACAGGAGGGGGGGCACGCACCCACACAGAGGGAGAGAGAGAGAGACAGAGAGACACACACACAAGCGGAGAGGGAGAGAGAGAGAGAGAGAGAGAAGGAGAGAGGCTGCTTGAATGACGTTTGAGGGGTACGTCGTGCCCACCAATTCACTGGGGGCGGGGCTTGTGGGCGGAGTTTTGCCGTGATAGTCTATATTGAGAGCCCGTGCCGGCCGGGGGGTGTTAGAATAAAAAAATCTCACATCATCAGCTGGGTGTCCTGCGTTTCACTCTGCACCTGCCTGCCTGTGCCGAGACCTGTCTTCTCCTCCTTATTCCAGGCGCATTTCAAGGTGGGTAACATTCCGCGCGCGTCTGTGTTTCAGTGTATCCTCCGTGTCGCGCGCCTCCTTCCAGTCCATCCAGAGGGGGGTCTTACATGCTGAAGGCTGAGGGGGGCTGTGCATTTCGTGATGTGATGTGATCGTCAAATTATATCTCGTTTTCAACAGCCCTGAATACCTTCATTAATTGAATGCATTCGATTATCTTAATACACACCCCAACACACTTACACACACACACACAGCAGCTCCACCACCACCCCAACCCCCAACGGCCATTTTGTATGGCCCAATTATGGGATTTCGCAGAGAGATAGAAAGGAAAATGGCTCAAATGTTCAGGAGCTGCTTCTTATGTTCGACTAGTCGTCATGATCATTTTGATGTCTGGCTGAAAGCGCGCCCCGCGCGAATAGTCGGACAGGACATATTTCCAGTCTACAGTAACCTGGACGAGCAACTGCTTTTATGTCTCGTTGTGGACCTCAGCATGATCGAGCCGAATAGTCGGACAGAACATAGTTCCAATCTATAGAATTCTGGACAAGCAGCTGGTTTATTTCATATTATGTGTGGCATCGTAGGGTAGATGCAGGTCATGCAGGCGAAGGAGGATGCTCAGAGCCATAGAACCCCCTTCACGCCTTCAAGCTCGTGACCTTGTGTCCATTCTGTAGAGCAGAATTATGTAAAGGCTTGTGCTGATTTCTCTATTAGTAATCGTGCGTTGTCCTTAGAGACCAGGAGGCACGCACACAGAAAAAAAATGAGATTATGTCCAATGGTAGATTAGATTGCCTTCTGTTTCTCTCTCTCTCTCTCTCTCTCTCTCACACACGCACACACACGCAGAAAGAGAGAGAGAGAGAGAGAGAGAGAGGGAGAGAGAGAAAACCAAGGTGTTAGGTTCTGTGCAAGCTGCTCACATAAATATGTATGCCAGGTGCATAATCATGTTACGCCATGCTTTATTTTTGCACACCATATCTTATTCATTAGTTGAAAATATATTTCCCCCATGTATGAATGTTTTTGACATTTGCTGCCACTGTGCATGCCTTCCGAAAATGAATTAGTATGTTTGAACGAATAAAGCATGGCATATTCACATTACAATATGAGCAATAAAAACACTGATGATAATGTAGAATATATAGTATTCATGTACTGTATACGTCTTGTTCTTGATATGTCTTTTTAAGAGTTTTTTTTTGATAATTTGTTTAAAAGAAGGCCGTCTGTAACCCAGATGATCCTGTTCTCGTTTTCACTACACAGCAGCGCACTTTCCTACTATGTTGCTGTGTTATGGGGACAGTCCAAGATTAATGGGCTCGGGTGAGGGCAGAATGCTGCAGTGATGGAGGGCAGGCAGCAGGGTCGTGCTTGGCCAATTTTTATGACTCTTGCTTAGTTTTGGTGCAGCTCAAAATGCTGCAAAGTCATTTCAATGATCAGGTCATACTGTACGCACTAATCAACGAGTACGTATGTAATGTCGCACTAGCTCTGTTTTTAAAAAAAAAAAAAGATTACATCTTTAAAATGAAAAAAATTATAAAAAAAAGAGATGTAAAAGACACTTTGAGAACAGCAGAAGAAACTTTGGTTCTCTAAAGGGTTTTTAAGTGGATGATTCTGTAAAGAGCTCTTTTAGGCTGTGTGAGTGGGAAATTCCACCTGAAGTAAAGGTTCGATACCAGCAGAAGATTTTCCCTAGAATTTCATGTTGAAGCCAAGAACCACTTAGCATATATCTTCCAACTGTAAATGTCTCTCTTTGCTTCCTTTCACATGCATCATGATTGTGGTTCAGTTTCTTTTTGACACAACTTGTAAACTATGATACCACTGTCATGAAAGGGTCTGTTTTTAAAGGAACCAACTTCATCACTAATGTTTGTACTTCTTTTCAACATACATTTTTCTGCTATTGACCAACAGTGGAGTCTTTATGTTTTTAGGTAAAAGGTGGTTGCTATCACACCATTAAGAAGCAAATAAAGAACAACAGAACTTCTGAAAGGAGAGACTATATTGAAACACAGAAACAAGCTCTACGACGAAAGTCTGAAAAGCTGCTTGATACTTGATTCTTATCCTATTGGGTCTTTCTTAAATCCCCAAACAGTTTTTGCGTTCGTGGGTATTGCAGGCATTAAAAATCTGGAAACATGAGAACAGGGACTTTATTTTGGTCATTTGAGATCTGCATGCTTAATCTGCTTTAATGATCCTTATATAAACACATGGGGAGAAGACTGTGATGCTGTGGTATAAGCTGTAAACACAGATCTGTTTTTCAGCAACAAGCAAGAACATTGATTAAATGACAAATATAAAATGTTTATAATGTGGGATATTATTCAATCTGTTGTATTGATAATAATGTTAAATATTGTTTTCTAGGCTGTATTCTATTATAAAACTTAATCAAGTCGGAATTATGGAGAGATTTAGAACCCAGATGGTTGTGAACTCTGAACTCTGAGAGGGATCACAGGCTTGGGGAACGTGTGCCAGTAACGTCAGCGGATTTTAACCACGGTTGACAAATACTCAAGTTATGTAAACACACAACAATAAACAAGAGAGAGAGAGAGAGAGAGAGAGAGAGAGAGAGAACTGTACTAGTGTTTCACTTTTTTCTCCTTCCAGCATTATGCTTCTTGCTGTTGTTCCATTTACTGGAATCGAATCATTTGTTCCTCTTTTCGTTAGTGATGTGGTTGCATGTGCATTCATGGCTGTTCTTCTACATTGCAGTGGGATGATGCAGGAAATATGTGGATGCCTGAAACTAATGTATTTTTTATACACACATGATCAACAACATTGCTCACATTATAACTAGAAAAAATGGATATTCTGGCCTATTGGTCTATTGGTCCTTAAATTATGAATAATAAAAGATATTTTATGAATTCAGTCCCATGGAAATTTCTATCAGGTAGCTTTCATAGTATCTCACTTTACTAGTTTATTCTCAGAATTACGTTTGTGATTGACATCATCTAGTTTTCTGCATTTGGTGTTATGTGAAACAGAAGGTGTCTATGTACTGTGAATGAACTAATATAGAGATGGCCTTGGCTTTTCAGGCAATATAAAACTTTGCTACTCCTGAAAATGCATAAATACATATCCACAAACAAAGTGACCCCCTTTTTGCACCCTCTTTGACTATATATTTCATGCATGTCAATGAGCTAAGACAGGTGTTGTGTTGCTGAGTTGAACTATTCATATAAATATTTCATGGTAAGTAATTATTTATCATAAGAAAGCAATTATTAATGTGTCATTTATCAGTGCCTGTTTAAAAGCTTACTTCTTTAAAGAATTGTTCCCTTAACAATAGCTGCGCTTCATACTTTCATGGTGGTGAAGCCTTTATTGACTCAATAATCTGATAGAATTTGATAGATGTCCCCGTAGCGTTTTCTGGGCTAACGGAATTTGAGGTTAATAACGGTCAGACAGAGGGAGACGAGACAGCACGTTAATTAGGCCAAAACAAGGGAATGAGACAGATTCACAGCGATTGATTAGGGTCAAAAGAATCATCTGACATCTAATCAGTCAAAACGCACAATCCAGTACAAATGGAAGGGCGAATGAAGGACTCGGTTAGTGTCACATGTGCATCTGGAAATCAAATTGCACTGACCACAAGTGAATGAAGTGAGTGAACTATGAATGAAAACTTTTGGAACACAAAGTGCACCGTAATCCCTTTGTCTCTTGGTTACAGCCAAATAAGCTGATAGGCGATACTCCCCTCACATGCTTGCAAATAAGTAGTCTACCATAATCCCATTGTTTCTGCACTGTGCTTCAATAAGTGTCGCTTTTCGACACTGTACTGATGGAAAAACACAAGAGTGTTTTTCACCCAGTCTACCCTGGGGGACTAGACAGTGTTTTGTCTGGGACTTTTCCATCGTTTTTCTCCCACTGTGCAGATCCAAATCTTTCAGTGAGTTCAATCCCTTCCACTCCTCTCTGCCCATGCATGCATGCCTGCACACATCTGTCTGCCCATCCGCTCTACCTTTCCCTGATACCATTCTTGTATATCTCATCCCATTATCTTCCTAGGCCTGAAAAAATGTGTTTGTTTTCTGAAGGGAGCCAGGCCTGAGTGGCTGAGTGGGAATTAGAATGGGGATTAAGGGTTTTGGCAACAAGCGATGGAGATGTGGAAAGAAGGGTAGGGAGAATTTGGTTATGGTTGCCAGTTGCCAATGGTCATGCCAACCTTCTGCCAAACTGCACAGGGACGTAAACACTCTTCCACTGAACACAAGGCTTCACATGACCATGGGAGGCAGTTACCATTTTGTAGTTCAAGCTTAATACACATGACCAACATGGAGGGTTCATACATGGTAAGTAATTGAAGACATAGGAAAGAGGATGTCTTGATAGGAACTATGAAGGGATTTCCTTTATGATCATCAGTAGGAGCTGAAACTTGTAAAACTTGTAGCCTTTCATTTATTCACCCAATTATTCAATTCTCCTTCAGCAATAAAGATGAAGATTGAGAACAGCCTGCCTTGCCAGCAGCTCCCTGAGGTGCATTCCCAAACTGGGCTACAGTTCACTGTGGCCACTGAGGAGGACTTTGATGACATCATGGCCATGAGCCAGGATATTTATGGAGGCCTAGACTACCTTCCCACTCGTTATCAGTCTTGGCTGCAAGAGACCAACCGCACGGTCATCCTGGCTCGCAAGCAAGGCAAAGTGGTAGGACCATATACCTGCTTTTTTGCACGTTACTTCTGCATTGTCAGTCATTATGTAATTTAAACATAAAAATGACTACTTTGCTTGTTCCTCATTTGTTCTTCTGGACAGAGATGACTTTCCTAAACAAACTGTTTCCATAACTTTTATAGCTTTGTAACTGCATTCCATAAATCAAAGAATACTTGCACATTTAACATTTACAGTTGACAAGTTTACGAACCTGGACAAACAGGCCTTCCTTTAACTATATTCCCCAGATTGCACTTGAGTCAGTGTGTGTTATTGATGACGGGGAGACTATGCTGGTGGAGGGTCTGCGAGTGGCCCCTCAGGAGAGGGGCAAGGGTGTGGCAGGGGTGCTGCTCCGCTTCTGCTCTCAGCTTGTGAAGTCCAAGTATCCTGATGTTAAAGTTTGTAGACTGACCAGAGATGATCAGCTGGGCCCCAAGGACTTCCAGAAGTACAGGTTGATCACAAAACAGGTAAACACCTGTAAATTACATTATCCAACAATAAATGACAACTAGGATTCAAAAATGGCTTACACTGCATTTACACTCACTGTATATTAGGTGTATTATATAAAGGTTATATAAATGCAGTGTAAGCCGTTTTTGGATTACATTTTTGAACAATAAATTACAACTGGGATTCAAAATGGCTTGTACTACATTTACATAACCTTTATATAATACACCTAATATATTGTGAATGTAAATGCTTTTGTGATATCACAAATTGTGGTGGGACCGGGTCGTTGGTTGGTACTGTTGAGCCCATCCTCCTTACTGTGAAAAATATATAGGTGTGGTTGATACCTTAGCATATGGACCAGGCTACAATCTCTCATTCCAATTAATTAAACTCCTGTTTCAAGGGAATCCTCCTGGTTCGCTTCCGTGCAGAAGACCTAAAGCTGCATCTCGCTGATCTTGGGATGAATGTAGGCATTACAGGGGATGGCCTGCCCCCTTCCAAGGCTCCAGTACATATGACACCCTCAGAGGTTCACCGGCTCTTTTTGAGCAGTGGCTTGATGCAGGATGTCCTACCCAGTGCCACCATTGTGCAGGACTGGCAGCCCTTCAAGCCTCTGGCCAGCAACATGGCGATCCTGATGAAGAAAGACATTGATTGGATGGTGGATGACATCAGTTGCCCCTCCCAGGTTAGCCTGTGCACCTTCCCCTACCATGTGCCCATTGGTGATGACTGGTACTACCTCAACATTGACATGTTTGGTAAAGATCTGGGCCTGGCTACCCAGCAGCTCCTGTGCCACTTGAGACGTCACACCGAAAAGCTAAAAGGTCATGTGATGTGCCAGGTGTTCCTGGACCCACCACTGTGGAAGCCCATGACTGAGTTCTTCAAGGAGACCCTGAAAGTGGAGCTGGTGAAGGAGTACACTGAGCAGTGTGTGGTGGAGTCTGACGTGTAGCAACAGGAGGGATGGATACAGCTAAGAACGAGGATCTGAAGACACCCCTCTCCTCACATCCAGACGCCAAACTACCATAGAAACTGGAAGAGCTTTGACATCTCTCAGATGGTTTCCTTTCATATCTTGCCCCTGAACAAAACTTTAACCTTGTAGAAATAACACGCTGAGGACTAAAATGTCCTTGTAGAATAATTGAAAAATACTTGAAGTCTGACAGTTAGTTTAATAAGGATTCAATTGCAAAAAAAACAAAACAACATACAGTTAAGAAACTTCATATGCAACAGTTTGTTTGAAAGTTCAATCTACATAATTTATTTCAGTATGCAGTACAGTGTGTGTGTATTTACACATGCTGAGTTGCAAATGAGACTGCACAATCTTTAAGGCACTTTATGATAATCTAAATGGAATATCTCACTCCCGATAGTGAGGTGGTTGCTTTAGAGACTATTATGTCTGAATGTTGCACTGTAGCTGCCAATGTTGAGGGTTAAAAAATATTATTGCATCTCATTTTTATTTGCAGTATAACCAGAAGGAAATCTAGGATACTAAAAAGATATAATGATTAAATTCATACAACTTGATGTGATTAGCATTTCCTCAGGTAAAAACTAAGCTTATCTCACATAAAAACCTGAAAAAACACAGCTATCAATTCTATTAGGTTAGTAAAAACAAATTCCAAACTTATTAACTCATCTTTCCTTGAGAAATGCTTTGTAGGTCTAACTAAACGCACAGTAGCTGATGTCAGACAGAGAAAATTGCTTATAATTTTAGATTACAGTCTTAAGTGTTTGCTTTCTTTTATGCACTTGACCTTATTTGCTAGTATTGTGTGGCATCTCTATATATATTTGATATATTTGACAGGAATCGCAAAATGAAGAATATAATTTTATTAAAACAAATGCACTGTAGTTGCATTGTGCAATTTGGAATGTACACCACAACATTGCTAATATCATTTGTTAGGTTATTTGTTACATAATTAAAAGTAAATAATAAGAATAGCCAACAACATTGGTTTTAGGGTTTAATCAATAGGTGATTTATCATGCCACTAACTGAAAGACTTTGAATGACAGGAGAAGAAAAAAAATAATTCTGTAATAGGAAAATTACCTGCAACATAACTTAAGTGGGCTTTTCATTGTTAGCAATCCATTTGAGAAGATCTACGCAGCACCTAAACAAGTTTTTGAAGACCTTTGAAGATCCATATGTGAGATATTGGACCTAGAAGACCTCCAGTTTTTTAATGCACAAATGTTTTGGTACCCGGCTGGTTAAAACGTCTAGCGACTGCAACCACTCATTCCGAAATAATTGACCTCTTTGTCTTTAGTTGACTCAGGGGATACAACCGCCTTGTCAGGAAAAAAACAAAACAAAACGGACTCATTTTGGAAAGAAAATGAGAGATGACAGCCACATTCAGTTTTGATTCACACAAAGGAAGAAGAGCATATTTTTTCATCGGCAAACTAAAACCCGAAGAACATTGATCAACATTTCCAATGTTTGGAACCTCAACAGATATATAGAGCAGCGATGGGGAAAAAATGAGGACAGTCAGCCTGTCGTTAGCCCAAATTCAAAACAGTCTCCCTCTGGAAGAGCTTGACGGAAGCAACTGCAAATGAACGCAGTGCTGAATCTTTATAAATAGCACTGGAAGTGCCACAGAACTGAGCCCTTTGCAGGCCCCACTACAGAGAGATGAAGAGATGCAGAGTATGAAAAAAAAACAGCACAAGAGAACGAAGAAGGAAGAGTCACCATAGGAAGAAGATCCTCTACCACGATCAAATTGCTTCTCCAGTATATTCTCTCAAAAGCTGAAAGAGCACCACCCATGCAAGAAATTATACCTACCTGCATACCAATTTTTCCCTGGCAAAAATTATATCAAATTATGATCTCTAATTGAATTAATGGCTTGCATTAAGAAAAGACAACCCATTATAGTATCCATACTGGCCATTCTGTCAATGAAAATGCTTCTTTTTGAGTTTTCAGATATGATAAGAATGAATGAAGGCAACATGTGATGTATTTTTTATTTATCAGATGTAAAGTTGGGCATTTCTGATGAATGTCTTGGTCATCTTTTGCTGGTAAATTGGTTGTAATGGTACATTGTGAAGTATTTATTCTGAAAGTGCAATTTTTATTTTTGTCATTGTCTGTTTTTTTGTTTGTTTATTTGTTTTATTTCATTTGAAATAACAAAAGACAAAATGGCCAGAATGGCTTTTAATATATGACACATTTGCCTTTTGGGCGTGTCTAACCCAAAACATTAAAGTTCACTAACATATTAATTACTCTATCCATGTCTATAATATGCAAATCGAGAGAATCCCCCAATGACCATTAACGTTCCACAGTCGTGATGGTGGGACATTTTTAATAACTCTCTACAACCACAAAGGAACAGGAAGTTCTCCTCTTCACCTTCATTGGACTGCATGTGGTTCTTGGTTCAAGGTGCAATGTTATGCAGAGTCCTCAGTGAGGTCACCTGGCCCTTCCTGGTCTGTTTCTTGCCAGTGAAATTCAAAAACCATGTATAATTTTGAGCTCTTAATTTATTTTATGTATTTATTTCTTTTCTTTTCTTTTAACTTATTTCATATTTGCTGCTGTGATAAGTGAGAGGGATAACCCAGAAAAGGTCAGTTTAAAAAAACGGGAAATTGAATATTGGGATCAGAATTACCTGGCAACGAACAAATCTACTACTGAAACGTGATTTTCTAAAACTCAAAATTTAGAGAAATCGAGGCTCAAAATCTTACATATCATAAATCTGGAAATCTGTATTATTTTGAATTGAAAAAATGCGAGGTCACAAAGTTGTAAAGTGAGGAATTGTTGTCAAAATATTTCCAAGGCACCTCTATAGCACCTGTTATTGCCTAAGGTGTTACAGTATGTGTTGGTCTATGAATAATGTCAAATTTGCTACTGTATGTAAGTTGGATGCCTAAAGAGAGGAGAACAATTACAATTACTAATCATTAATAATTTATAGTAAAGCAACAGAACATGTTGACCATAAAAGTCAAATTTCTCAGAACATAAAATGTTATTGGTTTTACACTATAAACTCTCATCCCTCTCTTTAAAGCTCACAACATTTTGATTAAAAAAAGACAGTATATATGGATGGGTGGCAAATTAAGGGAAAAGTGTCATAGTAAGGTGTTGTTTCTGTACTGAAAGAGCGAAACACTATTCTTTTCAAAGATATTCCCTGAATTTTTGTTTTAATGCTGGTGGAGAACACGTCCAAAATCTCCAATAACTGTTCATTTACATTTGTTTTACATTTTTGCGTTCATCACTTTACAGCCATTCATGGATCCCACTGTTATCTGAGACCACTTCCATCGGGATAGAGATAATATTTTATTAGGATAAAGGTTAAAGAAGATGATAATATCATCTTTCAAATTGGAGAAACCCCTCTTGTCGATTCTAGTAGAAAGCCCCCATATCATGACACCAGAACTCCCTCATTCTAGGGGTTAAGCATTTAGGCCTAAATTGAAATATAGTGAACACTACACATGCACTCGTCTGCTTACTGAGAATATAGTGATTGGTTGACTAATCTTACCATATTTGTTTTCTACATTTGTGCAGACCTGTGCCGTAAGACTCATATAGTATCCCTCTCTATTTAGTTGTGGATAGACTGTTCTAACTCAAAGTCACTCAAAGAACAGCTGCCCCCCTGTTTCTCATTACATATCACCACCACTCAGTGTGTGGTTTCCCCTACAATTTCTGACCTATTTGCTGGTGTTTTTCCCATGGATCTAAATGCAGATGTGAAATTAGTAACCATTCCTGTTGAAAAATTAGCCAACAGAGTGATCACATTTTTAGCCATTCCTGCTCCAACAATGAAGTCACCTAGATCTTTTCCTCTTTCCTCTTGATCTAAAATTGAGGTCCACTGGCCTGCTCGCCATTTTATACCAGCCACAGAGCATGCTAGTGTGTTAATTGCTTAACTGGATCTTGTACAATTATTACCTTTCTTCACTCATTTATTCAGGATTATCTTTCAATTTGTCACCCAACTATATTTTTCTTTTTTATATTGTACATTTGGATCATTGCTTATACCTTTGTACTTTTATTTGTACTTTTGTACTTGGTATTGACCCCAGATCATGACTGACAAGACTAACCTAGCCAGGTGTGGTGATGGAAGGTACAATTATTAAATCCTTTTTAAAGCTACTTAAGAAGAAAGAAGGAGTAAAATCCACACAATAGCTCCTTGAGCCTAAACATAGGTAGTTATACAAAGGATAATTATACTAAGTATGTGATTTTCTTTTGATACATCATATAATATATTGACATGATGTCCATGTCATTATACCATACTGTCTATATTCATGTCAGTCGCAGAATTCTCCTCTGCTTGACTGATAGTAATAATGTTAACTTAAGAGGTAATTTCACAGCCAACACTACATTGAAGTACCAACTGTAATGGATATGCCTGTGAAGTTGTCATTGTTTTAACAGCATCTGTTTTCTTTCTTTTCTTTTCTTTTTTTTGGTCTTTATTAGTCCCATACCTCCCTTGTGATCTCAGTTCATTACATTTTTAAAATAGAAAGAACCGCAGAGCTATCCATGCGCCACAATACTGTTGCGAGGTTGGGCAAGCCTCACAGAACACTAAACAAATCTGATTCTTTTTAAGAAGAATTTTCAGTTTTTACCAAAATACAGAATTTTTATGTGTGGATAGCTTAGCTGATGTTAGCATGATGGCAAATTGATTAATTTTTGGGCTTTTTTGGTTATGACTCAATGCAAGGCAGCCAGTTGGAAAACATTATATTTATATTTATCAGTCTTAAAGGTACAGAAGAAAAAATTATTCAGATGTAGGAAGAAAAACATCTTCCAGTGAATTAACACTTTTATGGATGGAGTATGAATAAGTCGGCTGAAGTGTTGATAAGTGGTGCACTGGAAGTTCTTAAAGGTGCTTTTTAAGCATTTAAATCTGACAGAGACATGTGGCTGCCTGATATTAGACATGTGGTAGAGATATGTTGCGTATTGGTTCACAAGCACATGTGAAATGACCCTATCACTCACAAAATAGGCTTTAGGTTGCAGACATAGCAGAAAGACCGAGCCAGACTAATGCGATGGGCAGGTGTTAAGGGTAGGATGGGAGAGATCGTGTTACGAAAGAACAAACAGTCTGTACTGGACACCACACAGGCAAGTTACTCGTCACAGTATAATTCTAATTTGAAGGGAAAGCCCTTATAATAGGATATAACAATGAAATAGAGGAATTGAAAGACATTTACAGAACTCAAACACAAAGCCTTAGAGTGGTTTGTCTTGCCTCTCAGAATGAATGAAACAGGATCTAGTGGAAGCTCTGTGGTATCGTCTTGCAGAAACAGAGCTCGGTTGGGTTGGAGTTCCCGCACCTTCCACCTAAAACTAAACCTAGCTAGCACCCCTGGAGGTTTGGATGGAAAGAGTGAGCAAGGGAGGTCAAAAGAGCAGGCACTGTTATGCTAATGCACGCTCACTAGCTATTCACTACCGTTGGTCTTCATTATAGAATACATCCACTTGATCAAGTCTGGGCTCTGTTTCTTTAATATGGTGAAGCCTTTGCAATGTTATATGATGGTGTTACTTCATGTGAGCTGGTGAAGGAAATGAGCAGGGAAACAGCAGGAAGCTTTTCACCCTTTAACTTCTAGAATTCCTCAAATTCAACATGACAGGGCTTCTGTCTCTCTGTTTATTTCCTGTAAAACAATGGTGTTTGAGAGTCACATTTTCCCACCACAAGATGCACTAATGGCATTTCATCTGCTTATTGTCCTGTGCTGGATGACAGTGCATGTGTTTTCAGGTCATGCTATGTGAATGACATTGATTTTAGATTGGCCTAGTGTACAAGCTCATGCTCTCCATATATCTGCTATCTGCTAGTCTGACAGTTCATCTAAACACAAACACACTGATGCTTCTTTGATATTTAGGATACATGCACTGTTGCATCCTAAGCACAAGAAATGGAGGATTTTAATATAACGTTCTGTACCAGTCATGGTCATTTAGTGGTCTAGATAACTGCTCCACAGGTAGTTCCTCTAGACGCTGTTATAGACATATTTTTAGGTGTGCACCTCAATTCTAAGGACAGTTTGTATCAGGTACATTTCTACCACTGCAGTGGCTTGTCCAAACTTATTTTAGATCATACCAAAGACTTCAGTTTAAGACTTAAGTCGAAGGTTTAACTTGGACCCCATGCGGCCCTGTCATTAATCTGCTCTGTTTAAGAGCAATCAGGATAGATGCCCTCAGTAATTCTGTCTTAACTGTAAGGGAGCAATGGCAATAACTGATGTGCCTGTTGAAGGTTTTTGTGATCTGCCTGAAACGAGTTTTCGCAGACGTGGTCGTTACCGTCATGACATTTCGTTGACATCTTTGCTGTTCATAGGGTCCAACTAAATGACCATGGTCTGAATGAACCAATCAGTGTCCTAGATGATTGAATTTGGGGGTAATGAGCACACCAACACCTACCAGTATAGAAGGAATTTCAGTTTCCTCTGTAAGGTAGGAGTTTGAGTGTCTGTGTAGCGCATTCCCTTGATGCCGCAGTAGCTGCTGAGTTTTCAACATTTCATTATGTGGAGGTTCATTATATGTTAGAAAAGGTCTTTAAAGCATTACTTTAAAGATTCTTTGGAGACCCAAAAGAGGCAAAGAAGATAGGGGGCATCCTTATTTTTAGTGTAAACTGTGCAGTGGGAGAAGAAATTCTAAAAATGGGTAAACCTAGGCTAATTAAAAGTACAGTCAAATGAATGAAGGTGGTTTCCTTTAGAAAACTCAGAGTGTTACTGTTCATCAAGGGTGTGAATATACAGTTCTAATGCCGTTCAGAGGCATTATGATATAATTTTTTTAGAGTATACTTTTCTGTAACCCAACAAGACTGCTTATTCTTAAGCAGTGATTTCAATGAAATGAAAAGTATTTTGTTATTTTCATTTTCTTTCTTTTTTTTTTCAAAATTTGTGAGAGATGCAAAGGTATTTTAAATACAATACGTTTTTTTAAAAAAACCTTTCAATCCCTGAGAGATCTTTGGGATGTGCATGTTGTGTGAGTGAGGAGGGGGGGAGGGAGGGTTTAACATCAAGCATGTGGCTAGGTTTACACAAAGCAAAAATAACTTTAAAGTAGTTTTCTGTTGTATTGTCCTAGAGATTTCTCTGATGCTTAGATTTTTCTCTGCAGAGAAAGTAAAGCAACCACTAGGGTACTAACATTGTGGGGAGTTAGTGGTAGGTTTACCAGCATTAATTACAAGGAATTATGTACTTATATAGGGCATCATAACTACATATGCATATTCACAGAAACAATATCTATTTGGTGTGAACCTAGCCATATACGTGTTTTTTTCTGAAAGCTGTACAATTCCATTCTAATAATTGTTTAAAAGGGTAGACATAACAGTAACATTTTATTCATTTTCCTGCTTGTGTTATATTAATATTGTATAGTGCTGTAATTGTTTGCATCTGAACATACCCCTTTTTCTTTATATACTTTATTAGTAGCTTAACTAGGAGCAGTTTAATGAACAATACTATTCAGTGTCATATATATATATATATATATATAAGTAATTGTAACACACTTAAGGAAGAGAATGCGGCAGCACAGACAGCCTTTGTAAGTTGTAGATAATATTGGGGTAAGAAAATGCTTTCAGGTCAGCCTGAGCCCCTCTGCTTCCAACGTTTAGATGTCATATTTTTCTAGGGTAAAAAAAACAAGGAGCAGGACAATTACACGGTAATTCAGAACAATGGACTTTGATTACCTTGTTTTCAGAAATTCTTTGTTGATTTTTTTCTTACATCTTATTTTGAATCCCTCTGTTTAAAGTTTGTTCACGAAGGTGTTAAAAATGAGGCAAAACGGAAGTGCATGTTGGAATGTTAAGCTTCTTATTATACAAAAATTGTAATTTGTTCAACTTACATCTTTTCCATTTAAAGAGTCATTTGTATAACTGTTTTATAAATTGCCCACAACTATAAAATGGCCATCAAAAATTACTTTATGCATGTTAGGAAACATTTTGAAAGTTTAAGGTAGTATGTCAATTAATTTGCAGCATGCACTATTTTCAAAAGTGCAAAGCTTTTGGCCCGATTCTGTCATACAGTTTTTGAAAACAATAAGTAGGAATTAATGTCTCTCTACTTACTTAACTGTAAGTAACTGAATATTACTCAATTTTTGCAAGAAAATGAAGCATATTTTACAGTATATATAAATTAAATTGTTAAATTGTTGACTTTTATCACTATTGTCACTGAACCCATCACTGGGTTCTCTGAGAATTATTTTGACCTCTTTACTCAATCACTCTAACCAGTTAATCCCCTACTTTCCAAATATTTTCAAATTTCATTTGTCATTAAAAAAGCTTAAAGATTGTTGTGTAGTTATACAACAAGATATACAACTGAGCAACGTGCAACTCTTGCTAAAATTCAATGTTATCACATTGGACATTTCCACTTTCTGCTTTCCACTACAAAACTATGAAATCAAATAAGTCATCGATGAAACGACTGAAACGAGTTAATAACACCATAATGAATAAATGTCATATGTGATCTGTAGTAGATTGCATGTGACTTTAGCGATGCACTCCTGAGAATCATTATGGAAAATGTTAACTTTTTATTGTTTAATTTTTTTTTTTTTTTTTTTTTTTTTTTTTTTGAGATGAGACCAGTATTTGTCATGCTTAAAGTCTGGTATGACTAAAGAATTTTGTAAAAGATCTAAACACGCAGACCCCGAGTGAATAGCTACAGTCTATCTGTGTGGAGCATAATGGGTGATTAATGGCATATGGTGCCATTCCAGGCTATCAAAATAGAGTTGCTGTTACTATTTTGTGCAACTTTTTGTTAGTAACCTGTAGTGTTTGTAAATGCTACTAATGCTGTGTCAAAAGCAGATTAGGGCCTCATTCTGCCTATTTAGAGAACTGCATGATGAAAACTGCTTATGTGCAGTCTTTTTAATTCCTAAAGCCGCAATCAGGGATTTCAGAACGACAAAGTGATCACTGATTGTTCTTTGTTTGGCTTATTACAGGGTGGAGTAGTAACAATGGAAAAAGCACCATCTGACTGGTGTAACATTTGAAAATCAAGTTCATCATAGCAAAGATTGCACATTGAATCCCTGATTGCGGCATTAAGACAGGGGTTTTGCGTGTTTTCCATCATGTCTGTAGCACTCATCTTTGTAAATGTAGCATTTACAGAGGCTAATGAATGACTGTGTATGACAACCAGTGGTAAAATAGCTGGCATTTCTTTTAACGAATGGCTTTGTAAAGAGCTGGTACGTATATTGCTGCTTGCTGTGGTTGCAGTGTGGCATACTGACGAACACCACAATAATGTTTCCTTGTAGAATAGCATGGCAATGTTAACCGTAGTCTGTGCTGATAGTGAACCGTTTTAAGTAGGTTTTCTTTTAAATGGCCATGAAACTAGTCTTAGTAGTACATATTTTATGTGTGTACTTAATTTGTGAATTGTACTGCGCCACCTAACAATAAACAAAGAAAAAAGAAACAAAGAAAAAAAAACTCAAGAAAAAAGAACATCCCCCAAAAATACCTCTCTCAAAAAAGGCATATTCCTCACTGATCTCAGATACTTCAACAGTGAGGGGTAGTCTGTATACTCTAGTGTTCGTTTCTTTATTGCTTCATCATTTGTTCTTTAAACAGTTCATGCCACCTTTTTCTCTGGGTGTTCTCATTACACAGACTTGGTAAGGCGTTTGTAACATCTGTTCATTTTTGACCTGTGAGAAGTGCAGAGTGTATACACACACATATTCAGTGTGAAAGCAGAACGCTGGTTATGGTTTTGTGGGGCATGGAAATGGAGTACACGTGTATTGGTGGTTTAGGAATTAGAATTCGGCTACGAATGATTTGTCAGTTTAGATGGACTCATTGATCGCTACTTACATGTTTATTGGTATTTCACAATCATGGTGGAGTATAAATGTGGTCATTTGCCAGTGGGCAATGCTGATCCCTAGAACTAGAAATTTCCAAAACATCAGCACTCGGAAAAAACGATACTGACATCATAACTGGGGACAGGATAAAAACAGCTTACAAACAAACCATCATTCACTGCAAAACAATTGGCAGTGATACATAAAATGCCATGTCATTGGAGTACAATACTTCTTTAAACATGAAGCCATAGAATGCAGGTTCCCAACCCAGGTCCTGGAATTATAATGTTTTCCTAACATACAATGCATGTTTGTTCATTACCACTCCCAGCACCTGAGTTGAATTAAATGAAGGGCAGAGGTATTAAGGGCAGAGCTACTTCAGGACAGTGTTTGCCAACTGCTGTCATGAGACATAGCCATTCTCAGGTCCTCAAAATACTTCTCATTGGGTGGTTTTTGAGGGAAACAGTTTTGTAAAAAGACTTTTTAAAAAATTGAACGTGCTTTACATAATGTAAAGCTTAAATACAACTGACATGCTATAATACAAAGTACCATTGGGATAAAACTGAGCTGCAGGGTGGTCTGTAGAACAGCAGATTTAGGATGCTTTATATATTTCAGGCAGCAACAAGTGAAGAATGTAAGCGGCTGGTCAGCTTAACTTTGTCTGGCATGGAAAGCAGGTGGTAGGGCTAACACTGACCCTTGACTACTGACCTCTGGCCCTCTTTCCTTCCTATCTAGAGGTACATGTGGTTGTCCTTTACACCGGTGTCATATTTATGCGACTTAACACAGCAAACCAGGACTAACCAGCTTTTCTTTTTATGTCCTGAGGAGTATAAATTGAAGACATTCCTGAAGAACCATTATGAGTGTTGCCAGTTTTGGTCCCCAGAGAATCCTTTCAATCCCTCTAGTGTTCCAACAGTCTTATTTAGTTTTTTTATTGCTAGAAATGGCTATAATCAGAAACGTTCAAACTAAGTTATTTTCTAGACTTGGTCTTGTTTGCACATTTAAAAGTAAAAAACATGGTTTGAACGTTGCTTGTAGTTCAAAATTCCTGTTCAGGACTGTAAAGTCTAATTTGAATGAAGAACCAGCTTTGAGCAGTTTCCTATTCAGCTTGAACCATTAATTGGTTGAATGAAGACACACAAATTGGAGACTGTGTTCAGAGGTCAGACACATGACCAATTTGGGCCCTAGGAGGACCCTAATGGGAGAGTATTCAAATTCCTCAGTGTGAAACATGAGTGGACACGTTTGTAATCTTTGATGGGTTGCTTTTGTGATCAGAGGCTAAAAGCACTTCAATCAATGGCTGCTTTGCTCAACTAACTCCATCTAGTAATTTACTCAAATGTATACAGTTTTAACAGAAGAATATTTTAGGAGTCTGGCTGATATGTGATAGCCACATTAAAAATAGACTAGATATTAAAATAGAATAAAATTAACTGGAGCTATGGGGCTTATCTATTCATTTCATTGGCTGTTGGCTCACACTGCATTAAGACTGCAGACATATTTTAACACCAGAGCTTAGTGCTGATATGTTAATTTGAAAAGACCAGTGCTGTGAGCAATGTATTTGACATGAATGAAAGCTCCTTTGGCCCTGTCACTCAAATACAGTCTTGGTTCACAGAATAGCCTCACAGAAGCCTAATTTTTCTTGTTACACAGATCTTTTAACTCATTTCAGTGCCTAAACAGCTGATGTGTTTCACCGTGTATAAGTAATATTGTCTTATCTTCAAATGTGATGCTCAGAACAGTTGATGAACACATTATTTTGTCTACAATCTTTGGGGAAAATAGTAAAAATGGGACTTTACAGTGCTAGGATACTGAGCTATTATTTTAAAGACTGTTAAAGACAGCCTCCAGTGGTTGAAGAGTTTGTATCGAACTACAGACTTCCTCTTTGAAATGCATTCAAAAATAGGCTTCACTCCTGATGATAGTAGCCCATAAAAGGTCCAGGCTGAGACTCAGAAACAACAATAAAAGCTGGGCAGTTCACACCATTGGCAATGAATGACACAGTTTCTGAGTGGAATTTACCCAAAGCCGTCCTCATGCACTTCAAAACTAAGGGAGTGAGAGGGGCGGGGGTGGTAAATGGGAATCCTTCTTTGTGTGTGTGTGTGTGTGTGTGTGTGTGTAGAGGTTTAGAATGAAACCTAGGAGAGGGGAGAAGGGAAGGGGGGGGGACGAGCTGGCTCGGAGACACCAGCTGGCTTTGTCTTTTCCTAGGCAACCATGCCAAGCACATAACAATGCAGAGAGAGAGAGAGAGAAGAGGGAGAAAGAGAGAGAGAGAGAGGGAAAGTAGAGCAAAGGATAGGAAATGTCACTGGATAAAAGTGAGTTATGTAATACGTTTCCCTTCCCTGAGCCCTTAGCCATTCCCCCTCTTTTTAGTATTGGTCCCTCTGATGAATGAAAAGATGGCCACACACATGGTTGACTACCACGAGGACATTCCACTAAGTGATAGTGGGTGATAGGTGATACTGTATCTGAGTAATATTACATCTATGCCTGAAAGTTACATTTATGTTTATGTGGTATTTTTATGATTATGGGGACGTATGATCCCAGCAGAAAAATACAAGACACACATGTTTAATATCACAATATTTTTGAGGACATTCCATGTAGTACAGCCTAAGTTTAACCTTAGAAACCAAAGGGTGAGCTGTCAGCAAGTTGTGTTAAATACAGGACAGGTCCCTGTTATGACCAGGAAATGTCCCTCTTCTATATATTATATGGTATTTTTTTATTTATATTCACAAAGACATCAATACAAGAGCACACACACACACACACACACACACACACGCACGCACGCACACACACACACTCATTATTATATAACATTATATAATATTATAAGAACATTCACATGATACTGTATTTGGTAATATTTCATCTACATTTAAAGCTCACCTCAAGTTCACATGTTCTACACCTCTACCGAAAAAAGACTTGGCTTTTAGTTAAAAGAAAATGTAATTTCTGGTTTGTGAGGATCTGCAAAACATCTCCCTTTTACATATATTCCTATCATTATTATTATGAGGACATTTGTTTCCCACAAAGGTATAATTACAAGCTTCTTGCAAACACACACCAAACATGATGTTTGAAAAATACAATCACATATACAGAAGCAGCAAACAGAAATAGTGTATGAGGGTTTTAAAGATGCAGCATTTGCCTCTCAGGGCATGTTGAGTGTACACACATGAGGAGTAACATAGCTGCATCACTACACCTCACATTCAAAGCCCTTCAGAGGAGCCTGTGTAAGATCTGGAGTGTATTCACTAAAGCAGCAGCAATGAACATGCAGTTGTGTGAAAGTCCTGCGTGTTTGCTCAACACTGCGGCACACCATCCTCACAGTGAGATATCCTGCAGTCACGACACACACACACACACACACACACACACACAGCTTTCCTGTATCCTACTCTCCTCTGGAACGGACAGATGGGCAATGGGGGATGGGTTGTGAAAAGAAAAGAGAGTGAGCTAGAAATAGTAGAAGAAAAAACCCAATAATACTTAATAACACTACAATAATACTAATTGGAATAATGCTAAATATAAACCGCTTTATGGAACTGAAAATGCAACTGGGATTCAATGACGATGTTGAAAGTGTTAGAAAATAAGATTGTAACAATATATATTTCTGGCTTATTACGATTTTCAAACCACAGCTTAAGATTTGCTTATTTTTGGATATTTTACGTGTTAAAAATTACATAATTCGAAATCGACAGAGTTTTAATTATGTACTCTATAGACACGATTCTCTGACAGAATGCACCCAGATGCATTTGTTTAACTGCTGACTGTGCTTTTCATGAAATATAGCAGAAAAAGACCTTCAGATCAGTTCAAATGGTGTAGGAGTCATACATATTTAATTTCAATACACGGTTCTGAGTTTTTCATTCATATATTTAAAAATATATATATAAGCTCTTAGAGCGCTAATCTCTTTTTCTCAGGGTCAGGGGGAATATAATATATTAGTGACAAGGGTGTAAAACTAGACATAAATCAGCACCCTGGTTAGTGTGGGAAAGAGGGCAGGTTAAAGCACACTTCTTCTTTTTCACTTCCATGTGCCCTTCATCAGGGGTGTCTAATTCTGAGCTGGACTAAAGGTCTCCAGGATTGGAACTAGACACCGCTGCCCAAGATCAAAAGGAAAAAACAATTGTAAAAAATGTCAAATGCGAGAGAAAAAAAAAACTTTAGTACAGCTAAACTTGTGTCAATTTGTTCAGTTATTCAAATGTTGTGATTATTGTTATTTCCTCTGGGCAACAGAAATGGGTATAAAATGGTAAAAAAAAAAAAAACACTCATATGGTATTAAGTAGTGTAACTGGTTCAAGTAAAATACATACTTAACATTTTTGTTTAAATGAACAAACATCTCAAAAGCATTCAAAATGTCTAAATCCTTTAAAACATTTGTGAGACGCTTAAGGCAAACATTTGTATCTTGGTGGCTGTGAATACAGTGACACATCAAGTGTCCTTTCAATGAAGAAAGGAGAAAAAGAATAGAAAGACACAAAAAAGAATCAATAGCAGCAACAAACACAGTTTGAACTGGAGTCAAGAATTAGTTACCATGGTTACATAGCCATGTATATATGTGTGTGTGTGTGTGTGTGTGTGTGTGTGTGTGTGTGTGTGTGTGTGTGTGTGTGTGTGTGTGCGCACGCGCGCGCGCGTGCGTGCGTGTGGGGTCTTACTCTCTCCGCTGAGTGTGGTGTGTATGAAGTGTGTGGTGGTGTGGAATAAGGGGCTGATGTTGAGTGTGTGTGTGTGTGTGTGTGTGTGTGTGTGTGTGTGTGTGTGTGTGTGTTTGTGTGTGTGTGTGTGTGTATGTTTTCTCCCTCTC
>JBBPDB010000011.1:11739287-11759275 GCA_037974465.1 Brachypetersius altus
ACAGTTATATCTGGCCCTTTGAGAGCAACCATTATGCTCATGTGGCCCTCGGTGAAAATGAGTTTGACACCCCTGATTTAGAGGATGAAAAAAAAAAGGATTTTGCAGACATAATTTTTTTTCTGTTGTGTTTTTCATATATTCTTGTTACTTATTTACCCTGTGTCTGTTTTTAGGCTGTCCTGTCTTTGTGTGGAGAAGCTGAGAGTTTCAATAGCTTTGTCTCAGGCTTAAAAGAAAAACTGGCTAGCATGGAGAAGTCAGGTGAACCCAGAACCACCAGCCAACAACTAGTTGTTATGAAGGACATTCATGAGCTCAAGGCCCTACTCCTGGACCCTGATCTCTCCTCCAGACTTCAGCTTCCAGGAGGTGCCATCATCCAAGACTGGCTGCCTCTGGAACCAATGGAAAGCAACTTGGAAATATTGAGAAGGATGAACCTTACCTGGGTGGTTGACAGTTCCAGTGACAAACCAACATTCATGAGTTTTTACACACCTCTCTACCCTGTTCCATTTAACAGAGAGGCTTTGAGGTTTAACATAGATGTGTTTGGGGAAAACCTTTCCCTGGCTAGAAAAGCACTGATAACTCATTTAGAACTGGCGAGAGAGGAGATCCATGGAACTGTTCTGGTCCATATATACATGCCTCAATCTCTATGGGAGGGCATGAGAACGTTCTGTGAGGGAGATGAGGGAGTAAAGCAATACAGGGAGTACTGGGAACAGCTGTTTCTGGAAAGAGAGATGTCATTATAATGGGTAGAAAAGGACAGAAAGGGAATCAGGGGTGCCTTTGAGAATCTTAAGAGAAAAGCTGAATTTTATTGTGGTATCACTCAGATCACTCAGGGCATTATTTTTGAATAGGTACAGATCATTCTGTATAGCAGACATTTTGTGCCAGCCTCCAGAATAATTTTTTTATGACATTTTCTTGTAATGGGAATTAGTCATCTGTTTTTGTTAACTTACATTCTTTACAAACGCACTTTGCCTTAATTATTCAGATGTAATCACTGTGCATTACTGGGTAACTTCTCCATTGTCTTAGTAATAGTAATATAGTTACAGGTGCTTTCCAAAAGTAAGGGAATGAATTGATTCTTCCTTAACCTTAAGCTCTAATGATTAAATAATTGACCTGATGCTACATAAATTACTGTAATTTAAAGAATTTTTTTTTTACTATAATATTCTGTTTTCTAAATTTAATGAAAATGTTCACATAGTAGTTTCACAGTCTAATTAAATATCATGAATCACAAAAAAAATCACCAAGTATAACTGCGCATATTAAAATGCATTCTTTTGGACATCCAGTTACTTAAATGATCTTTCTTATTGCAAGGAATATATAAGACATCATAAGAGCACACTGCTTGAACAGAAGGTACATTTCATCTATTTTCCAGCATTGTTAGAAATATTATCTCATATATTTTCTTTGTGACAATAAATGGTTTTATGAACTTTATACTTTTATACTTTTATATTTTTCTCTTACTTCACCTGAAAAGTAATGAAAAGTCTTTGCTGTAACATTGGATCCAGGCTGGTATGTGACATACAAAACAAAAAAAAGATCTGGAAATGTCCATTGGTGTGACAGGCATTTCCAATAGTATTTTATAAACGTCACACTAGTAGACATAGAATCTTTTGAATAACTTAGGTTAAATTATGTTGCTTAATAAATCTTGTTTATGGCAAATAGTTGTTTTTATGTCTATGATATTCAGATTGGTTTTTCAAGTATTATCTCACTATTGGAATCAACAACAAACAGAACATGCTGTATTAGAGGTTTATGTAGGCACTTTGAGACTTTCAGATACTCACCAGACTGCTTTAACCTTTTTATTACAGAAGAGAGACCAGAAAGGTTAGCCTGGCCAAATCAAAATCTTAAGCAAAATGTTTATGTTAATGCGATTAGAACTGTTATACAGAATGATATATACTATCATTTAGCACAATATTAGTATATCTTATAACTGACAAATGCTATTGATCTTGCAATATCAAAGAATGTATTCAAATGATAATTTTATAAGTAGTTAAATCCCTTCTCTTTTTTTCTCTCTATGTTCATTTGACAAAATAATATGATGTGAATTACAGAACAATCACTGAAGAGTAAATAATGTTTGATTCTGTCAAGCTTTAAAATAATAACTCATTAATGGAATCAGTGCAAAGCTCTTGCATATTTTGTATATTGCTTCACGTTATAAAAGATTGATCTGACTTTCATTTAACCAGATTTTGACAGCCCAATAATTCATATTTTTATTCCATTGTCATGAACATCTATACCATTACTGTCTTCTGGACAAGAGTAGCATTTGAATTTTGTGTCAGGGAGATCACTGCCAATGGACATTTACCATGTGACAACAATACTGAGAGTCTAATATTAGCAATGAAAGAACTAATACTGGCTAATTCGCAAAAAAATAAGAAAGGTTAAAGCTTTTTGTCATATATTAATCTCATGACAGCTTGATTTATTGGTCTATTCATGAATCGGAGTAATTTCAGAGCACAGGCCTCATTCGACATAAGCAGGCTGCTTTGTTTTACTTTCAAGTATATAACCGCTGTAGTTTTGTGACTTACAGAGTGGATCTTTCATGTCTCTTCATCTTTCTATACAGCTTCTGCAGTCCTCAAACCACTGATCTTCACAATCATTGTACACATAGAGATTTGGACTGAAAAATATCTTTCAGATTTCTGGATTAGAAGGTTAGGCCTGCTTTCAAGTGCTGATCAGTCACAACATTAAGACTACTGATATTTAGCAACTCATTACAGTGGCATCACAGTGCTTCACAGTTATGGGGCTGTGTAGCTGCAGATTGCCCATGCTAAAACAAGTCCACTGCCAAAAGTGGCCACAATGGCCATGTGACCATCAGAAGAAAATGGAAAATGGAGCACTAGAGGAAGGTGGTCTGGTCTTATGAATCACAATTTCATTACCATCAAGCATACAGCTGTGGGCATGTTCATCACTTACATAGGGATAAGATGACACCAAGATGCACTATGAGAAAAAGGCATGTTAGGGGAGGCAGTGTGACACTGAGCAATGTTCTGCTGGAAAACTTTACATGCAGGCATTCATGTGGATGTAACTGTGACATGTTCCACCTACCTAAACCCTGATGCAGATCAAGTACATGCCTTCCTGTCAACAGTATTTCATTATGGCAGTGGTATCTTTCACAGAGTGATCTAAAAAAAAAACTATGCCAGTGTCTGTTAAATTCCTACACAAGCACCTCATTTTGCTTTATGAGGTACTGATTAGTGATCACCTGAATCCTATTTCATGAGGAAAAGTATAAAACCACTGCTGTAATCGACACTCTCCTCTTGCAATGTGACCAGTTGGATGGTAAAACACTACTAGAAGTTCGTCAGTGGTAATTACTGCCATTTTGTTCCAGAGTGAACAAGACTGTTTTATTCTTTGAATTATTCAAGTTCTGTAAACACTGCATAATTTCTTATTTTTTATTTTTTTTATTTAAAATTATGCTTTAAATAATGATATTTTGATTTGGAAATTAAAAGGCAAAGCTGTTCAGTTCAATGCTTGAGAAACTGAACATTTTTGCAGTGGTCTCATCTTTTACTCCGGACCTGCATTTTCTAACATCGTCTTCATATTCTGTGAAACACATTATGTACAAATAAAGTGTATTTGCTAAACACAGACAAAAAAAATCTAAAATCATGAAGAAAAAACTTTTTTTATATAAACTGCTAAAACGTACTTCTATGACAAATACATGAAACAGTAACAGAGAGCTTTGAACAAATTAACAGGCGCTTGGTTCTGAAACCATGTTTGAAGCACAGATAAGAAGATTGAAGCATGCCAGATTCTGCATACTTCCCTTTATCAGGCACCAACAGGCACTCCAATTCCACTTTCAACCTCCTTTCTATGAATGAAATGAAACACAGTCCCATGGTGGCATACAGTAATGGTGGATGCAATCACCCTGGAAAAAGTCCAGTGGCAATCTCTTGCATGTTAGAAAATCAGTCTTGTTTGAATTAAATTTGCAAGCCATGCCAGGAGAGGATTTGAGAATGGACTTTCTGGTCAATGAAATGTATGTCCTGGGTGGGCCAAGAAAGCAGGAATAAATACTAATGTGAGAAAACAGCTGTGAAAGGAGATCAAATGTCTCTCAAACCTCTGAAAGGTCTTTCTCACCTGCTTTTTTTTTTGTTTGTTCTCACAGCATGAATTACACAAATAATACCATACAGCACACGACAACAACAGACAGCTGTCAAATGAAAGGAAAAACCTGCATAAATAAGTGGAGAAACATAAAATAAGTATGGATGCTTCCAGACAGGTGTACTGCATGGTATAATTAAGCAATTAACGCCTACCATGCTCTGTGGCTTTTATGAAAATTCTGAGCAGGCCCAGTTGGTCTAAGATCTAAGTGACTTTGACAATGACTTAATAACAGAAGATAGATGGCAGGAGCTCTAGTCACAAAGACTGCCTATGTAGCATTTCAATAGCAACAGTTTTTGAAGTGTACTGTATACTGTATATATAGACATGCACTATTATAGATGGAATATATTACACTACTATAGATGGAATATAATAGAAAATAGAAAATATTATATATTTTAAAAAACTAAAATGAATTCTGATATGTAAAAAGTACTGTTTTAAATAAATTGCAGAAAAAATGGAAAAATGTTATGCAGTTGCACATAAAAGGAAAACAAAAATCATTCTCCAGAAACAACTGAGTTCATGTCTGCCATACATTAAGAGAACA
This sequence comes from Brachypetersius altus, assembly GCA_037974465.1. NCBI lineage: Eukaryota > Metazoa > Chordata > Actinopteri > Characiformes > Alestidae > Brachypetersius > Brachypetersius altus. The sequence goes on from JBBPDB010000011.1 coordinate 11,744,122, forward strand.
GGGGAGGTATTTGGTGGCTCCATTATGCAGTGAAGGTATGCATTTTCTAGAAAATCAGTACAAATGTTTATGTTTATGGCTCAGTACACTTAATGTTTTTTCCTTTATTTGTTATTTGTCTGTGTAATGCATACAGTATATGGTGTGTGGTGCACATATACATTTCATATTCACATTAAATAGGATGAATATTTAATATGTGCACATGCATCACATTTTATAGTAACACTATATAGTATCATATAAATGTATTTTCCTTCTTCAAATGCTCTCAGAGCAAACCAGAGATAGGTACAGATACGATGAATGTATACTAAAGTTGCAGCTTTGGGGTTTTTAAGATGATCCTCAGCAATAAAATCCTCTGCAGTGATCTGATAATCCTTGCCTTTTTTTTGTGAATGGGCCACGTATAGCCATTCAGAATGTAGCAATGCAGGCAAAAAAGGACCATTTAGACCATGTGGAGCAGAAATATGTGTGCATTGGACCAAAAATTATTGACCCACACTAAAACGACAAGTGCTAGTATCATTAAACTTTTGCATTCAAAGCATTATAATAACAGTCCCAGGACCATAAATACAGTTTCAGTTTTCTGCACCACTGTCTGTGTGAATGAGTTAAAACAAAAAATAGCAGCATCAGAGCAGAGGACATTCAAAAAAGTCTTCTGAGTATACAGTACATATCTTAATGAAATTACACATCATATCTGAAAATATCTACCCAAAATGAAGCAGGAAATTAAAGAATAAAGATAATAATAAGAAACAAAACAGGAAAACCATAACAACGTCCTTGTATATAGGAATTCATCCACAAAACTCTGACTGAATGAGACATGCCTGTTAAAAATGAAGCAATACAGACAAACACAGCAACAGCAATGAGCCACATTAAGGATAGACCCATTTCAGACCTTTCAGCTGAATGTGATAAAGCAGCCTTCCCATTTGTCATTCACCACCATTCTTACCTTCCTCTGAGTTTTTGTGAATGAAATGTGGACTAGTCAGGTACAGTTACATTTTCAACCCAGTAGTTGGCAGCACTCAGCTGTCTCCAGGGCTGGAGATTAGAACACCACACTGTTGCATTTTATTCATTTCAGATAGAATGAAATCCTACAGACTGGCCTTGCTCATGCAGTCCATGAGTGTACGAAATGAAATCCCCTCTATTAACACTCTTTCTGTCCGAATAGATATTTCTTCTTCTTCTTTTTTTTTTACTGAGCTCAGCTCGGCTTTGTGACTCATACACATAATAGCAGATGTGGCCAGTGTGATGCGGTGGGGGAGTGGGGCTGGGGAGAGGGGGTCAGTGATAAGTATATGTGCAAGAAATGCTTGTCAATGAAGACTTGTTAGAGCAAAAGATATACAGGAGTTCATGGGCTGTAAAAGGTTACTGTCTGTCTCTATGCGTCCTCTTCTCTGTGGATCTCTCCATGTCTCTGTCCATCTCTGTCTTTCTCTTTTTCATTTCTCTCTCTCTCTTTTTCTCTCTGTCTATATCTCAGTCATTCTCTCTCTCTCTTTCTCTGTCTCACATTCTCTGTCTATCTCTTACATTCTCTCATTCTCTCTTTCTTACTCTGTCTCTGCGCATCTATCTCTCTCTCTCTCTCAATATCTCTTTTTTCTCTCTCTCTCTCTGTCTATATCTGTCTCAGTCTTTCTTACTTAGTGTCTCTGGCTGTGTCTGTCATCCTCTCTGTCTCTCTTTCTTTCTATCTCTCTGTCTATATTTCACTGTCATTTCTCTCTGTCTCCTTCGCTCTCTATCTGTCTCTCTCTCTGAGTACGCTTTTGACTGGGATGACACATCCCAGAAATGGAAGAGGAAAAGAGACAGAGAGAGAGGAGGGGTGCCTTAGCTACTGGTGCAGATAATCATTATACTTATGATGGTGGTGATGATGATAATAATCTGCTCTCTGTGTCAATTTCGGTATGTTGCGCACTTCCGTTATAAATTACCACCCATTTTACCATTCAGTGTGCTAGCAATGGGGCACAGGCATCCCACACAGGTCTCCAAAACTCGAATTTCTTCTCTTACAGCCTCGCGTTCTGAAGAGATGAGAGCATTTTATGCTGTTCCCAGAAAAGAAGAGCATGTTTTATAACTTACATATAATCCACTCAGGTTCTTTTAGAAGTGTATAAGTTAGGCCATCTCTTGACTGGTTTGAGATAAAGGTATATGGTCTGCTTTACTGGTACATGTCCAAAAAAAAAAACTGTGTGCTCCAACCTGGTTAGAGAGAATATATTCTAGTGGTAAAACCCTGCTTTTTGATTCATAGTCCTTCAGACCATCATACTTCATATCTCATGAACAGAAATTACTTTTTTTATCTATTGAAAGCCTAGAAAGGAACCAAATGCGGTTATTTTATGACACCAGCTCTTTGTCACCTTTCCCACTCATTTATAACCTTTATATTTTTTTGTATTCCTCTCTGACTGTAATGACCTCTGGAACTACATGTATCCCGGATAGTAATTTTACAGAGAATTGGGGGCTAGTTTATATGATTTATCAAGTTTTTTATACACCCCTTTGAATTCCTATTGTTATCTCTGGAAATAAGCATTATCCATTGACAAAATGAACAGTCACTCCAAAGACCATGGCTAGTCATATACTTTTTTAAAATACTGAAAGTATACTGAATGACTGGGGTCAGTTTTACTTAACATTTTTCTACATTTTTACACAAGGTTTGATACATTTATTTATTATTCCACAAATTTTCACATGTTTGCAAGGACCTTTCTGACCTCAAGATCAATACTGTATGTTTAGACACCAGGAATGAAACTGCAGTTGTCCCTGTCTCTCAAGCCTTGTGACCTACATGATAGTGGACAGAACCTTACTCATACTCCTCAAGCAGCGTGAGCTCCTCATCCGAATTACTCACTGCAGCACAAAACACAACACCCCAGCACCACATAATTTCCCAAACAAAGCAGCCATTAATCTAGCCGCACTTCCTCTTCAGTTTAGCACAAGGCTAATTAGCTGGCTGCTTGGAGACAGAGGAAGGGCTTTAATTGATAAACGTGGGTATGAGAGTGTACAGAAGCAACTGCGGTGCCATGGCAGGGCTTAATCACAGGAAATAAGCCCAGGAATGGGGGGCCACGAGTGCCATTAGGCCCAGAGCATGCTGGGTAAAGAGGCAGCCATTAGAGAAACATTAAATTAAACTAATTCTCACTCAGGGATGAACGGACTAGTGTGGTGAGAGAGAAAGAGAGAGATTGAGAGAGAGAGAGAGAGAGAGAGAGAGAGAGAGAGAGATGTAAAGGAGGGAATGACTCAAATGAAACTGCTTGAAGGGTAAATTGGCTGCCTTTGTTTAGGGATAATATTAGTAGTTATGCTTAAATATCTCGCTAAGCACTTAGGATATGTTCCTGGGTTTCTTTACCTATTGCTCAGGTTCATGGCTAAAGCTTTGATCAGTGAATCAGTCAGCTTGCCAAAAGCTGCGTGACTACTGGATACTCTAAAATAGTAACATACGTCTAGTCTTTCTGTGGTCCAGAGAGTTGGATGGATACTTTAAATTGTATTCCAGTACAGATTACTGATTAACTGTTCATTTGAACCTGTATCTTATTCAAAAAGATTATTACATAATGTGATCATGTTAGTATTGGATTTCTTGTTTCTTTTCTAAAATAAATGAATAAAGACAAGACAAAAATTCAACAAAGCAACAAGGCCAACAAAGTGAGTTGTATGTCATGGTAAAACTATGCTGTTTTCCTGGGATTTTTTTTTTCAAAAATCTGTTGCTTTCTATACCAAAGTTAAGAGGTCAATCAATACAGAATTTGGTAGATGTCTTTCAAGAAGATAAGAAGATTGATAACAACCCTCATCAACAAGAATTATAAATAGAAGTAATTTTACTTTCTACTAAACTCCTTTATGACAAATAAATATAAATGGTAATTTATTAACTGAGCAAAACCTCTATACCACATTACAAATATGTGAGTGCTATTTTCTCTTAAGGCAGTCCACAGAACATTTACTGCCTTAAAAAAAATACCAACAAGATTTTTGTTTACATTTATGTAATCCTGAAAAGCTTTTACAAAGTTTCCACTATTATCAAATGTTAGATTTATAGCCAGTCAAACTGAAGTAAGTCTGCATTGCAACAATGGTGTTCCATTGCTGTTGATATTATGATAAAATTATTAATCATTAAACTTGCACAAAACTGAAAAACAACATTGCACAACTAAAAAGTAAGAGCACAGAAAATGTACACATTCTTTGAAGCTTGAAGCTGATTTTCTACATTCTGGAACAATTTTAAAAAGATGTTTCTAATCATTGGAGCTTTAAAGAGTGAAACCCATGTTTTAAATTTAAATTTACATTTGAATGTCATAAAGCCTCAATTTGTTGTTTTGTATTTAACTATAGATCTTACTGATTCAAAGTTTTTGAGATCTTTCTTACTCACAAACCAAAAACTTTACAACAGGACAATTTTATTTGATTCACAGTAAATGAGGAGCATCATGCTGTTGCATTTTAGGTGGCTAACCATGTGCCATAATCAAAAGCCACCAGGAAGTTGCCAGTGGTTGGTCTTTTTCAGGCCATTTCTTATGTAACTACTTCCTTGTCCCAAAGTGTGTTGAATTGCTCACTACTCTTTTTACCTGCAAGCTGATCATTTGACAGGCAGTTACCGAGAAACATCAGGAGGTAAAATCCTTCAGTCAAAGTTTTCCTGAGCACTGGTGTTAAAAGCACTGAGGCAAATCAAAGAGTAACAGCAGTAGCTCTTATATCACGGAATAAGATGAACCAGGCTATTTGAAATGTGCTTTGTGACTAAGTAGGGTTCTAAAGTTTCTGAATTATTGTGTCAGATTCGTTTATGATTATAATTCAGAAACTGCTGAAGTCTCAGGCATTGCATAATAAAAGTTAGACTTGACAAATAAATTACTAGTAAAGTAGTCTTTTCACACTTTATGGTATAGTGCAGTGTCCTTGTTAAGGAGTTTACCTGATTTACTTGATTTACTAAAGACACACTTTTTGTGGAGCAGTTTTCACTTTCAGAGTGCAGCAAGTCTTACAAAGGCTGTAAGCTTTTCTTTAAAACTTACCAGCATAACCACAAAAGTAAGACTCCCATGACACATTACTCACCGGTCTAATGTACACTAGAATATTGTTAAACAGCTTGTGGGTGACACCTCATTGTCTTTAGGTCACTTTAAATAATCATTCAAGCAGTTCAACAATTTTGTCTTGTCCCATGTCTAATTATGGGGATTTTTGACTGTGCAATACTGTTTGAAAGATACTAGTAATATCATTAGTAGTAATATAATTAGTAGTAATGTTAACTGCTTAAAGTCCATGCAGTTCATTGGCTCGTGTGCTTAACATTAGTAAACAAAAGTAAGTAGTCATTTTAAGTAATCATTTCTATTATTTAAATAATAGAATGTCATATTCTGCTCACAGACAGCATTTTATTGTCATGGCGGCTGAGGGGAAAGACACAGCAGCAGGCAGCATACTTTTCTCAGGTGAGTTTCTTTATTTCAAAGTTCAAGTTTGGGCTCACAAAAACAAAACACAACCCCAATAGTGTCTCCTTTCCTCTGAGGACCTTCATTCCACGACACTCCTTTGTTTCACGCTACCCCTCAGATCTCAGGAGGACCTTCTCTCCGGGGCGACCTTAGCCACCATCAGGACTTATTCTTCAATGGCACAGGAGCACACACCTGAGCGGGACAGTCATTGTGGTTGAAGTTCACAAGCACACCGCAGCACGTTACAGTTTCCAAAATGAGCCTCCTCATCAGCACAGCAGAGAAATACGGTTTCGCAGAAGCTGACTCACAGCACTGCAGAGTAATACAATTTCAAAGGTGCACTGGAACCGGCACATGGAAGGGGAATACTGTTTCCCTTCCGGAAGACACAGAAAGGAGCATAGAGATACTGCTTCTACCTTGGGTTCTACTCACATTCCCTCTAGCCTCGAGCTGTTGTTTCTGGGTAGTTACTGCACTAGCTCTCGGGCTCAGCTTTAAACACACATACAGCCAATCACACAAAGCAGATATTAACAACCACTCTTAGTGACAGGTGGACAAGTCATTAGGTGCCTCGCCTCCCGGTGCCTGCGGCAATGCAGTTCCTAGCACCTAATGACCTTACACACACACACACACACACACACACACACACACACACACACACACACACACATACACACCCCATGTCCAGAGCCCCTGTCTCCTAATACTCAGGTGTCCTACTTCGCACCAGCTGAGGCGGAGACTCACCAAACGTCACATTTATCCTCTTTACATTTAAATAAGTAGCACTCAGTCTATACCACTCAGAAATCAGTAGCCTTTATTATGCGAAGACCTAGTCAAATGTTCTCCTCCTAAACAATGAAACTGAACACATGACTGGCTTCTTGGAAAAATTGTACAATTCCTGATACATTCTGTCGCACGCACCAGGGCATGTGGCGTCTCCAGGCATCGGAATCAACGTACGTAAGGTATTTAAACAGGAAACGGGGTTTCCTCCGCACCAGACATTGAACCAATGTTGGCCCACCCAACCAGTAAACCGACGCTCCAATTTCATGAGTACTCTGGTTCCTCAGAACCATCAACTACCTGTCTGTGTGCGTGTGAGAATGCGAGTGTCCTGGTGGAGGCTTCTACTCCAAAACGGGAGCATTCTCAGATCAAAGTGTGTGACTTACCTGCTCATTCGTGTGTGTCCGCGTCTGGGCTTTCCACCACGCTACAAGTGGGCTTACTTCCAGTCATTGTTGTCATCTCTGTGACACATTCCTTTACCGTTTAAACAATGCTTCAATATTTACTCTCCAATGGCAACTTCCGCTGCTTCAAGCCAGAAGTGTGAATCTTGTCATTGTTATTAGAACCTCCATGCTTGTACAAACACATGACACACCAAAAGCAATTCTAGAAGGATTGCTGGTCCTAACGGCAGGTAGTAATTTCAGTTAATTGCTAGTTGAGTTGTTTAACGCTGCAGCTGCTTGGTGGTTTGTCTCTCACCTGAAACCAGAATAGACCTGTTCATCTAAGTGAGGGAACAGTAGAGAAAGGATGACAGAAGATATATGAAAATGTGGGAAAAAAGGAACGCTTGGGGGAGAACAAGAACAAATAAATGTAAAGAAAAAGAGAGAGAAAGAGAAAGAAATGGCTCAAAACAGGTAATATTCTTCACTTATAGCTATTGGAAGTGTGTGATTATGGCTGTCCAAACATTCGCACATGTTGAAAGTGAATGAATAAGTATGAGACTGGAAGGCTGGAAAGACAGACACAAACAGGCTATTGTTTGTTTGTGTGTGTGTGTGTGTGTGTGTGTGTGTGTGATCTCATACACACTATAATAAAAGTGTGGGTGAAATATCAATGATGCTGGTATCACTATAATATCATCCCTAAACAATACAGATTCACTCTTCACTGCTTGCATTTACTTCATCTGCCCACCCTGAATTTGAGACAATACTGACATTTGTTTCTGACATTTTTTCCCCCTTTCTCACAGAAGATATTTACAGTATACAGGACAGTTTACCCTTGTCCCATTTTAAACACAGAGAATATTGATACACCATAAAGACAAGGCATTCTATGGCATTGTGTCATGACAGGGGGGTTGAGTCCCCTGTCGTGATTTACCTTTGGAATGACGGGGACAGGCTGGCAGGCTTCCATGTTGGTGCTCGACTTATTTACGAGTGAAACAGGGAAACAAAGCAAACCAGGCACGGTGGCCGTCAGGGCAAAACAGGACTAGGGTAGAAATAAGGCGATGGACACATGGTGCACGTAACAGAAAACAAGACTTAAATACAAAGGATAATAATGAACAGAATACAGAACAGGTGAAAACACAACACGTGACAAAACAAAAACCCAGAACACATATCAAAATAAGAGCCCTCCAAAACATGAACAAAACAGAAAACAGTGGCCTCTAGCGGCCACGGACCGTGACAAATTGGTTAAGAAGAGAATGCATATGACATGCTTTTTGGCTTTTTACTGAAACATTGCAGTTCCTTTTATTGTATTTTTTGTCCTTAGGCATTTGCTTATAGTGAATCTATGTAGGATTTCTTTTTTTGATTATCCAGTTTTGTATGAAAATCAATACAAATATTTTAATAATAAAGACAAGGCATCTTGTACTTTCTATCTTATTTCATGGAATGCCTCAATCACCAATCAAAGCCCACTGGCCCTTTTAGAGATTAGATCTTTTTAGTTCTGTACCACATACTACCAAATACGAGAAAAGTCCATTGGCAGTGTGGGTGGACAAATGCTCTTACAAATAAAGCTTCCTAAATAAAGCTTCCTTTTTTGACTAGGTTGTATGGTTCCAGTCCTTTAAGTGAACGTTACCTTTATATGAACGTTATGTGGTGGTTCTTAAAATTCTCACATCTCTTATTTACCAAAAAAATGGTTTCACTCACTGAAAATTTCTTTAGGGACCAAACGTAGTTATTACATTGTGTCTCATAACTTTCTGTTATTTATATGGTGAAGAACGTGTGTGTAAAATCTCATTCGCAAATTATGGTTCTTTGAAGAACCATGCTTTGAAAGGGATCCTAGAGAAATAAGAGTGGCTCTTCTAAACCAGGTTATGAGTGGCTGTTGTCCAGTACAGTTCAGTTGCTCAAACATTTTTTGATTGCCAGGATTAGTGGGTGTAACGGTCTGGTCTGGCTTTTCTGTTTTTTGGTTCTGTTTTTGTTCTTGTTTTTGGGGACTTTTATTTTGATTGCCTGTTCTGTTCATGTGTCACATGTTTTTTGATTGTCACCTGTTTTGTGTTCATGCACTGATTGTGTTCCGTATTTAAGTCCTGTTTGTGTTTGAGCACGTTATCTGTCCATCACCTCATTATTGTCTCTTTTTGCCTGTTATGTGTGTTTATCCCTAGCCTGTAGCCTGTATCTGGTTCCTGTTCTTGACGGCCCTTGTGCCTGGTTTTTCTTTCAGTGTTTTTTCTAGTTGTAAATAAAGTTCATTCAGCATGGATTTCTGGTCTCAGTACTGGGCCGTGCCCCGAGGTAGCTCATGGCTGAGGGCTAACCCCCTCAGCCGTGACGCATAGTGTTTATTTGTCTTTTTTCTGTTCAGTGGGTATTAAATAAAGGTAAAAACGACTTGTAATGTAACTGAGTTCATGTAATTGTTTTATTCCAAGAAATTTACACTATGTAAAGGGCATTTTTAAATAGTAAAAAAGGGAAAAATGGCCTTGATGTGTCAGTGACAATTTATAAAGGAACTGTGGCTGGATTAACGGTGGTAACTATGATGAATAATATGATGCAATAATCTAAGTGGCTTGTATTTTAGTAAAGCGTTAACAGGATTCACCTAATTGATAATTTATCAAATGCTAGAACAGGCAGAGGATATAAGGCTGCACAGGTCCTGCTGTAGAATGGACATGATCCATCTCTAACAATCCATCATGAACAGCTGCTGAATCTGAACAGTCAGCAAAACCATGGATGTCATCATATCCTGACGCATCTCCATGCAGCTTAAGAAGAGTGATGAAATGTCATGGCATAAGGGTTGGTTAAAAGGCATACTGTTGAGCACTAAATCTTTCTTTTTAATAAAAAAAAATAGCTGAATGTAATGCATACATGTTTTGACAATGTTACAACCAATGTATTTATATATCTGTATATTAAATTACAGCAGTTTAGCACTAAAGTTAAAAAGAGTACTTCAGCCAGAATTGCCTTTTGTTTGAGGCACAACACAGGACAGAAAATAAGAGCAAAAACAGTCTGTTTATTTCTGTTTATAAAAAATGTGAGTGTGCAAGTGCACCACCATGTAAGGCACCTTATCAACCCTCAGCCTTGAGCAGCTGTCATAGTAAAACATGCAGCTATGCTTTACAACTATCGCCTCTGTAGATCCACATTTACACATACATGCACACACACCTACGCACCTGCTGCAAAAGTGCTGAATCATCATATCTGTCAACTAGCAATCTCACTGTAACTCACTGTCATAAAAATAGACAGACACACAACAGGATGTACACACACAAACTTGACTGCATAACAGTTCTGAAAGATATGAGAATATGACCACCTCCCCAATCAATACAATTATTACCAAAAGAGAGAGGGAGATGTTTATTTGACATGGAAGTGACATGGAAGTGTGTGTGTGTGTGTTAGTGTGCTGCCTACAGTGTTTCACACGGAGCTGTGCTCTGTAGCCATTTTGGACCATCTTATATATGTAAAGTTTCATCAGCGGTCTGTTTCTAACCACAGGACATTTTTGGCTGGATACTTCTCGTTATTGGAATTCCCTATTCAGCAGTCTTGTGTTTACCCTGTGCCTGCCCATGCAAACACACACACACACACACACACACACACACACACGCACACACACTCTCTAACGTGCCACTACCATGTCACTGCATACTTGCAAAGTGCACCTGAATGGTCAGTGAAGCTGAAACATTGGACAATAAGTGTAGACACATGGTAACTAATGAAGTAGCACATCATTATATAGGTGTTGCATTGTTTGTCATTATAATGAACGTAGAGTTCACCTTTTCCCATTGGAAGTCTTGTAGGAAAACATCAGCTATAGGCTAAATGATGACAGGAGCTAACTTTCATCATGGCCTGCAGCCTCTCCCGAGTGACACTTAAATTGGCTCTTAATAGATGTGTTTTTGCACTGTTTATAATGGCAGCTTAAGGCTCCAATAGATAGACTTAATTATCAATCAATTTTCATTGTGTCATCAGAGAGGGTGAAGAAACCATTTGTCTCTCCATGTCTCTCTTAGAGCTACACTCTTAAAACCAAAGGTTCTAGTCTATGACAAACACCTTTTGGAATTTCCTTTAATATGAGAAGAATGGATGTATTACGAAGAGGGTCTTTAAACTTTAAAAAAAGGTTCTTCACACTCACATATCTTAGTACACAAAAGTAATTCTTTGAAAAAGTAATTCTTTGAAAAGCACGTCAGGGAACAGTTCTATGGAACCCTTTGTGACAGCTTTATTTCCTACAGGGGTCTTACAGCACTTTCACAGGGCTTTTTATTGGCCATGTTCAGCCCACTTTCTCTCTCGGTCTCTCTCGCTCTATCTATCTTTCTCTTCCTGTCTCTCCATCTCGCTCTCCTTCTCTTTCCTTTTCTTTATTTATCTTATGCTCACTGTCTCTCTGTAAGATGGATTGTGAAGTTGAATCTCAGCTCCAGTGTACTGCACTCCACAAAAATGCTGGGGTAATGCTTTCTCCTCACTGCCTTTTTGCTTATTTTCTATTACAAATGTTACCTAATACAAAACATTTTCATTTGAATTAAATAATCCATGACTAATGCTCCCCTTTCATGTAGAATATTATGTATTTGCATTTTCCCCCACAAATAGTGTTTGGGATTTTAAAAATTTAAATGGAAATGCTAGCATCTTCAGTTGGTAAAGGAGACCTTTCATTATGGGAACAGATGTGATGGTTTTCATATATTTCATGCATATCTAATGTAGGCGCTTTTAACAAATACTGCTGCACAATAATTGAATGCATTTTTCATGGTCAGCGGTTAAGCACTTTTGGGGCCCAGCTGGAAATGAAGATGTAAAGTTGCAAAACAAACCACAGCCACATTCAAATTTAACTGGTAAATCCATATGAGTACCCCTTGAGAGATCATATTTCAAACACATCACACAGATCCCCTTTCAAGTACAAGATTGTAATGGGTCATGATTTTTTTTTTCATACATAAGAAAATACAATGAGCCATGAGAGCTTAGGCTAAATACTCCACTGAGAGCTCAAAACTTTTGAGTAAAAGTCTGTCTAAAATATGTATTCTTTCCTCTCATTTGTGTCTTGTTAAAAATAACAGATCTGACAATGCCAAAATCAAAACCCACATCAGGGTAATACATCTAAATCTAAAATACTTTATATTTTATCTACATATTTTTGCTTAAATAAAAATTATCATATTAATGTTGCTTGCCTCATTGGTATAACTGTATCTCTTTTCTCTAGTTTTGTCAACTGATGAGACTTTATATTTGAACATTTTGTTTGTAAATGTACAAATACATATGGGAAGAAGCAGTGCCTTGACTGAAGGTTGCATAAGTGTTCAGCATCATCAGTTCTGGACATGATTCGAGCCTTGGCCAAAGAGAGAGAGAAAGCGAGGGAGAGAAACAGAGAGAGTTTGAGAGAGGGAGGGAAAAAGACAAGATGAGATAGACAGAGAGAGGGAGACAGAGAAAGAGACAGAGATACAAAGAAGACCAAAAGAAGGAGAGTAGCAGGTTTAGGGAGTGGGTGAGAGAGATACAGGAAGAGAGAGAGGCAGCGAGAGTGAAAGACAAGTAGAAAGAGAGCGAGCAAGAAAGTGAAGTAGAGTTAGAGAGAGGAAGGAAGGGATAAAGACAAGTAGAGAGAGAGAGAGAGAGAGAGAGAGAGAGAGAGAGAAACAGTGAGAGAGGGATACAGGGAAAGAGAGAGAGAGAGAGAGAGAGAGAGAGAGTTGGAGAGATGGGGGGGGTGTAATTTAGTGCAGTCTGGAACATTTCTCCACCCTTCAGATAATGACATGGCACCCTGTCAGACTCGACTCGCACAGAACGAAAGGGAGGGGCCACTGAGTCAATTGGAAATGATGGAGGCAATGCTGTTCTACTGGTTATAACATCTCTGCAAAGTTGAATGTGTGTGTGTGTGTGTGCGTGTGTGTGTGTGTGTGTGTGTGTGTGTGTGTGAGATCACAAGAGATATTGGTTCAGCTATCTACATGCAATGCTGTTTTTTTTTTTTTAATTCCTAATTGTTTCTATATTAAATGTTGGACTCATACTCACTGATTATGAAACAAGTTCCTGATTGTTTTTTTTTCTTTTTTCTTTTCTGCCTACTAATTCAGCACTTGCGTATTTTTTTGAATGTTAAAAATGATCTTGTACCATATTGCACATCCTTGTGGTATTTTAGATATATTAACACTGTGTCCTTTGTATCCTGTAAAATCTGAAGCCATGCTGTCTCACTGTATACATGTATTTAGTTTTAAATATTTTTCTCAATTGCCTTTGATCTGACAGCTTTGTAATGTGCCTCCTTTAAAAACCAGTCCCTTTAACTGCAGTGTGAAAGAGTGTTGGCAAATTCTAGGCTAAATAATATAAGTAAAATAAGTAAAATATTTCCTTATGTATATTTCCTCACTGTTTTCATGGTAAGCTATTGCATAGTTTATTGTTAATTTGTGGAAACTTATCATTTTGAAAGCTGCAATGTTCATTTACCGTCTAAAACTCTTGATGTAAAATACTTTTTGGATTGGTGCATCCCTAACATGTGCGTGTCGGCTGCATAGGTATTAGTCATTCTCCCCTGCAGTGCAGTCTGGTAAGTATAGTCAGATACCATCTAAAGAAAGAAAGAACAGATGTTTCTGTGTTTGGAGTTCTGTCTAGCAAAAGTGTTTGTGTTTGTGTGTATCTGACAGTATTAGAAAGTTGCATGAGCTGACTCTTTCAAGCAGGCAGTAAGTAAGTTACGCTAATGCTCTATGAAATGACGCCAGCAACATCAGTCAAAAGATTTTTATCGAACACCAGAGTCTCATGATGTGGCCAATTTACTGGTTGGTCTACAGTTACGTTTCTACACTAATTCCACTAGTGCTGTCACTTAATTTTTGTCATCTCAGTATATGTATATATTTGCCAAATTTTCAAAATGTGTGTTTGTATATAAAATATGGTATTTAGGGCTACCATGTGTTATATTGGATGCAAATATTTATCTGTATTCAGACACAAATGTCTCTATTTTGTCATCTATTCCACAACATTGTCACCACTGACATAACATAAAATATGTAAGTTCTGAAGTACATAAATTGTGCAGTTAGTCAGGCATTTTGCACATATGGCAGGATACCAAATGACAATTTGTTAGACATATTGCTTACTATTATGAATAAAAATGTCTGGAACTTTATCTCTATGCAACTACTTAATATTCATAGTGATGAGCCATATCATTGTTTGCATCAACTGTATTTAAGCTTAACCATAGGCTTGTATAATTAGAGGCTAATGATAAACTAGTACGAGATTCATACATTACGTAAAGCCCCCCTTTATGCCTTTGTAAAGAACATGCTTTACACCTGTACACATACCTATATGTAGTATATGCACATACCTATAATAACATGACCAGTTTGAGCAGCAGTATGTGTGTGTGTGTGTGTGTGTGTGTGTGTGCGTGTGTTGGGATAAGCACTAAGTACCAAATGTTTGCTGTTAGTTGAAATGAGGAAAACTATTATTTAGAATATGTCCTGCTGGTTATATGTTTTTGATAAAGAATATACAGTAGCACTTTATTTCAAAGCTACCAATGTAGGGACTTTGTAACACACACTTAAGCTTTGAATAACATTTATCCCGCAACACTTGATGTATAAAAATGAAATAAAATTTGTATAAAATAAAAATGTTTGTTAGTTGGCCTTCACATTGGCACACTGTTTTTGTTACACTGTCACAAAATATGTCTTCCTATTAGCACTCATAATAATTACTCAAGCACTGCTCTTTACACAGAATGGAATCACATGGCAGGGTGGAAAGGTTTGCTGTAGTGGAGGGTAAAAACATCTCTCACTGAACAAAAAGTATGTCTCACTGAATTTTTTTTTTCTAAATTTATTTGTGGCCAATTTCCAGGCATGAGCAAGGCCTTGCCTTGACTAACAGTGTTGTGGGTGATTGGCAGAGTACAAGGTCAATTATGTTCTCTTGAACTTCTGGCTCTGGATGACTCTCACATCATTGGGATTCAAACTCATGATCTTCTACTGACAGAAAATGAACAGAAAACCATAGGAATGAAGGGGTGTTTGTCCTTTCCCTAATATATAAGTACTCTGCTTGTTTTTATTGTTGGTTATCCATTCGCACAGTGGTTTAGCATAACTGATTGTCAGAGTCGAGGGCGCGAGCCTCGGATCA
>JBBPDB010000011.1:11767845-11779044 GCA_037974465.1 Brachypetersius altus
CTGGCCACTCCATGTTTTCCAGCTCTCCATCTTGTTCTTTTTTCTAAGGTAGTTCTGGCAGAGCTTGGACTTATGTTTTTGGGTCCCTATCTTGCTGTAGGATGAACCCGACCAACTAGGCACATACCAGAGGGTCCTGCGTGGCGCTACACAATTATTTCCCATTAACCTTATCATTTTAAACCTCTCGCAGTTCAGCACTGTCCTTTGTACCATTTCATGCTGTTCATTGGAATTGAACTGTTTGAATTTCAATAAAAAAAAGCTTGAAACACTGTCATTTGTCATTTAAGTCTGTGGCCCTGGGTGCTTTGGCTGGAGTTTGAACCAGTCACCTTTTCTCTCTCAGTATGGAGGCCTTACAGCCCGAGTCGCTGCCAGCTCAGATAGTGATCAGGCTCATAAAAGCATGGTGGGGTTATTGAGAGGGGAAAGAGCACTTTAGTTCACTTTGATTTCAGTTCATATATCATCCTCACAGTGGGCCATTGCTTTATAGCAGGTGAGGACTCTATGTGCTTCATTCAGTTTGGCTGTGATCATTTCACTGTTTACACTTGGCAGCCAGTCAGTGACAACAGCAGGAGACTTCACACGGTATAGATGACACAGAGGTATGGAATACATAAATGATGGAGTGAACTAGAAAGGAAAACATACAATTGGAGGACTGAATTATTGGCTTTTAGTTTTTTGTTCACTCATTCATCCATTCAATTATTTACAATTGTGTACGACACTTTCTTAACAAACAAATAATCATTGCATTTCAAGATTCGCGAAAACACTTCACTGACTAGTGGTTAAGGCATTAGCCCTGTGATCAGAAAGTCCGGGTTCGATTCCCAAGACCACTAGGCACCGCTGAGGTACCCTGAGCAAGGTACCGTCCCACACACACACACACACACACACTGCTCCCCGGCGCCGTGTCCCTGCTGCCCCCTGCTTCACTTGGTGAATGGGTTAAATGCAGAGGAAGAATTCCGTGTGCTGTGGTGTGTTCACTTATGACAAATGGTCACTTTCACTTAATTGGAGAATGTAGTTGGGAGAGAGGGCTTAATTTCTCCACTGGGAGGTTGCTGTGACCTCTGTAGTCCATTCTGACCCCTGTATTCCTCAGTACAGCCGAAAGAGGATCTGGATATTAGCATAACGACGGCAAAAACCTTCTTAGAAACTTTCAAGCAAGCACCATTTTGACTTAAATGTACTGTCAGGATATTGTACCAGAAGCACTGTTTCAGGTCTCTGAGAGGCAAGTTGATCACATCGTGTTCCTCACTTTATACTATATTAAAAACATGCACCACTTTCTTCTCATCCCTTAAAGTTCCTGTACAGCAGCTTCCCTTTTTGTTAATAAAAGGATTTTTATGCATTGTCTGAAAACGGCCATGCTTTATTTGAAGCTTCAAAACATATTTGACCTTGTTTTGTTTTCATAGTGCTGTATCTGGAACTTTCAAAAGACCTTCTCAGCAACGCAACCAGTGTCTGTAAAAGCCTTTTAGCTGTTCTGCATGATCAGACATGAAGATCTAAAGCTTCCAGAGTAGCAATGTCTAGACATCACACCCAGTGTAGGTAAAGAGAAGTCACTTGTTGACTCCAATGTCAAGTATTTTGGTGGATAATCTGACAGATTAGGTCTTTAATTCACGACTGGAGGAGTTTTGGTTTAGGACTTTACAAATTAAATCACTAAACTAAACTTAAAAACACAAAGTACTAACTGCAGCACTTCCAACAAATATAGTGATTCTATCAGATAAAAGTGAAAGTGATTTTATTATTATTATTGTTATTATTACTATTATTATCTCGCAGGAATCATTAGGCCTTCTCTGGAAGCCTGGAAGGCCTTTTCAGGAGCAGACTGAGAAACCTGAACCTGACACAGGCCAGACAAATATCTGTTCACATTTTCTCTCTGTTTTCCTCATATTTCAGATATTTGTTCATTGAAAAGTACACCATCGCTCCCACAGCTATCTGTTAGAAACCACATATCAGAGGACTGATGCGTTCTACTCCATTCGCATCTGAGACTGTTCTTCTCTGTTCTATCCTGATCTGCTCTGTTTAATTCTATCATGCTCTTTTCTGTCCAATGCTAGTTTATTCTAATGCATTATATTCTACTCAGTTCCATCAAATATGGCTACATTCCATTGTTTTATATCTATGATAATGATGTATGCTGATTAATTCTACCCTACTCTATCGTAATCGATTATATTGTGCTATTCTGTTCTACGCTTTTCTGTTCCATCCGATTGAGTTGTATTCTGATCTGTTCTTTCCCATTCTGATTGATTATTTGGTATTCTATTCTATTCTATTCTATTGCTCTATTCTTATCTATCCTATTGTAATCAATAATATTTTGTTGTATTGTATTGTATTGTATTCTATTCTATTCTATTCTATTGTAATGGATAATTCTATTATATCTTGTTCTATCTTTGTTCTGTCTAAACTTCTAACTTTATGGATCTAATATAATTATGCGCACTTCTGCATCTTTTACTCACAGTCTACTCTCTGTCAGAATAATTATGCCACGGCTGTTTGGCCGTGTTCAGAACATTTAAAATGCTTCCCAATTAGCATTTATAAAAATATCGCTTTAACATTATTTGTTGCCACGAACCTATTCCCCTTCCGCCCACACGGACTGTCCCAGCCCAATGGAAGCACAAACCAAGCCAGATGGAGAGATTGAATCATTTTAATGGCAAATAATTACTGAAAGCGTTGAAATTTGTGGCACGAAGAGACCACAGGCATAACCGGCCAATAAGTGGCCCCTGTCTCCTGCTGGTGGGTCAACCCATCCCTGCAGAGATGGAATACAGACCCCACGAGCCGATTCCAGCCTCTACCATCTGCCTGGGCCACACTGCCAGCCTCAGTTTAACAATGCTTTCCCCTCGATGGCCTATTTGTTCCCATTCGCAATTCCACATCGCATTTAAAGGTAGCATTAGCATAACCATTCAGGTGGAATAATGGCCTCCCGTGCTCCTTCACCATGAAAATGAAGTGGGGAAAATCTGGGAACGGAAATGTTTCTGGCGCATAGGACGGCTTGTGACGGAGTCAACAGTTTCACAGCAGGCGTCGCACTCCAGTTCACGGAACACTTGTAAAACAACTGTGACAGATGTGCCAATCGTTTAAAATTGCTTAGCCCAGCACAGAGTTAATGGAGCTGATATAACTGCCCGATGACTATAACCATTAAACAACATCCCTGATGACAGCCCTCAGGAGGAGGAGAAGAACGTTGCAATTGCTTTCTTCATCTGCATTCACGAAACAAAAGGCCCCCTATAAAAGACGCCAAAGCTCTCTGCATGCAAAAATGGAAATTACAGTGTAGCGTACATGTATATGCCATATACTCACTAGGAAGGCGTCAGGAGGATCATATACCTTAAACCTTCGCATTGGTGCCACAACAAGCACAAACAAGGTTAAAGCCGATTATCTGGTTTGAAAAAATACCATTTTGTTCAATTTAACTTGGCTGTGATTTGCATATATGCTTAAAATTTCTCTAATCAATATAAACACGTGTGTTTTAATGCAGACATGTCTTGCAGGGGCTAGTGGGTTCATAAAAATGTTAATCAAAGAGTTAAATCAAGCATTTGTGAAAAATATCACAATATGATGTATAGGCCACATCGCCCAGGCGTACTGCAAAACTTTCTGAGAAGAGCAAAGCCTGAAGGGTCACGTGTCCCTCATGTGGAACTTCCTATTTCTAGGTGGAAGCGTGTACTTTTAAGAGGTTATGCCACTGCGGAAAGACAAAGCAGAAAGTCTAAAGTCCTACAGTACACCGAGTGTCTGTTTAAAAAGAGGTCAACTTCCCAAGCCATGGAGCTAATCCGCAGTCAGCACTTCCTCTGCGATAACACACTTCTGTACACCAGCAGACCTGTCTGACAGCTTTTATAGGTTCAGACTGTTCTGGCTGTTGATGCTGATGTGTGTGAACTAGGTCATGAACAGAGTAACTGTGAGCACACCAGTGTATCAATCCCATATGCACTTGAAGAGCTCCTGCATGCGCTCATTTATTCACCATACCTACACCCAGCGGCCAGTTTATCAGAAACACCTACCATTTCCAGGCCAATCTGACTATTGCTTATCTGTTTGGCAGCAGCTAACATGTAGAACCACTGAACAAAGGATTTTACAGTTTCATTAAGATTCAACATTCAAAACATGTGTCATATGTGCAGTAGAAATTTTACAGTAGCAAAATTACAGTATGAGGTGGGTCAGCTGTTAAGGAGTCTGAGGGCAATGGGAAAGAAGGAGCTGTTGCGTCGGGAATTACAGCTTTATGCTAAATTCAGTTATGAAGTGACCCCTTTTGTCATACGAGAACACCGCACAGCCCATACTGTGAACAGCACAAAATGATTTCTTTGCATTTAGCCCATTCACCAAGTGAAGCAACAGGCAGCCAAGAACACAGCGCCCATGTTATACTAGGCATAAAGACCAGAGTGTGGTGCAGGGTACACAGCCCCTCCCCATATTTGCGCCTCCCTCCATTTAATGTTCAAGCCCACTGTCATATTAATTCCTAGCACTCAAAATGTCCAGCGTGGGGATAAGAATCTGAATAAAATGGCAACCCAGTGTGTTACAAAGAAAACCAAAGGATGCCAAGCTGTTTCTCACACCTGACCTGAACTTGCAAAAGTCTTTGTGGTCAGCCATCACAACTCCTCCCATCAATCTCTCTGGCCCATCCATTTAATTCGTCATTGCCTCAGACGGACACGGAGCAGCAGACATGCTGTCATTACACTATCAGCAGACAGGGCCAAGAGTATCTTTTACTAACAGGCAGAGCTAGGCCCCCTGTTTTCTTTGGCTGGTCCAGGCTGTGTTTTTCAGTGTCTGAGAAGCGAGGATGTTCTTTAATCGCTCCATCCGACAAACGGCTGGAAATCAACCATCCTGCAGCATGTTTTCAAAGGGCTATTGTGAACTGAGGGGGAACTGATGTTGACAAGGACGTGATCCTTCTGCTTCCATTCCTGTAATCACTCAAAAAAACTGCATTTAGCCACTTCTGCAGAGGACGAGCACTAGGGCGCTTTCTGTGCTGAACTGATTAAAGACAGGAGGACTGATTGGTTAAGCATTGAGGTGGGAGTTGGGGTTGGAACAAAATATTTAGCGAAATCATTGACCCGAGACAATGATGCAAACCATATGCCAGCATCTGCATAGCCAAATGTATTACAGCCAAGAGCCTTGGGGGTGCGCGTTCATCCTAAATTCATTCCGTCCTTCATTTGTATCAAATCCCTGAAAGCGCTCTGACTGTAGGAAGATATATTTGGACAAGGATAATGGGATACTATATGGGATCTCTTTGATTTTCCATGTTGTAAGCTCACCAGAAAGCAGAGTGCATCAAGTCGACTCAAGCCAGCGTCTTATGCAAGCGGCCTAGCTACAGGCCTGGCGGATGCTATGGTACTGGGATCACTGCATTCCAAGCCCCCGAAGGGAAGTCGAAATGTCCTTGAACTTCAAAGGAAACTCCTCACACCATCATTCAGAGGTGGATTAGCTTCAGTGAATGGCGTAATGGTGATCCAGCCATACAGGCAGACATTTAAAGTGATTAGCACAAGGAAAAGATGCTCTCAAATCTTGAAATAGACACAACACACAATATGTCAGTAATAGCATGGATAAAGATAAAACTGTGCTGAACATATGTCTCATAATCTCCACAGAGTCTGGACAAAAGTGGAGTTGACCAAGTTGACAAAGCATCTCTAAATGACCATTCAAAAGATTAGCGCTTGAGTTGGCATCGGCAGACCAGGTTGATGATCGGTTATTAAGGACTGTATTAAAAGATGATTTAAAAAAGCTCATTGCTACCTGGATCAGGTTGAGGTAGAAGACTGAAAATAAAATAAATAAATTACTTTAAATATTTAAATTACTTTAAATGATCAGCTAGCAAGTACATTCTATAGCAGAGATGCTAGCTAGCTAACAAATAGCTAATTCAACATTCTGGTAAAATGCAGAAGAATAGGTTGGATAATTTATAATCTGACACCTAGGGTTACTGTGCTACTCAGCATGGCTGCTGTTAAACAACCTGCTAGCTAGCCGTTTAAAATCCTTTTGTTAAAATCCCGCTTTGCTTTGGACACCACCTTTACTTCGTTTTGTAGATTTAGGGTTTTACTGCAAGCTAAAAGAGAATGACACTGCCTTGTACATCTTTTTTCTTTCAGGCGAGTATTGAGTCTCCTTCCCCTTATCTGATGGCCAACAGCTTTTAAAGATGTTTTCCCTAATGACTTGTCTCATTTGTCTATCAACAAAATAGGTGTGATATGACAGATAAGCTTCTTCCGTCACCGCCACTTTATGGGTGGAATTAGCCACCGTTGTGCCGTCTCTCTGCTCAAGCTATGACCAGTTGGCAATGGCTTAAAGTTCATCACGACTTTGTTAGCATGTTTAGGCAAGACAGTCCGGTTCCAGGCCCAGTAACCATGGCAATAACAAACTGAGCGCTATGTTGCTAATTATCTGGCTGATTGCAGAGTATGTCTGCCATTGATTCAGGCAATTACCAGGTACAATTATAACTAAAGCAAACAAGGTGGTGGTAATTGCTGTGCTGGGCGAGACTGGGGTTCAAACAGGCAAAGACGGGACTGTTCAAGCTGGAGGATCAGCTGGGTGCCACCTTTTTAAGTGCTTGGTTCATTTAGCAGTGAGCCGCTAATTTATCACAATGAATAGACTCATGTGTGAAGTGCAAGGACGTCACTTCATTTGGAGTCTCCAGCAGTCCTTGCTAGTTTTCACAATCAACCTGTTGCTCCTGAAGCAGCACAATAATAAGCCAATTCTCACAAGGCAAGCTTTTCCATACATACTAATGTGACTAATCATGCCCTGGTTTATCCCACATAAAGCCGCAGCAACCCCATTGACTCGCAGGATGTAATTTCCAGGTTGTTCTGAATTTACATACAGAATGCTTTTGGGCTGCAACGGAAATCTGTGGCCTTTGACAGCAATTGGCCTAGATCTCCCAGAGTGGTTGGGAAGTAAACTGGACAAATCGTCTTTTCCCTCAGAGGCCTTCAGCGGAACGTAGCCCAGGTTAAAGTTCACACCTCGGGTTTTCCGAAACACTTTCTGAATGAGGCACTTGTCAAGTGCAAGGTACTTGAGACAAAGGGTTAAAGCTAAGTGGGATTGTATATTGGGTTCTACAAAACAGTCAGCAGATATGGTGCTGCGCAGGCTCCAGGACCTCTCAGCCACACAGTTAAGCTGGAACTTTACCTACAGTGAGAAAAGTCATAAAAAGTGCTATAAGAAGCACGTCAAAGCTGTACAACAGCATGGGCACTCGGACCGGTCTGCAACTGTGAGATCGGACCAGATGGGCTAGCCTTCAATCTCCACAGGCATCAGTAAGCCTTAGACGCCCATGGTCCTGTCACCTGGTCACTGGTCCTTGGGCTACTTTTGGTAAGTACTGACAACAGCATACTGGGAACTCCCCACAAGACCTACTGTTTTGGAGATGCTCTGCCTAGACATCACATTCTTGCCTTTGTCAAAGTCTCTCAGATCCTTACACTTATTTTATATTTTCAATAGATTTTCAATATTTTGGTAAGAAATGTGCTCTGAGAAATAATACAGACTGTCTGAAACAGAGGCAACATTTTGTTACACACCTACTAGGCCATCTGTGACTGATTTCTCCTTCAAAGCAGATGTTATAAATAGGCTCCTCCACGCCAGAAACAAAGACATATCTGTGAGCGGCGAGGCCCTGCAGCACAGTTAACTCTGCCCTCTCTTGTTCACCAAGCCTAAGAAGCAGAAATGACCACTTCCTCCTCCTCCTCCCAGGCTGATGGCAAGAGATGGAGGGTTATGCTTTAACTAGTGATAAATTGTGTAAAGTTGACTGCAGCGCTGCTGTTCTCCTGCTTTGTTCCTTCCCTGAAAGGTCATCTGGCTGGGCTTCACTCTGCGAGAGGCCAGTGGCCTGTGTGGCAACTTTAGGGCCCCTGGCAACATCTGAGCAAATGATCAAAGACGCTAAAGGGAACAAGAGTAAGATTTTAAAGCTTAACTATAACTGGTGTCACACAAACAGGAAACAAAACTAGTAGTTTATTGTATACGTGGTAATATACGTGGGAATGAAAAAGAATGGCTTAAATGGGAGTAGTCCTTTAAGAAATCACATTTACACAAACTTGCCCCTTATTGTAACCTTTTAGCCAAGGAGAGAGTTCTATGTGTTTAGCATATTGCAAACTGCATGTGCTACCTGTAAATACGAAAATCATTTCACTAAAACAACAATAGCCACCATTTTTAAGCCTGAAATTTGTTTGTGCTGTTGTCAGTATTCACTTTGTAATTGTGTGTAAGGATAAATGACATAAAATGTGTTAGAGGACGCAAGCTTGGTTTCTGGTCATGCAACAAACATCCCTGGCCTGGAGTCCGGGAGACAATAATTGGTTTCTCGCTGGTTAGGTAGGATGGCCCTCCCTCTACCCATCACTCAGAGCGATGCTAGCCATTTTGGTTGTCTTTTGGCTAATATAACAGAATTGGTGTTCGTGTTCTTCTCCAAGCGTGTTGGGATGCCCATCTTTTTTACCAGCTGCAGGAACACATGTAGTAGTGCTTTATTTGTCCTGGAGGAGCCTTCACCCTTTCAGCCTTGGTGGAATCATGTGAGGCTTAGCCGGTGGTCAGAATTTGACACGCCTCAATTGGGATAAAAAGTAATTTCATACATAATGTACCATAACATTTGCACCAGCCACATTACACTGTATGGCTAGAGTTTTGTGGTTTTCACAAAATCAACAAAAAACATTACTTGACCAGGGGCACCTAAACTTTTGCATACCGCTGTAATGTGAGGTAACTGAAGCTTCAATGTGGGCTTATTAGGACAAAATACAAGATAATGGGTAACTGGAGCCTTGTCACCAAATACACCGGCACATTTGGCCACAGTCTGGCACTCATTTATCACAGGAGTGATGGAACACCAGAACAAAAAAATCCTAAGAATTCCTAAGACTCCAAGACGCATTATGTTTTCCATGCTAAGCCAGATAAACCTCAGGAACCCATCTAGCCGCTTGGGCAGGACACATCAAAAGGGTTGTATTGACGAAGATTAGAGGAGTGGCATGTTCCTTCTCTTCCTTCCTTTTCTTCTTCTGGTCCAAATGGGCCCCGCTGATCCACATTCTCCTTTCATGAGGTGAACTCTCGCCTCAGTCTTTGAAGTGCCGGCTCGGGCTGACCTCCGGCTCAAAGGAGACGGGGCATAAGGTCCTGACTGACTTCTCCCTTGGAGCAGAGTGGAGGAGGAGAGGGGAGAAACTTCTCTTGAGAGCTAGTGGGGATGGAGGAGGGATAGAACAGACTGGAGTGAAGGAGTTCTTCATTGCATAATATGGCTAAAGGATGTCATCATTAGGATTGTCCGATCTGCACTAATGCAGTGTCTGATACTATACTTTTGTTTTTGAACCCATTTTTCATGAGCTGAACTCAAAGATCTGAAACATTTTCTACATACACAAAAGACCCATTACTCTCACATGTTGTTCACAGATCTGTCTAAATCTGTGTTAGTGAGCGCTTCTCCTTTGCTGAGATAATCCATCCCACCTCACACATGTGGCATAGCAAGGTGCTGATTAGACACCATGAATATTGCACAGGTGGGTCTTAGACTGCCCACAATAAAAGGCCACTCTGAAATGTGCAGTTTGATCACAGCACAAAGCCACAAATGTCGCAACTTTTGAGGGAGCGTGCATTTGGCTGACTGCAGGAATGTCTATCAGAGCTGTTGCCCGTGATATGAATGTTCATTTCTCAACCATAAGCCGCCTCCAAAGGCGTTTCAGAGAATTTGGCAGTACACCCAACTGGCCTCACAACCGCAGATCATGTGTAACCACACCAGCTCAGCTAGTGGTTAGGATACTTGCCTCTAGACCAAGAGGTCATGGGTTTGAATCCTACCTTCAGCACCACCACTGGGTTCCTGAGCAAGACCCTTAACCCCAAGTTGCTCCAGGGAGAGACTGCCCCCTGTAGTTAGGGAATGGAAGTCGCTTTGGATAAAAGCGTCTGATAAACGCCGTAAATGTAATGTAAATGTAATGTAAATGTAAATGTAATGCACTGCGCCATATTGCAAAGATCTGTACACAATTCCTGAAAACTGAAAACATCCCAGTTCTTGCATGGACAGAATACTCACCAGAGATGTCACAGCATTCCACAGCCCACAATCAACAACCTCATCAACTCTATGTGACGGAGATGAACTGCGTGAGGCAAATGGTGGCCACACTTGATACTGACTGGTTTTGACTGGAGTTCAGCTCATGAAAAATGGGAGCAAAAACAAAAGTGTTGCGTTTATGTTTGTTCAGTGTATATAACTTACTATTGGCTATAAGCATAGATAAAAGGCAGCAAGGCAGCAAAATATATCATCAGTTAATCATTATCACAATATAAGACTCTGTAATTGCAGAAAAAACTAAAATGTATTTACATTTACATTCAAAATGTAAATGAGCCTCTAACCAATCACAGTGTTTCTGGCAAGGTGACCAATCACAGCTCCAGGTGAGGTGTTCTGATGAGCTGAGGTCTTCATGTAATCCACGAAAGGTACATGTGTGTGCCAAAAATACAGTTCAGTATTTGTTCTTACATGAGCAATATTAGTCCCTTTGAATTAAACATGTTTTTTCTAACGCTGTGCCTCTAAGACTGGTATGTTAATAATCTATATTCTGATTGGTTTCCTGGCTGAAACACACTGCATGAATGGGCGGGGCTAAAGTGTTAGAGGCTGAGTGAAGCAATCCATGTAAAACGCTGGTTTTGTGAGATCACATGTAATTTGAAAACTGACTTGGTTTCCATATAGTCTGTATAAATGAAGGCATGAATGAATTTTTTGAAAGTCTAACAATATGAACATACATTAATGCTTTTTAATTCCAGAAAAAAATGCTTTATAATTCATACACTCAACAAAAATATAAACGCAACACCTTTGTTTCTGCTCCGATTTTTCATGAGATGGACTTAAAGATC
>JBBPDB010000011.1:11788357-11806780 GCA_037974465.1 Brachypetersius altus
ATATAGTTGCTTACACCCGTCATTTTCATACACAATTGTTATGCCACATTCTCATTGTGTTCTTCTTAGACAAATAAGTCTCACGAATCATTGCATACATGTAAATGTAGTCAAAATGATTTACTTAACCTGGTTTGCTAAGACAACTAGTAAACAAATAGGAGAGTGAAAATCATGAACTACACAGCTTCTTTCATCTGCTGTGATGATGCAGCTGCTTAAAGTATCCTTCAGTGTTGTGGAGGAAGGTCATCTTAGTGTCTGAATCTCATTCACACCTGTACCTAGTGCTGCTCACTTATGTTAGGATCAGCCAGAACAGTAATTAAATACTAGGTGTGAACAGGGCCTTTACTGCCCCCCTCCATGGCTGGCACATCCATGTAGGTGAACTAGGCAGTTGCCTAGGACTGCACTTTAGGAAGGATGGCAAATCAGAGCACTGTTAATAGCTTTTGATTTGATGCGTTTTTTTCTAGGATAGGCATGACCACCTTGGGAGGCAAAATGTCAAAATGCTGCAAATTTCCGGTTAGGGACTTTAGTGTAAGTGTAGTGTAAGACTGTGGTTTACCATTTTATGTGGCACAAAAGGCATAAAAATATATAAACTACAGCATACCTAACAAATTATATCCCATCACCAGTACACATGTTGTACACAACCACTTTAACGTGGATCAGCAGTCTTGGCTCCATCAGCTAAGCACGGTGCCCAAACATAAACAACCCAGCACAAGTACAAGAGCACATGGCCCGGATGTTACAGCTTTTTTTGTGGTGATATATAGGCAATATATACATTTTCATACATTTAAGTGCTAAAGTATTCATAAAAATGTATATGACTAATTTTGTAACATAAATATTCACATCTATTCAGCTACATTTCCATATAAGAAATGGTGAAATTGGTGTTGGTGGCCTTGCCTCTGGACCAAGAGATCATGGGTTCAAATCCTACCTTCAGCACACCACCACTAGGTTCCTGAGCAAAACCCTTAACCACAAGTTGCTCCGGGGAGATTGCCCCCTGTAGTTAGGGAATGGAAGTTGCTTTGGATAAAAGTGTTTGCTAAATGTCGTAAACAAAATACTACTTTGGTGGGAGATTTGAAAGTAGCCAATCCGAGAATGTTATTTATTTTTCCTTGTTGCTGATTGGCTGTGGCCCGTTGACACAGTGACAGTCCAGAATTTCTCCAGAGGTGCGCCTCGAGTGTTCTCGAGTGACATTCTTCTTGGACCTCATCTTCTTTGAGATGTAATATTAGTGAGTAGTGAGTAAACAAGAAAAGTACATTGATTTGTATTCGTAATGAGTATTTTTATGTGCTATGGTAATAAGATTCTAGATATGTCTCCGTACATCAGGGCTTCCACAAAGACACACACAATCCAAAAACTTGTGTTTGTGATGTGTGTTTGTGAACTTTCTTGCTTAACCACAAGTGGGAAGGACATGTTAGATATAAGCCAAACGAAGAGCTGATGAACTATTTTAATGTAAGTACCTGAAGAGACTTTCTGATGGACAGTACAAGCCAGATTGCATTAATATGTATAAGGCACAAACACTATCTTAAAGGAAAGGTACTTCAGATTTTGCTATCATGTCAAAAGTCTGCTTCTTTAGTTTGTACAGGGTCTACAGGGATAGAAAAGTGCAGTTATAGCAGGATTCAATTGTGTGCAGGCAGAAAGGGGCTTACTCAATACATCAATTGACTCGTGAATGTAATGTAATGACAGTGGGCTACTGCAGCTAATATTTCAGTGGATGATCCATACGTGTAATGGAAAAGTAAATGAGCATTACCTCCCTCATTACCTCATGCATTTTAAAGAGCTTTGAGCAGAAAGGCCCATTGTAGCTGATGTGCCGCTGAAATCCAAGCGGCTAAGTGATGCTGTACATTTGCACAACACTTCAGTGAACTCTAATTAGAACAAGGTTGTTAGTGAGCTGGGGGAATTTTCCAGTGTAGGGGTGTCCAAACATTCTGTCTTTTGAGTCCAAACTGCAATGTTTGGGTTGAGCCGAGGACCAAAAAGACATGACAGTATACAAATGAAGAAGGTGGTACGGCAAGTAGATCAGTCATAACATTAAAACCACCTGCCTAATATGCCCCTATTGTGCCACTAAAACAACTATGACCCATCATAGCATGGGCCTCTGAAGGACATATGTATTATCTGGCACAAAGACAACAATTATAGATCCTTTTAAGTTACAATGTAATATCTGTTCTGACACTTTTCTATCAAAACTTATTGTGCTACAGTAGCTCATCTGTGGAAATGAACTAAACATCTAGCCATTTGTCCTCACATGCATTAATGAGCCCTGGTTACCCAAGATCCTATCTCCAGTTCATCGTTTTTCGTTCTGCTGACCATTTTTGATAGGCACTAACTACTGCATACTGGAAACACCCCATAAGACCAAAGATGAAAAAAGATTGCAATGGCTGACCCAGTCTTTTAACCATCACAATCTATCCCTTATGAAAGTCACTTAGATCCTTAGACCATTATGACTGCTTCCAACACATCAACTTCAATAACTGGGTGTTCACTTTCTGCTTAATATATATATCACCCCTTAACATGTTCTATTGTAACAAGATAAATAATGGTATTCCCGGTTTTAGTGTTGAGACTAATCAGTGCATTTCTTTTTTTATTATAAAGCTATGTAAATACAACTTACACTATAAGGACAGAAGTATTGGGACACACCTGTTTGTCAGGGTTTGGGCTAGGCCCCTTACTTCAGGAAAAGGTGAAAGACCTCACCTCAATCCCATCCAGCACCTTTGGTATGACTTGGAATGGAGACTACAAACCAGGACATATTGTCCAAGGTCAATGTCTGACCTCATTATGTCCCGCAGAAACACTCAAAATCTTGTGGAAAGCCTTTCAAGAAGAGTGAAGCTGTTGTAGCTCCAACTCCATATTAAAGTCCTTACTGTATTTAAAGGCAATGCCATTAAAGTTTTTGTCGGTGTCAGGCGTGCCAATGTTTTTGTCCATAAAGTGTATATTTTCATTTTGTTGAGTGTAGTGTAATGGGTAACACTGTTTGCGTCCATGCAGAAGACGGGAGTTTGATCCCCTGTCTGGGGAAACACACTTTGCTGCACCAGCAAGAATCCTTGGACAGGACTCCTAATGATAATTTTACATCTGCTAAATGCAAAAATCTAAATCAGATTTGGAATGATAATAAGTCAGTAACATAGATATGTAAACTTTACTTCAATAAGTCAAGCCAATAGGTCTATAAACCTTTTGCAAGTCACCTACAAACCGCTTTCTGTTTTTCACTGAGAAAAGGTTCTTGTGTCAGAGCCTGGCTTGGCAACGAGCGTGACTCACACTAGTAAATTGACCACTCATGCTGATGCAATCGACTTTAGATTATTACTCTGTCTACGGTATGACAAGGATTATTGTTATCTGCAAGGCTCTGATAACATGAAAAATCGACCTACCATCACACATACGGTTAAACCAGTAAATAATAGGGGGTTGTTACTACCAGCAAGAGTAATAATGCATTTATAACTATTTACACTGGATGTGTTAAAGGCAGGGAAATCAAGCATTGAAAAGAGACAAAAAAGAATTACTCATATTACTATGGCAATATCAGATAGTCGGCCTACATTCAAATGGAACATTTCCTTTTTTTTAACTGATAAAAATACAAAGGCAGTTGTATCTCCCCCATGAAAAGATAAAGTGAGTGTGTATGTGTGGTACTTTCTCTCTCTCTCTCACTCTCTCTCTACCTCTCTCTCTCTCTCTCGTACGCCCACGCCTAAGTGAAGGAAAAGCCCTGTAAGAGCGTTTCGTGTTGGCACACTCCCACGCGGCCTGTGCCTGGTGTGGAGGGATTTTTCATGCGCGTGCGTGGGCTGGTGGCTTCCCGGCTGATTTCCAAACGCAGGCCGACGTGCCCCACCCACGGGTTGCAGACTGCCTCCATTACAAATGTGCTCATTTAAAAGAGCTCCCTCCGAAAGGTTTGGCGGGGTGAAATGATGGCTGCTGCAGCGAAAGGGATTGATCTGGGGGGAAGACTGAACCGCGGCGCGCGCCGCCTCATTAACTCCAAGTCAGAGGCGAGCGCGCGGGCGATCTGTCTCCAGCGTGAGTGTGCGCGTCAGGGCGGAAATGAGGAGGTGGAGGCAACTGGCCTTTTAAGGTCCCGCGGGCCACAGCAAGCAACAGCGCTTTGTCAACAGACCGTTGTTCATTCTCCGATGCAGAAACAACCGCAAGCCCTTTAATATACCCCCTGATCGACTCCTTGCTACAAACATTGCGTACTAGCCCAGGATTCAGACAGTTTAAGAGGGTTGTGTTCAGAATGATTCACCCATTAATGTGTGGGTGTGTAAAGTGTCCATTTGTCATACGTGAACACATCACAGCACAGCAGAGAACAGAATGAAATACATCTCTACATTTAACCCAATTCACCAAGTGATGGAGTGGACAGCCAGGAAAGCAGTGCCCGGGGGTACCACTGGCAGTCATGGGATTCAAACCCACAACCTTCTGATCACAGGCACAGATTCCTAACCACCAGGCCACCAACTGCTTTCACCAAAATTTTCACTATTCACTACAAAGGAACTACATGGATACAAGTTACAAAATGTGGACAGACACAATATATTGCATTCCACTGCAACTGGGAAATCCATTCCCCAAAAGGACATTTCAGTTGGAACCGCCAATTTCAGAAAGTCAGAGGAACCCAACCAACCCCACTCAATAAAATGCAGTTTATTGCTGTGATTACATCAGCAATCACACTAATAAATCATTATAAATCACACAGTAACATGGATGAGAAATCAGCTGCTAAACACATGGCATTAGGATAAACAAACCCCACAACTGGAATGAATCAAAAGTGTGCACAAGCCTGCACAAGCCACTTACGAAAAGAAACGTGTGTCTGTTGTGGTTTATTATAATTAATCAGTGCGTCAACACTTTTTTTTAGCATTCTTAGTTAGCCAGCTCTATTAGCAAATTCGAAGCCACATCTCAACTTTTCTGAGTGAAAAAATATTTCTGAATGACAGTAAAGTGTTGTAGGGTGACAGATTAAAAAAGCAAGAGAGATTTTTCTCTGATAAGATAAGATATGATACGATAAGACAAGCACCAAAAACAATAGAATAAAATCTATGCAACTAAGCTGTTTGTGCCCATGGTTCTCATCCAAGTGTGTTTTGAAAAATATGTCTTTTGAGGTTGAGTTGCCTTCATGATGTATCGGGAGAGAGAAAGCAGAGGGGTGGGTCACCATAACAGTGCATATGAAAGAGAGAATTGGAGCAAGTATTGTGACATTCCTGTTATCACTAAGTGACAAACATGGAGCAACAGATCGGTCCTGTGAAAGCTGGACACAGCAGATTCATTAACAGCTTTTAAGATTCATTAACAGCTTTTAAGATTCATTAACAGCTTTTAAGACGGGTCAGCCATACAAAGAAATATGTGTGTCTCTGTTTATTGTGGTTTATTAAAAATATAATTATCCAGTGAACGCTTGTTTTAGCCCTGTAAGCTATCTAGTAAGACTGTTTTTTTGTTTTGTCCTTTGATTCTCTTTGATTCGCCCGTGCACAAGTAAAATGTGTTTTAATGAGAATAAGTGTGTTAGTTTGAGAGTGAGAACTGGTTTTGTTAGAAAGCATCTTTTACGGCCCTCATCCCTTCCCTTAAAGGGGAACTTGCTTTCTAAAATCTCCCCATATTAAGTATTTAAGATTCTAGAGTCAGAACTGTTCACAGTGGTGGGGAAAGGAACTAGACATCTGCCTCTAAAAGTTCCCTCACAGAACATTAAAAAGTTGGAGGCACCAGAATGTAACTGATGCATTATTAGCAACCAACTAGCAACACTAAAACAACAATTAGTAACCACCCAGTAAGACCATAATAACTACATCGTAACAATCACAGTTACCACAGCAATCGTGGAATAACAATTCACTTTTCATGCAAAAATTCATTCTAGTTATTATTATTATAACTGAAAATAGGTTCTGCACCTCATCTGAGCCTGTTTGGAATTTGTACATTGGTTATTAATATCTTTTATTTTATAAATTGGTTCTTCTCATAATGTGTGCAAAATAAGAGCTTTAATTTAGCTATGAGTTAGAGATAAGTCTTGGATTGGTCAAGGATCCATTTGTTTTGTATGTTTGCTTTTGCTTTTCAAAGCTCAAATCTTCATCAGCACCGAAGTTCAAAGGCTCCAATATTTTCCTACTTTTCAGTTCTGATGCTTGTTCATAGAGACAAATCAATACATGTGAAGAACTCCTTCAGGTTTGGTTGTGTTTATTAGCCTATAGCTCAGTGGCTAACCACATGGACTTACAATGGTTGTCTGTCGTATTTGCAATATGCATGCTGGGTATTGTAGTGAGAGAACACAAACATGAAAACAATACAAAACTGAAACATAAAAACAATATAGAATTGTGTGGCCTGTTGATATAATGTGATGCTACAGAATATACAAATTATTCATCACACAACAAATTATACCTTGGTTTTAGACTGGAATACATTTTACCGTATTTTGAAAATATTAGTTTTAACAGCTGAAATGTGTAATATGGAGACAGCCTGGTGTTAGCTGTTAGGTGTCATGGCGGCTGAGAGGAAGAAGACAACAGCAGGCAGCATACTTTTTCTCGAGAGGGTTTCTTTATTTCGAAAATCAAAGTTCAGGCTCACGAATACAAAACACAAATGAAGTGTCTCTTTCCCTCAGAGGACCTTCACTCCCCAACAGATTCTCCAGAGGACCTTCACTCCGAGGAGACCTGGATAGCTCACACCAAAACACAGTCCGAGAGCCTCAACTCCGGCACACAGAAGTAGAATACAGCCTCTCTTCCAAATCACACAGAATGGAGCAGAGTGACACTCTTTCTAACTTGAGCTCCAAACATATTCCCTCCAGCCTCTTGTTGTTGTTTCTGGGTTGTTACTGGGTGAACATGCACTGGCTCTCTGGCTCAGCCAGGCTGTAACCACACAGCCAATCACACGACGAAGATACTTACAGCTTAACTCGAACATAATGGGAGACAGGTGGGCATGTCGTTAGATACCTAGCAACCCAAACCCTGTAGCTCCTCTACACCTGGGCTGCATAAGCACCTAACGACCACTCACTCCTCACACACACAAACTCCATGCCCAGAGCTAGTGTCTCCTAAAATTCAGGGGACTGGCTTCCCCCTAAACGAGGAGGATGCTCACCAGACATCACATTAGATTATTTTCCAAACATGTTACATTTTAGCAAATATAGTTCTCTGTAAGGCCTGATCAAGTGACTGATTTTAGTTTAGTAGACAGTAATTCACTACATAAAGCAGCAGGGCTCAACTGGAAATGAAACACTTACATGGCATGAAAAAACAACAATCTCCATGTGAAGTTAACATAAACTGACAGCCAGGTACAGTGACCCAAAATCTACCCTGACAACCATGCAAAAACGTTGTCCACTCGTTCTCTGCATGACCTAATCCAATTCATCCCTCTCAAAGATACAAAAAAGTGTAGAGCATACTTCATTAACATTCTGAAAGCGTTGTTAATTTATCTTGCATAACGTCATTCAGGCTATAAGAACACAAAGATAGTCTGGAAATTTGACTTTTATACACGGAGTGAAATATGTTACGTCTCAGTAAAAGTCTCAGAAACACTCAGAAAATGTTGAAACATGAATAATTCCTTGGAAATTCACTGAACAGTAGAGTACATCTCTAATCTACCTCCTGCCTTGCTCGACTAAAGTTGCTGAATGAAATGCCAGCAAGGCAGGAATATGAAAAGACAGATGCGGGTTATTCACTTAGATGATATGGCGAACATGAAAGCAGGATTTTTGGCTTAATGGAAAAGGGAAGATTTATATTTGTGGAAAGGCTATTACCAGTGACAAGACTGAAACTGGGATTCTCTCTCAGCAGGTTTTTTTTTCTGGAACAGAGTTTGGTATTGAGCCAAGCAAGCCATTTATATATTTGTGAGAGCCTTTTAGGGAGTTTCTTTGGGCACCATGCTCTGCAAATTAACATTAGATTTCTTTGATTTGTACCAGAGACTGCACTACACCCTCAGTCAGTAACAGGCAGTCAAGAGACTGATGTCATCCTGATGCATGGGCTACACCAAAACTCCATCCCTGTATTCCACCCAGCCCTTTGCAATATGACACTTTACGATTTATAAAACTGTTCTTGAAACTAATTGCCAATATACAGGCCTATGATTCTTACACACGCATGCAGCCCATAGAGAAAAAAAAAGTTAATTTAACAGATTAGGTCTATGTTTGTTTATTTTAAACACCAATCTGCAGTTTACCTTTCTACCTAGATAATAAACATGATTGTGCATTGGTCTAGTGAATGAGTAACTTCTCCTCTAAGAACTCAACAGGACTCTATAACGCTCAATGCTTATGACACCATCTGCCCTTTGGCACTACTTTGGACTGCTTATTCCTCCTTCACCTCTTCTCTCCTGCTGCAGGAAGATACACACACACACACACACACACACACACACACACACATGAGCTGTTGTCAAATGGAAGTGTGGCAGCATGGTTACAATCTGTGCTCTGATGAAACATCTACATCAGCTTATCTCTTATAAATTTATGGAGCTTGTGTACTAAAATGCATGCTCTCAAATCTCATCAAATGGTGTAATGTGGTACATCACCCCCTGCAACCAATGGGATTCATAGTCTCTGAATATTAGACCTGAAAGTCACCTTTATTACAATCATTATGTTACATGCATTTATGGCATATGATCAGTAAAATTGGGTTGAGCAGCAAATGTTGATTTTAGCCTTGTTTTCAAATTGCCTCACACAAAGTAATAAAGCGGAGTCTTCCCTTGTACTAGCCCTGACAACTGACATGCTACATATTGTCACTGTCCAAAAATGTATAAATGGATTGATAAAGGATGAATAAAATAATCGATAACATTCTTTACTTGTAGTGAAAGTTTATGCTTTTCCCACAATTAAAAGAACTCATATAGAAAAACAAACATCATTAGTCTTCAGGGTGAATATTAAAATTGACATGGTTGTGCAGGGTTTTATAGTGCACATTGCAGTTCTACATGGTCAACATACACGTGGCAAATCTGTGGGGTAACAGAGTGCACTGTGGCTTGTAAGAGCTCCTGCTTGGGAGTCAATCTCTCCCCCCACAGCTTCTTCAACAGAAAAAAAACTCCAGAGTACTATTTCATTCATCCCTCTGCTGTTCATTCATCTGGGCACTGCAGCGTGGCGAACGCTCGCGGGTTCGATAGACGCGAACGTTCTTATCAATGGGAGGCGGTGACGTCAATGGGCAGCGGTGACGCGCGGTCACGTGGTCGCAGGAGGACCCGCTTATAAAGACGAGGAGCTGACCGGGGTGCTGAAAATATCTCACACAGGCAGCACCGTCACGAAGACGTGCTTCAAAACGTTATTCATACCACACAGCTTCTAAAACCAGACACTGCTCTTTCATTAACAAAGGGAAACTTACTTCACTCTTAAAAGAGTAAAGCAGTGTCCCATTAGAGAAGAAGAGAAGAGAAACAAAGTGCGTCGGACCTCTTACCGCGGGGGATCCCGGTGAGTCCTCTTTTTTATTGCATAACACAGTAGTAAAGTGTGATAAACTACTTTTTCAGAGCATGATGGAACCTATCAACATTAAATAACGCAAGAAAGTGTAATTCTAGTGAGCTAAAGCAAGTTAAACCCTGCACCAACCACTTTGTTTACCGTCAAACTGAATACTGATTACTGATTCTGTTAATAATAAATACGTGGTTTAAAGGGATTACCAAAGAAAGGAAGCGATTAAAGAAAAAAGAAACAATTCTGTTAACATTATACCATTTAATGAGGAACTGGGTGGAGTCAGATGTGATGCATCATTATCATCATCATCATCATCATCATAACCCTCCCCATCAACATCCTCACGACTCAGACGTGCCTGTAAATGACGACAGCGCTTGTACTGATGTTGATGCGGGACCACGGAGGCAGTAGTGGGAATTCTTAACGATCAATAACAGGCACTGCCACTCCCCTGCTACCTCTTTCATCATCTTTCCCACCACCAGAGAATCATCAGCCAGAAATAAGAACAGGGACTCCCTTTAGATATCTCTGGCAAAAATAGCCCTGGGGTGGGAAGTTTCCACAAATTCTGAATAATGTCCTTTTCTACAGCCCAAACTTTTATGATTCATGTAGGACGCTGCACAAAGGATATGTGAGTCTTTGGTACATTTTAACTAGGCAATTAAAAATGTGGGCTAGTTTGTGATAGTTTTGCACCATGGCATTTCCCCACTTCTTTTTTCTTTCCTAAAGAAAAAGAAGTGTGGCTTAAGGCAGAAGATTACATGAAGACACGGCGTCTTAGAGGCGGATTACTGAAGTGCTTTGGCGCGGTTTCCTCCCAAGAGTATTTTACTGGAAGCAACCAGAGCAGAAAAAGGGAAAAGATGAGAAAGAGAGGCAGTGATTTCTTGGAAATGGGGGGTTTCCTTAAGCGCTAAAGATGCGTCATTGTCTTGTTGGGAGCGCAATTTTGGTAAGGTGAATGCGCTTCATCCGGAGGTCAAGAGAGATGTAAAGTCCGATAGTCTGAGACTGCTTGGCTAATTTCGCAGGCATCTGCAATAATGATGATCATGCACACCAACATCTAATATCCTTTGCCCTCCATAGGGGTCAATTAGCATATAAATGAGCTCCGCATGTTCATTCAACACTGCTGATTTAGAGTCAAATGTCATGTCACGTATATTTCAGGTGAAAACAGTCATGCGTTGAGTGGAAGAGAAAAGGTCGCTGCAGGCAGTTTCACTATATGACAGACGCACGCTATTTAATAACTGAATACGGTCCATATACATATTACTAAACACACTAATCCCTACTTTTACATTTGTGTTCATACATTTACATACATTAAAGTACACATTTTTCCTGGTCTTTTCGATTTGTTAGATATGTAAATATCTAACAAATCGAAGGGCTACACCTTATTTACTGTTTAAAGCAACCAGTATCAGAGGGAGTACATCTTTGCGCGCTTTTCCCTTTTCCCCCCGCGCACGTCCCGAGCGCTCGCGCTTTGCGTCAATTACAAACCAGGACGAAGAGCAGACACCAATTATTGCAGAACCAGAGCTCAGTTTCATCTTTAGCTTCCTCTCTGAATGACGTTTTTATGCTAGATTTGTTTATGCACTTTCTTTTGGATGAGGGGGAGATGCACTAGTAAGACCATCATCTATTGCTGCACAATCATATAAAATGTTTTGTAATAAATCATACACAGACTAAAATAAAAAGTGACAAGGTTTTTTTTTATCACTATCATCAATAGTCAATAAACAACAATTGTTATTAATATTGCTCATACATGATGAAACCATAATGTTCATTAAATAAGGTGCATGCATGGTTACTTTTGAACTGTCAAACTGTGTGTGGCAGGTTATCAAGGGGAAATGATGCATGTGCATAAACCAGCTGAGCTTCTAGAATAACAGCGTCATCGTGCTTTGCACAGATCATGCTGTTCGTGAGCCTTTAAAACTGAAGATCTGGCAGAAATTGGGTCCTTCTAAGCCAGCTATGATAAACTGGATGTATATTTTGTTCTCTGACCTTTTCTGAAAATGTTCTATTTTTTTCTTCCTTCCTCTCTCTCTGTAGGGCACATCACCTTCACACCTCACCTCCAGATCTGTACGGTCATGATCCGGTGGCAACAGTTTTTAAGTGCCCCACTTGTGCTTCTGTTCATCCTCTCCAGCCTTACGTTTAAGCCCACAACCTCCAGCCCTGTGACTGAAGACAATGAGATGCTCAGCAATCGATATAGACCGCCCTCTTCTGAAATTCCACAGACACAGAGTCAGCCCACCCAGGCAAGAGATGATCAGCAAATGGCATCTGTTGAAGAAGAAGAGGAGGATGAACTTTTTAAAGATGTTGACCCCAAAACCCTAGCAGCAGTGCTCCTTGAGGCCCTCAAGAAGCCTCAGGAGAAGATAAGTGAGGAAAACAAGAACAAAGGAGAGGACAAGACAGAGGAGGTGAGGGAGATCCAGGGGGCTGACAGAGACAGAGATGGACACGAGGAGTTGGAACTGGTAATGGCAGCTGCCGCGGCACGAGG
Source organism: Brachypetersius altus (assembly GCA_037974465.1). Taxonomy (NCBI): domain Eukaryota; kingdom Metazoa; phylum Chordata; class Actinopteri; order Characiformes; family Alestidae; genus Brachypetersius; species Brachypetersius altus. The sequence continues at coordinate 11,800,654 of JBBPDB010000011.1, forward strand.
CAGAGAGGAGCGTGAGAGGGAAGAGGATGAAGAGAGAAAGAGAATAGAAGAAGAAGAAGAAAGGCTCACAGAAAGGGTGAAAAGTCACACCACCAGTCAAACAGTGCCACTAAAAGAACCAGATGCAAAAACTAAAGAGGTATTGAGCAAAGATGGGCACCAGGAGCCTGAGAGAGGCACAGATGGGGAGAAAGGTGAACAGCTGAACTCAGAAGAGCTGAAGAATCTGGAGACCATGCTAAAGGAGTTCCAAAGCTACAGTACAGCCACAAAAAGGGAGCGTGATTCCTCAATAGGGCAAAGGGAGAGCCGTGGTGATTACCTTGACTATCTGGACCGCAATGGCCTCATGAATAACGAGATCAAGCCCAAAGCCAAGGGCTATGACTTGGCCTTGTCCAAAAAGAAGCTCAAGTGGCAGCAAGAACAAGAAAAAAACAAGAATCGCCCATTATATAGAGGAGGGAACTTCATGGATGATTTTAATGACAACACTGAAGACCAAGAAGAGGAAAATGGGGAGGATGAAGAAGATGAGGAACTGCTGAGTCCTGAAGAGGAGGAGGCTAGGGCTAAAGCTGAACAAGAGGAGGTGCGTAGACAAGCAGCCGAGGCCCAGAGAGCTAAGGCAGAGGAGGAGAAACTTGCAGATATTGCATCAGATATGCTCCTGCAGTACATGGTCAAGCAAGATGGGAAGAAGTACTCAGGCAATAATGCAGCTGAAGACAAACGCTCAGAAGAAGATACCAGTGATGATGATGATATTGACCCACAAACTATTGATAAGTTGATTGAAATCTCCAGTAAGCTACACCTACCTGCAGATGATGTGGTTGATATAATTAGTGATGTGGAGAAGAAGAAGAAAAAAGATGCCCCTGAAAATCTGCAGTGGCAACGACCTCTTGGACCTCTTCCAGCCCCAGTTGCCCCGTCTACGGTCCTAAGAACAACACCTTCCTCAAAACCACCTAAACCTAATACAAACCCATTTAAAGCATGGTTCAAGGACAGGGCTTCCATTAAGCCCAGTCAGCAAGATTTTTGGGTCAAACAACAGTGGCCCTTTCGGACCTACCCCTCCTACCGGTTCTACCAAAAGCCCTACAGTAGCTACTACCCTATCTACATCCCACCTCCCAAGCCTAAACCACGCTACTATGCCAAGCCCTCCTACTCCCTTAATGACATCCTGGGGAATTCATTGGACTATGACTTTGATTACTCCCCCAAACAAAGGTACCGACCCTGGACGCAACCTCGCCAAAGGGCTCCTCTGGCATTCCGGCGGAACCTCTACTTCCCTAACTACATTGTTCCACATCCCCGGACTTTCCAAGCCGTACCCATGCCCAAACCCAGATCGCCCCTGCGTCGTCGGCCAGCCTTCTATTACCCTGCCCCAGGTTCTGTAGTTACCAGACAGGATGACTATTATAGTCAGCTGGGGCAGCCACAACGGGACAGTGATGGGGAGCTAGAAAACTTCATCAAGAATGTTTTCCTGAAAACCCCCCAAATGTTTCAGTGAAGATATAAATAAACATATGAGAGAAGAGGAGGAAACGTTTGACAGCAAGAAAGTTTTTGCCACCCTACCATATTTTGGTTTTAATTACAGAATTATGTTTTAATTACAGAATTATGAGTCAAATTTTCATCCTTCACTAGGTTCATTTGAACAAATTGCCTGGAGACTATTGACTGTTGCCATTTTCAGTGCTGTTTCTCACTCCAGTTGAACAGTGCAATTTCTGTCATTATTAGAATGTAACAAGAGATGATGTCAAGATCCCTCATCACATTCATTTCACTTCATCTACTACCCTCCTCCCCTGTAAAGACTGAGGGACAGCACAAGGAAAGGGTGCTTTTGACCATTATGTGGGGTGCACACAGGGCTTAAATACTCAATTTAGATTCCTATCTTTCCACACTCCAAGAAAGCCTTTCAAAAGTACAGAGATCAATGGGACATCCCTTTGTAAGCCTTACCTTTGTTTTGATTGTTTGTAAAGTGTGGAAGCATTTTTTTTTAACAATAGTCATTTCATTATGGTATAGACGAACAGCAAAAAAATCAGTTGCACCTTTGAAGAATGCATGCACTAAAAGCATGTTTATTCAACGTAACACTCAGTCCGGCTGAATTCTTAGAATCAAAAATCAGTGCCATACTGTTTCCAAGTGTTGGGGTTTGGTTAATTCTGAACAAACATACTGAGTTGTAACTGTACCTAAAAGTATTATGCCTAAGCATTAACGTGTGGACTTATGTGTAAAGAGAACACATTTCTGTACATAGAATTAGTTACTGTCTGTAGTCTGATATTTTTTTTTTCTTTCAACGTGTTTTTTAAATAGATTTTCTACGCAAAAGTCTGCAAGAAGGTGCAAAGAACGCTCATACATTCCGAGTATTTCTAAGAAACAAGTTATTTCGTAGGAGCTATTTTGAATACAGTTATTTATTGCCTTATTAAGACACTCTCCCTTTTGAGAAAGCAGAATTTTTTTTGTCATTGTTGGGTTGGTAGGTTTTATCCTTACAAATTCGTTTAAAACAGGACTACAAATGGTTGATTAAACAGAATTCAGCAGTTTAAGTGTAAAACAGATGTGTAAGCTGCATGACTATAAAATTACCATGAGACACACTTTTCCAATTACTCATTTGTGTTTCTCAGCTCTGTTAAATATTTATCGATGAACAGCGGAATGCATAGACAAAATGCATTGACATATTCTTTATGTGAACAATTTGCACAAAAGAGAAAAGAGATTTCAATGAAAGTCAATAAAAGTCCTTTCAAAACAGCATTGACAATCTACTAATTAAAATTGATCATAACTCATATATCCCACAAAGCTTTTGATCAATATTTAGCTTCACAGTTTGGATTTCAGCTGTAGCCAAAATGACAACTCTTGCTGAAGTCAGGTGTAACCTGAAGGACAAAGCATATAGTTCACATGAACCGCATAAGAACATCGGTAATTCCTTTAACCGGTCACACAAATAACAAATGGTCACTTAAAAAACCTTCAGAAAGCTTCTTAGAAGACATCTTTTCAACTAGTTTTAGCCACATTGTGTTTTGAATTTCAAATAAAAAACTCAACAGAACAGTGTTGAGGAGATTTGTCACCAAAATGCTACCCAAAATGTGTGATACCTTACCGACGGGATAGTGTGGGAGACGAAAATGAAGATGACAAGGGGGGAGGTGCTTGACATTCAAATTTTTTTAAGCAATTTTTTAAATCTGGGAAGCTGAGTACAAGAAAATGAATAGTGGAGGAGACAAGTGTCTGCACGTTTATGTGAACTTGCATCTAAACTGTGTTTCTTCTTTGAAGACATTAAGAGCATTCAAAAAAGTATAAAAAAAGTACTAAAGAAAAATGACTAGCGTAACATAGGAAAAAATGTCTTGTATAAGGAAAATCAGCTGTTTGTCATTTCTAGATGTACCTTGTACGTACCGTAATAAACATGCGTTTGCTGGATGTAAATAACCGCATGTTGATGGCTAGTTTTGCTACACAGAGAGAGAATTAAATAAAATCAACTATTTTTTATTAACATTTGGTTTTTAATTGTGTCTTGCAAAAGACATGACTACTTTTTATTGTCTGTGCCAGAGGTGGTCCTGGACGACTCCTTTGCTCCAGGTCTGCATATCACTTCCTCAATCTATACCATCCACAGTCTACAGTTCACACAATCCACACAATTCACACCTATAATTGTTACATACACCTCTCCAATACTAGAGGCGTAACGATGCATTGTGTATCGCAATACAAAAATGTAACATTATACATCATGCTATTAATTATAATGTTTGATATAACTGTCTTGTTTATAGTGTTAAACCAGTGTCAATCAACAACCTGGTCCAGTTCATGTCTCACATCTTCCCCCACATTCAAGCTCTACTTTGCTGGAGGAATGCACTGACAAATAAACCAGTAAATAAAACATTTACATTCTCACATCAAGCGCTTATACAATGAAATGCAAAATCCAAATAATTATTCTGTGAGGAGTGTCAAATGGGTGTGTTGAGGATCCCTTTGTGAGCAGCCTTCAAAGAGGATCCTTTTAATGGGCTCTGCTGCAATCATGTTATGATGCTGCAGGGATTTTCTTATAATAAAGCAATTATCCAAGCAAACTGTTTGAGCCACAGAGTACATAACTGCCACCTTTTGTCTTTGTAATTAGATGCAGGAGCGAGTTCAGGCTTGGCTTTGATATGCACCATGCACACACACACAAACACATGCTACATCATAAGAGCATTTGGAAAGACTTACGGATGGTTAGATGAGAGGCTAGTTAACTTGACTTCCTGACAGGGGTCTCAAGGGAAGGTGGGGAGAGGGGGAGGTCACATGAAAGAGAAGAGTTAATGAGACACAGACGGCACTGTGCACTACACTAATACCCACACTAGGACCACTGGGTAGAATCAAAGACCCTTAGTGGGAGATGCACTGCACTGAGTAGAAGTTATAGACCCCTTATCACCTCATGTAAGATAGTGGGCACAAGAAGGATGCTTGCTCAACACATACATTAGCACACTGTATACAGAGTACTGTTTAACAAATCTTTACAAATACACAGGCACTCCCAAAAAAAGATTTTGGAGCAAAGCCATAGAACAGTGATTCTCATGCTCTGCCCTGTACATTTTAGTGTTTTTCCTGCACTCACACATCTACTTCAGCCAAGGAAAGGCTTGTTAGTTGGTGGATCAGATGTGTGGCTGTGCAGTGTGTGTGGGGACGGTGTGCCAAAGAATAATTATGGTCCCTTAAAAAACTTAACTGGTAGGTCTTTCTGACACCTTTACTTTAATAGTGTATACCCATAAAATAGGAACAAAACTATCATTGGGGAGGCATCCCTCGTGTCACTGGTGTGGTACCTTCAAGAGGGCTTCAGTACCTTAAGTTAGGGAACCCAATACAGTGTACCCCTGTGAAGTTGTGGTTCAGAGTTTGCTGATTTTTCTTAGAACCGAACTTATAATTGTTTGAGGAAATTTGCGGAAACCACACATTTCCTCTGCATTTGTTTTTGCTTTTTCGTGGCAATACATAGTTGTATATAAGAGAATTATTCATTTCTCCTTGCTGCCGATTGGCTGCTGCCCTGTGATACATCTCTGGAAGAAGCAGTTCAGCATTCCCGCATCAGAACAGTTTCCTGTGTGCAGCTATCTCAAGTTCACCTTTATATGTTTTTAAGGACAATGTATTAAACAAAGTTTAAAATGAAATTAAAGTGTTTTGGGAGCATATCTAAAAAATAGGCATTTTTTACCACATCACAAATTCACGGTTTATCACAATTTGCTGTATTCCATCGCTGCTATATATTTTTAAATATAACTATACAACTTTTGGACATTAGGTCATTAAAATAAACCCACCTGAACCCAGTTTACCTTTAAGGGTGTTTGAACAAAAGTCTCTGTGCAGCACCCTTTTTTCTGAATGTAAATGTTGAGCAAGAATTTTCCCCGACAACTTATGTATACCTGTCTTAGCCAGAAGGTGTACACATTCTTTCATACAAGTTAATTTACAGTCACTTTGTTTTTATCTTGCACATTACTCTTCTTACAGTTTTTGAAGCCATAAATAAAAAACAGTTAAGTATATATGCCTTCCCAGTAGGTTGATGAATAGAATTTTGCTAAACAACAGCAAAACAACAGCAAATGAAAAATTTGACTAAAATCTGGAAATCTGTTGCATTAATGCTGCATCATTTTGAATGCATAAGACAAGAAAAGGCCAAGACTAAAAGGGGTGGAACATTTTAATTGACAAAAGAAAATTGATGGTTTGAGTGGCATAGAGAGGCAGAATGCATAGAACAGATAAAATAGAAAGGATGGAAGATAAAGGTAGAGGGAGAAATGATGAGCGCTGAGAGAGGGAGAGAAATTACAATTGACGCAAACACAAAAGACTGCAGAAAAGATCCTAAACAGAGAAGCGAATGGTAGATGATAATAATAATAATAATATAATAATGATAACGAAGAAGAAAGAAAATGAAAGGGGGGGGGGGGGGGGAGAAAGGAGGAGGAAGGGTGTTAAG
>JBBPDB010000011.1:11808774-11821389 GCA_037974465.1 Brachypetersius altus
CACACACACACACACACACACACACACACACACACACACACACACACACACTCTTCTTATATCCACATACTCAGCCACAGCCTCTGGCTATAGTCCTTGTCAATTTCGGTAAAAGGAGTAGGTGATGTTCCCCATTTCAATAAATATTCACAAACAGAAACATCTCACAATGGCAGTTACATCTGAATGTGCATTATACAATTCACTGATGCATGAAAATGCCAGAAGGCATCCTTCTTTTTCTAAACTCACTTTCCACACACACCCAGATACACAGAGAGACCCACACACACAAAGTAACTTTACAAGAAGAAGAAAATACGTTCTTAAATATCGCGCATTGTACATTACTGTTGCAAGATTTTACTTCAAGCAACAATTTGGTCTCTTTCGATTGATTCATCCATCACTAAAAATTCATAGGGCTGTAAAATGTAAAGGGCTGTTGGATTGTTTGTTTTAAATTGAGTTAAAATGGTTTTAATATGATGACCAAGATATACAATTACAGAACTATTACAGAATCTGAAAGAAACATGCAACATCTAATCAGATACTGATTTCTTCCCACATCCAGCATGACTCAAAACCCATTGCTCCTGAAAAAAGGAAACAACATAATAGATAAACCCACAGAAAGATTATATGTGCAGCTTCCAGTGAGATGGGCCGATAGTAATTTTGGGCCGGCCAGGTAATTTTAGGCGGGTGGCCCATTCCCATCAGTGCCTGCCCCCCCCAAACCACCTGGAACGACAGCAAGAGGGGCCCCGGCGCAGAATCTTGTCAGCGCTCCGAACGACAGTCTGGTGGGCCAGACTAGGCTCAAAATTCCCGGGCCGATTTTTTGTCTCAGTCCAGCCCTGGTTCGAGTGTAATAAATTGATAGTGAAGTCCTAAGAGAAAACGGCAAATATATACCTTGCATAGAAAACCTTTTAAAGGAAAACTGAGGTTATTGACATGGTGTGCATGTGTGTATGCGTGAAAATTATGATGACATTCAGCAGCAGATGCTGTACCCAAGCGACAGTCCATATGGATAATATGGGAGGCTGTAAAAACATGGCATTAAAAATTCATAATGATGACTGTGAAGCATCCAGTCCACGTGAGGTGATGAAGCAGCAGCAAAGGGCGCAAGGACTTGGCAGAGTCTCAGCCCCAAGCAGAGCTGAAGTCATGCCAGATCAGTGCAGATGTGCCTCATGCAGCGAAGAATCAAAGGCAGGTTGCAAGAAAATACACTTTCTGGAAACTGACAAGTGCTTTGCTTTGTCTATCACTATAGTGAAATTATCAAAACTTGTGAGAATATATATCCTGAAAATAACGGTACCAAAACAAGTTATTTGGAATGATGCAATACACAGACAAAGTTTAGTTCCTTAATGGAACCTTTAATTCCTCCTTTTAAGAAAGATTTTCAACAGTATGGGGAACAACCGGAAATTGCAAACACCATATAACTAATACACGATGTAATTTTCCTGCATGTGGAAAATGTCTAACTTAATTCAATATAGTTTTTGACAGTACTTTGTGCCTTACCATGGTAAGAGATGACAAGAGCCTTTTTAATATGTGCGTTAATTCACATTTACACTCTAATAAAACAGGAAGGCCAAACAGCATTTATATCTTTTTAAAGGACTCAGAGTAAATTTCCAGTTTCCCCATTTGTGTCATTTTAATCATGTTCAGTGATTCTGTTACTTTTCAGGGTATCCAGTATGTTACACATGTCACATTCTGAGATATGTCACCCATGTTATCAATAACACTGGCAGCTCATGCTGTTATGTGAAAAACATGGGCAAACACAAGGACCTGAGCAAATTTGACAAAGGTCTGGTTGTGATGTCTAGAAGACATTCCCAGCATGCAGTGGTGAGTAGCTAGCAAAAGTGGTCCAAGGAAGGCCAAACAGAGAACTGGGGACCTGGTAATGGGCGCCCAAGGTTCGTTAGTGTGCAGTGCCCTCTTTCAGCAAGGTAATGTGTCCTGCCACACTGCAAAAATTTGCTCAGGAAGTTATTTAAGAATATAATGAATTCAAGGTGTTAACTTGGCTTCCAAATCCCTCAGATATCAATCTGATCGAGCATCTGCGGTATGTGTTGGACTAACTACAGGATGTAACCGTGCTAGCATATTAGCTTGAAATCATCAACCCTGTTACTTTCTACGATGAAATATCATTAAATATATAAAAAAATATATATAATAAATAGCCTGAGATGGCACCATAAAATTTAGGATGTATTCTTTCCAGAGATATTAAAAAATTGAGGAAAAAATGATTTTCTAGTTAAAATTTTCAAAGTTAAAAATGTATGCTAATTATACAAACATACAGTATATAACTAGCTTCATTACATTCACTGCTCGTTATTTCACTGCTACTAAACACAGATTTGAAATCAGCACAAAAAACACTACAAAACCCACATAAACGTATCTCTGATGATTCTGACCTGTTATACGTGTTATTTACTTACATCTTGGAATTAAACATCAGCGAGATCAATAGACATACGTAGTTTTCAACATGGTAGGACATAGAGTTGTCTATTAAACCAAACTGAAAAAACCTTGTTAAATTTAAAGTTAAAAAAGTCATAGCAGGCATCTGAAGTGTGCCTGTACATCTGGCTATTTTTATAAATAACAGACCCACAAGCAAGTCTCTTTGACATAGTGTGTAATGATGGGTTCATGCAGTTTGCAAAATGGTAACTTGTTGCTAAGCACTCATTACATGATCCTCACATCAGCATCACAGTTCCAGCGTAAAACTAATGAAGCAAATGTTGAGCTGTAGAGAAGTAGAGCTGCATCTATAGGTCGGTTTTGTTAGACATGTAGTTATATTTTGGATAAAGAAAACTTGACTTAACTGTATATGACTTGGAGAGAGTCTGAAGAATTGCCCTCACTTTAAAAAGAGGATTTACATACACGTTCACTGACCTACAAGCAGAGCACTGCTTAAAGTCAACACCACTTTTCTCTTGGTGGATGTCATTTTCAAAATGAATACTGCTTTATCTGATGTCCTTGGTAGAGGGAATTGCAAAAAATGTATGTGACTCAGCTGTGCCAAATAAGATGGCATCTATCTGTACGCCCACAGATTATTAACAAGAATCCTCTGACAGTGCATTACCACCAAAGGTTTAATACATTTTGTGAAGCAGAGACAGGAGGGAGCATTTACTTTATTATTCAAAGGTGACTATGCTTATCTGCTTGTTCTTTTGGATGAAAATGTCAAGCCGGTATCTTTCTTTAATCAGTGGCATTACCACCAACAAACCAAAAAAAAAGCAATCTACTGAAATAACTAATGAAGAAATTAAGAACCGGTGAATCATTAAAAGTCCATATCCATATAAAAGATCTCATCAATATAATCACTTCATGTTAAGGTAAAAATTAAGTCTTTCAGGGTGTTTTGATGTTCTAGAGAATTGTTCACAGGGGTGGTAATAAGTCCCTCGTCTGGTAATAAGAATACCTTTTCACAGAAAAGTTATTGTATGAAATGGTTCTCAAAATGATACCAAAACCATATCTCAGATGTTAGATGCACTTTGGTCTTAAGCATTTTTTTAAACTCCCCTTATGGAATTTTAACTCTGAGAATGCAGGTCATTGTAAAGTTATACTGGGAAATATATAGTTTTTTTTAAATATTTGTTTTCTCGGATTAACCATTATTTTACAATAAACATTTATAAACCTGCAGAGGAGGATATGTGGAGGTTCACTGGTAGTTTTGGATAGATTATTTTTAGATGCATGGAGGATACAACTGTGCCACAGGTCAGAACTTAGAGTGTAAACGTAGATACATCACAGTACAAACTTAGTCTGACTCTATAAGAAAACTTCAGAAAACCACCTGCAATGTCAAGATCAATAAAATGCAAAGTGGCAAGATAAGGATTAGGCTCTGAAGACTGTCATTACATACACACAAGGGTTAAACTGGGATTTGTTATGTTGGGGGGACTTGCGAATTCAGGATTACCAAGAAGTTTGGGTCTTCATTTTCTACATATGGGGCATGAAAATTCTACATGGATAATATGTATAATACACACGGAACATGTTACATATATGTGCAACGTATCATACATATGTATGACCCAGCATCATGACATAGTGGGAGAAAGAACTGTGTGTAACAGAAAGATAAATGGATAAAAAGGTCTAAAAATGGCATACGGTAAAAAGCCAAAAATAGTAAAAGTTCAGAAACACAATTAGATACGTACCAACAGTATACACACCTACAAAGAGTAGAAAACACACAAGTGTGAAACTGCCTCTCCCCTCCACTCTCCTTCGCTCCCTCATTCTTTGTCTTTCTTGTTGTGGTGATGCAGTGTTTCACTGCACCACTGTGACAAAAGACCGGTGACTCATCCACTTATATGCTCCGTCCCTCTCTCTCTGCTTCTCCCTCTCCATCACATTTTCTCAGTCGCTAGCCTCTCACCCTGCATGCGTGTGTTCCTCTCCATTCTACACATGCTAACAACAAAGGCATTTTTATTCCGTCTTTAATGTATTTTTTCCTCTCTATAAAGATGCTGATAATATTCTAAACAGCCTCAAATGTTTTAAGGAGTGCCAGTTAACTGAATGTTCAGAGGAAAAATGCAGAGGGAAGAAATGCTCTATACAAGTCCAAATGTAGAATGAAATTGGAGTTTTTGTTCCATTATATAAAATCACATTCACTCACAATCTGATTCGATTACCTGATGGCAACTTGACAGGGAGACATACCCTCATGCTGAGTTACTTAATTGAGATATTCCGCATCAAATCACCTCAATGAGCACGGGTTTGGCACCATTTGACATAGCTGAGGCCAGCGTATTGGAAGATACAAAAACATGTCAAAGTTGCTGTTGTGTCAAAAATGTCATTGGATGCAAAAAAAAATTGCAAATTTGCAGCAGCCAGTGTCTTCAAGCTTCCTCTGAATAGCAGTTAAACAGGAACCAACCTTAGTAATTAAATACATAAACGGGGTTGAAATTCATGTTCTGCATCTACTCGCTTGCCTAATGTGCTGCAAGGCACGAACACATGAAATTAATTTGAACACTAATTCATAACTCTTTCCATTCCTATATGTAGCAGAAGTAGTCTGTATATTTAAAATGGTGGGCTTCCGAGACAAGGTGGTGGAATAATTTGTTTTGGATTCATTTAGACTACTTAACACCAGTAGAACTCATAAGTCTTCTGCTGTTAAGACAACTGAAAGAAACCCCCGAACATCTGTTCATTTCTTTTAGCATCCAATTAACCTTCTCGCCAACAGGGTTCAAAGAGCACCTTCGGCATCGCGTACCCTCCTACGGATCAGCTCCGAAATACGGACAGATGGTGCAGCGTGATTTGACACCAAATGACTCAACAATTTAATATTAAAGAAAAAAAAAACACAACTTTTCTCAAAACATTCTTTTATTTCACACAACACATTAAAAAGCATTTTTAAAACTTCTTATCCAAACTACGTCATACGCAATGCCAAAGCCCTCTTTCTTTGTTTTTCAATGAGTTATTCAAATATTATTCCCTTTTTATTCCTCAACTACACATTTACAGTCAGAAACAGCTCTTTGGAAAGCAGGAAGTAGACAGAGACAAAACAGGAAAAGATGTTCAGTGCCATTTTGTGGGTTGGATGTTGTTTTTTTTCCTGTCTTGTTTTTATATTAAGATACACATTCAGAGGCTTTTCGCAGATGTGGTCCATAGAACTGGAATAGAATGAATAAACCATTCGCAGCAGCCTATCCAACATTCTATTGACTTATAAAAGCCTATTCAACAGTTCTCTATTTCCTACGACGGGAGCACACATCATACTTTATTTTCAAATCTGGCTCATCTGGAAAACTGCTTTAACGGAACTCTAAGCAAAGCAATCAACTGAGAGGACAGGTAGTCCTTTCACTCACTACAAACATGCCCATACACACCTGTGCACACTCAAACTCCCACACTTACACATGTATATGCGCATGCACACACACACACGCATATTAATGTGTACTCTCTGGGGCTGCACAATAAATAATATCATTAAATAATTGCTATCGCAATCCAGCCTTTGTAGTTTTGATGTTGAGAAGGCTGCAAGTTGCGAATGAGCCATTTTATTGGATTGTGAGCGTTCTTAACAATCTCGGGTCTCCCAGACAACTATTCTGGGTGTTTTGACTAATCGAGACATTCACGAGATTCAACAAAGATCAAAAAGCTAACAAAATAATGAAACCATATCACATTAAAAAGTTCACTGATGTGTCTTTAGAGATGTCGTGAGGTACATTGCAATCACAATGTAGCAATATAACTGCAATATGGTATTTTCCCTGTATCGTGCAGCCCTAGTCTCTACACTGCAAGAGCAAGCAGTTCAAGCCTGAAAGTTTGTGCACTTAAAACTTTGCATCACATTTAAAAAAAGACATGCATGAATGGTCATTGTCAATCTTTCCTGAGCAGCAAAAATATAGTCAAAGTATTTATGAATATATTAATTTGGGATTGCAGGAGTTCCTCACAGACCACAAACTGAGATTGTGCGACCATCTCACTTAGTTAACTTAGTAAGGCTCCATGGGCTCCATTGTACAGTGTGTTAAGAAAGAAGGCTTTCCTCCTAGACATAGCTCTCTTAAAAGTATGAATACGATTTAGGGGCTGAAAAGAATTACAATCAAATGCTGAACTCAGTAGTATCAAAGTTGTCTACACACTTCCAAATCACCCCTCTGTCAATCTCCCATTCTTAACCCTCCCTCCCCAGACTCCTTTTAGTAAAGTCCATCCCGTCACCATGTATAGCAGTAGTACCTAAAGGTGTCCTAAAAATGGAATGGATTCTATGCCAGCCCCATTTCTTCCAATACACTCCTTGGAGATTCGTCTTCCTGAAATGGCCAAAAGTAGAAGAATTTGAGAATTAGGTAATGAATACATATAAGTTTATGTGAATTTAGGTACTAAAAACAGCTTGCATTCATTTTTACATGATCTTTTTACAATTTATTTAACAGCCCAGTTTCATTTGTTACACAGACCATTTCTGATATATTTAGACTGATATACACTACCGGTAAGGGGTGTAACAGTACACAGATGTCACGGTTCGGTACGAACCTAGGTTTTGGGGTCAAATAAACAGCAAGGTATTAACCAGTAAACACATACTCTTGCTTATATTTTTATGTATGTGTAAGGCAGCAGAAGTGTTAGGCCAGTAGGTGGCACTATTGCACCACACTACGATCCAGGTTTATGATTTACTTGCGCTTTTTGGTCCCTCTGTGATTCCGTATTACTTCAATCACGTCTTCTCCGTTATACCATGTATTCTCCAAAAGACATCATGTACCGAACTGCGACCCATGTACTGTGACAGTTTGGTACGAATACATGTACCGTTACAGCCCTACTACCGGTCAAAAGTTTAACATTTATGGCATTTATCATTTATGGCATTTATCAGACGTTTTTATCCAAGGGGACTTCCACTCCCTAACTACAGGGGACAGTCTCCCTGGAGCAACTTGGGGTTAAGGGTCTTGCTCAGGCACCCAGTGGTGGTGCGGAAGGTAGGATTCGAACCCATGACCTCTTGGTCTAGAGGCAAGTATCCTACCCACTACACCACCACCCCCCAATAGAACACCCCACTGTTTTTTGATTAAAATTCAAACAGTTCAAGTAAAGCATGAAACGGTACAACGGACAGTGCAGAACTGCAAAATGGTAGGGTTACCCAGAAGTGAGAAATAATTCTGTAGTGCCATGCAGTACCCTCTGGTATAAGCCTAGTTAGCCGGGTTCATCCTGCAGCGAGATAGTGACCCAAAACTTAAGTCCAAGCTATGCCAGAACAAGATGGCAAGCTGGAAAACATGGGAGTGACAAAGTATCCAGACTTAACCCCAACTTGCTGCTTTAGGATTAAATGGACAGAAGAGTGAAAGCAAAGCAAAGCAAAGCAACCTATAAGTGCAGCACACTTATAGGAACTTCTGCAACATAGTTGGGAAGAACGTTCTGCAGAATGAACAGACATTGAACCGCTTTTGGCCATATGCTGTAAGTGACTTCTGCTGGCGTCTATGATTGGCTGGAATATACCGTCCCAGCATTCTGGTTCAGCACAATAGCTGATTAAAAATGGGCTGTTTTGCTTCTCAGATTCAAAGCTTTAAAACATGTACTCTTTAATTACTTTAACAATCTTTACATGCTTAATCAACCTCTTTTATTGAAGGCAATTTATTTATTATTTCCATGTTATGGGGCTGTTACACAAGTCTGTAGGACAGAATAATGATGCAATAATTTATGAGAAATAAGGCATATAATTTTCACAAAAACACTCACCTCTTGCAGCAAGTCAGCCTGTTCAATAGCCTTGAGTACACTCTTTTTGGAAGTGTCCTGAATTTCTCCTCCCATCAGAAATTCATCCAAGATAAAGTAAGCCTTCTCAAAATTAAAAATGATGTCAAGCTCACACACCTAGATGAGTCAGACACAAATAGGGCAGATAAAAGAAACATTAGAGAAGCATCACACAACACCACATAATAGAACTCTCATGATTTACATTCTTTACAAGCAAATGTTTCTTTGTATTGAAGAAAAACATATGGGAATAAAACATTTAAGGTAGAATGTTAAGGCTTGGGTCATGGGCAACTAGGAAATTGCTGCAGTTTTTAAAAAGAAACACGAAACTTGAAAGACTTAGTTATTTTTCCTCCTTATGGTCCTGTAATTCTAACAAAAAAAACCATTTTGTTCTACAGTCTTTCTATGTTAACTGTGAATTAAGCTCCTCTCCTTTTACTTTAAGTATTTCATAGAGGTTAGGAATAGTTTTATTCCTCTCAGGTTCTCTATTATTAATTATTCAACAATGTCTAGAAATGATGTGGGACATTTAGTCGTGGCAAAAACCATCAGGAGAATAAAGAAACAGATGTGTTGAACACTGCAGAAAAAATGATGGAATGAGGACAAGAGTTAGAAATGTCTTAGAGATCAACACAAAGGGCAGAGAGACTACGCGAAGGTGAGAAAGACGTATACAGTTTTAAAAAAAACTAAAAAAACCCAAAACAAAACCCACATAAATACAGAACAGAAAGGACCAGGAACTAGGGGAGACAAGAAGACAGAAAGAGTGAGATAGAGCGCCAAAGACAGGAGAATAAACAAGACGAAAGAGGTAAAAATGAACAATGACTCACACTGCCAAAGTACTTATCCAGCAGCTCCACAAAGCGATGGATGACCTCTAGGGTAATCAACTCATTGTCCTGCTCTTCAACTGCGCAGCAGAAATACAGACTGGCGTACCTGCACGCACACACACACAATCACAAACACACATGCACTCATGTTAGAAGGAACTGGGTAATGGATAATCAATGTGTTAGTACGCAATATCAAAGCAATCTCACCATCACAGTTGTGGATTTTACAGCAAAAACATTCTCTTCCACAGGTTATGTACACGCTCACAAATATAAAACACACACACACATCAGTATGCAGGGGCATTATGAATAGAAGCATCAGAGAATGCTGAGAACAGTAGATATAGAGAGACTAAATCAATGTGTCCAACCTATCTGACCTTGCTCCTGCCCATTATCTCTCTGCTCTGATAAAGCATTAATCTACAATACATAATTGAACTTGCTAAATAAATTTATAGCAAGAAGTTGTTTGCTACCGATTTGCACTCATTTAGAAGTCCATGTCAGAAATCAGAAATGTCGGTTCAATTTAATTAAGCACAATTACTTTGAACCACCGTACAGTTAGGAGTATAACTGACTGTTTGCAGTGAGAAGCCTTTTCAGTGCGAGCCCTCTGGTGGTGAAAGCACACATATGCATAAGTGAACACTCCTACATACCATTACTATCGAGCAGATCATGATGCATCCTCTATATAGGGACCAAAGGCCAAATCTATAGTACAAGAGCAGGGGACAGAGATTGTGTTTGTTTGCCTCAGACACAGACACACATGCCCACACACTAACAAGTAATTGTATTAGGTACTCCTACCTTGTATTTACATTGTCCATTTTATCAGCTTTATTTACCATCAAGTTTAACTTTGTAGCTTTTATCCCATAATTTATTTCATCTGTTTCTCTGCATCATTATTTAGCCCCCTTTAGATTGTTCATCAATGGTAAGGACCCCTACAATGCTATTTGTGCGGTGAATCATTCTCAGCACAGCAATGATGCTGACACGGTGGTGGCATGTTAGTGTGGGTGTGTGCGTGCATGTATGTTTTACACAGAGTGGATCACTCAGTGTGTAGGAGGTTTTAAACACTATGTACACCTACTTTACACTGCATTAGATACATCATACCTGTCAGTTCTCCTTGCAGATGTAAAATTATGATATTTCTGGTGCTGCAGAGCTTGTCATCCTCTAGTCTTTCATTAGCGGTCTGTGTCCGGACGACAAGATATTTTTAGTTGGTGGGCTATTTTCAGCACAGCAGTGACACTGATGAGTTTAAAACTCTAGCAGCACTGCTGTGTGAGATCCACTCTACACAGCATGCCTGCACGAACGTACATAAACAATGAGAATGATCCTGTGTACTGGTGGTCTTGCTACTAAAAAGATGGACTACAGGTTGTTACTGTAAACTACAAAGTGGAGCTGATAAAATGGACAATGAAAGTACATACAAAGTACATGTACCTACTGATGTGCCTTACTGGTGTCTTTAATGAAACATTCTGAACATGATGCTAGAGAAACTTCTGAAGAGTTTCTGTAAATAGAAACACTCAATATCTTATTTCACATACATCACGGACAATAAAACAATTTTGCTCATAGCCTGCTGCTATGAACAACAAGAACTACACTTTCAGTAATACCACACCAGAGATTTTAGGCAGAAGAGGATATGTATTACCATCTGAATTTGAAATTATTGGTGTAAGCACAGTCTTGTGTCAAAAGTCAAAACTGTGGACAACTGACAATGCAGAATTTTAATGTAATTCAGTGTGTACATTTAAATAGTACAGCTTTATAAAAGTAATACTCCAGAGAACTAGAAGCCAGGGCTTTTGAGTGCATGCGTATGTTCTGATGTGACAACCAAATCCACACTGGTGCACAGAATAAGTCCTCAGTGAAAACAATCCGATGTGCCAATTTGTGACATATAAGGTCAACTCCTCTCCCAGAGCCTGGGAGCAGTTTACACAAAGTAAACAGTTATACAATGAATGATTAATGTTTACACAGAGCAACAGGGGTACACTTGCACATACCTGCACACGCACAAACACTACGGGCAAGAACTTTAGGCTAATTTTTTTAAATAAATGACGCACTGCTCTTTCAAAATTTTATTAACATGAAAACATTACTTAAATCAAATGTGCTTGACTAGTTCTGAAGTGTCATGTAACAATGTACACTGTGTGTGATTAAATTGATGCAAAAGCCTCTGCACAAGTTTTATCAAAAATAACCACCCCTTGCCTTTATCACAGCATCAGAGGATCATAGAATCTCTCCAAGCAATTTTTGGAAATAACTTGTATCCAAACCCTAACAGCACATTTGTTCGATGCTCATTTTGTTTCAATTCATTTTGAATGTGCCAAGAAATATTTCTCGCTTTTTTGAGGACTGGACATGATTTTGGCACAATCGTGAAGAATGTTTGGGATCATTAATCTGTTGAAGAATGCAATTTTGTCATGTCAGCATTACGAATTGTCGAATAACTGATTGATACTTTTCTTCTTTTCATGATCCAACACGAAGTGAACATCAATGCACTAATAACAGACATACAACAGTCTGCATAGCCAGTAGTTTAAACCATTTTGGCTTAATAATTTGTTACTACAGACAATAAAATACTGAAAATCAGTAATTTATAATTGTTTCAATTATTTTTGTTTTTTTCCAATAAAATTGTGAAGAAGCATCATTACATTTATGTTTTACAAAACCTGACAGTGGCCCAAACTTCTACACTGTAATGCGCATTCAAGAATATCACTACCTGCAGTTTGTAAATCCCTTAGAGAAGTGTGCCTGAAAGGAGTGCAAGTGTTTATTGTGTTGGCATGTGAAAATAATTAAGTGTAATCACTTACAATTATTATTAATATCTCAATCACAAACTTGGGCAGCACGTGTAAAATGCCACCGCCTACACATACATAGTAACTATCCAGGTGCCAAAAATGTTGGTAAATAATCACTGTAGATATACATTTATATTGGAACATTTCATGCATTCTGTGTTACTTATCAAATGAGGCAAAACAGTAAATACTAAATATAACCTATAAAAATGTATTGGTTGAAGTCAGTTCACTTCAAATTAAAACGCCTGGTATACATACACACCCAATTTAAATGATGTAAAAGGGCATGATTGGAAATGAGCTCCTTTGTATTAGAGCCCGACCAATATATCGGCAGGCCAATATTATCGGCCGATATTAGTCATTTTCCAAACTATCGGTATCGGCATTTATAATGGCCG
>JBBPDB010000011.1:11821489-11847642 GCA_037974465.1 Brachypetersius altus
GGAATATCGGATTTTAAAACCAACAAATATTTGTATCGGTATCGGCCTTCAAAATCCTTTATCGGTCGGGCTCTACTTTGTATAAACTGATGTGTCATCCCTATTTCTGTGCTGCTCACCTCTTATACACTATCTTTAGATCCCTCCACTCCAGGAAACTGCACATTTTGGGTTTTCTGGCCAGCACCACTTGCATGAGCTCTCGCACCATTTTCTTCTTGTCACGCTCTGCTGTGGCAGTGTACCACTTCTGCAGCCGCAGCTTCCCCTGCCGGCTAAACAGCAGCATAAAACGCATCTACACACAGACACACAGGGAGGGAGAGGGGGAGAGAGAAGGAGAGAAATTGGAGGATTGTTTAGTATAAAACTGCATTACAAGTAATGAAGATGGAGAAGAAGAAGAATCATAGAGCCACATGAAGCTTCTAAGACATTATCTGCTTTAAGTCAGGTTATCTCTAACAACAAAAATCAGCCTAATGTTGCACAGATTTGAGGACCACAGACAATTCATGTCATGTAAGCACAATAGAACAATCCAAAACCTTTTTCAGGAAACCTGCAAATAAAAAGGTCAGCTTTAGCTGATACAAATGTGACAAATCTCTTATCTCCTCCAAAGCTCAATTTCATCATTCTTCGTTTATCATTTCAGCATGAGCTTGAGCTAGGCCTATACATTTCACATCTGTTAAATATTTAAAAGTACAGTTAGAGAGTACTGCATCGCTCCCTGTGGCCTTGGCCTACATACACCATTCTTCATTGAGCCCACTCCATCCAAGAGCTGGATACAACTAGAAGGCTAGCCTGTATGTGGTTTGTACAATTGCCTGCTGCAATACAAGAGCAATGTCATCCAGCTATCTTTCAGGCAACAGTAGGCAGTAAATCAATATGACCAAAATGTGCTTAATAAAAAATCATGATAAGAAAACTAGAACATTATAGCACTAGACATGCACTGTGAAATTATAAAACTATTTTAAATAAATATTTGCCTATTATTAAAGGGGATCCGTTTGAAAAACAAGTAAAGATATTTGGTAAATGTTTATTTTTATACAGTAATTAATTATACCCCCAGTTTTATGCGGATCAGGACTCGCAGATCCAGTCACACAGGTTTTGGGTTTTTTTTTTTAGAACGAAACTATCATTTTACGCGGAAATCACCAAAACAAGGCAGCAGAACCTGCAATTCTCGACATTTTTTTTTGCTTTTTTTGTGGCAATATGTTTTTTTTTTACTCATTGTAGTTCTAAATGATTACAAATATATAATTTACTGCAAACATAAATAGTAATCTAAATATAAATTCAGCTAAATTTCCAGTTATTGGCTGATCCACCTGTTTCATTATATTCTACTAAAAACCCTGCCGCCCAAACGCCCTGCATCTTCTGGCAATGCAGCGGAGCATCTCGGGCGAGAATTACAGGAAGACAGCCTTGGTTCAGAGGGGGGGAACCTAATTATGCTCCCAGAACACTTTCATTTCATTTTAAAATCAGTTTAATACATTACCCTTAACGAAAATATAAAGACAAACCCTAATCCATACTGTACAGTTTACACTGAACTCCTGCAGTACTAGAATGTAAATACCGATGGTACTGTTGTACAGACTGCGCTGTAATTCATACACGGGCGTTTTCTTTGGTATGCCTGTTGTTTCCTTTTGTATGAGTAGAGTAAATACAGTAATAATTTAATGTATTTTTTATTAATACAAAATAGAGTAAAATGTAGGAGTAATCACCAACCATTTTTACAGTTCAATAATTTACCGTTCATCCGCCTTTGAGTTGTATTAATTATTGGCAGTAAAATAGATGAAGAATTATATATTGCCAAAAATTTGAAATATTGTATCTGCTGTTTCCACGAATTTGCTGTGGTTTTTGCCAAAATTATTAGTTCGGTTCTAAAAAAAAAAATTTAAACAGTTTAATTTCAGCTTAATACATTACCCTTAAAGAAAATGTTAAGAGAAAGAGAGAGACAGTAAGAGAGAGAAGAGCGAGAGAGAGATACTCTCCTTCATACTCTCTCTTACATTAATATTTTTGTTAAGGATAATGAATTAAACTGAGTTTAAAATTAAATTAAAATGATTTGGGAGCATATTTGGGGTATATTTATTATTATTATTATTATTAGTAGTAGTAGTAGTAGTAGTAGTAGTATTATATTGTCAGTATATTTTTATTATTATCATTATTAATAGTAATAATAATAATGATGATTATGATGATAATAATAACACATGAATAATAATAATAATAATAATAATAATAAATATAAACAATAACATATATAGACTATATAATACTATGTACTGATCTGCTGAATATTTACATTAAATAAAACTTTTAAAAATGCTAAACTAAAACTTGCCAGACAGAGCCAGGTCAGTCTAGCCCTAAATATATTTAGGGTTTACACTATATAAATAGGCATTTTAGGCACAACAACAGGTATTTTCATTATACATGGGTGCTCTCGGAACGTAAACCCCGCGAATAGCGGGTAATTGAAGTATATTGTTTTAACATATAAACAACTTTGTTACTGCTCCAAGATTTCATACATTTCTGCTCCCAATTACTCAGAGCTAACGGAAAAAACAATACACCTCTTTGTGTGTGTTAGTAGCACATGAAACTACTAAAATACTACGCCATGTGATCACAACTTGTGCACCACACACACAAAGCCTGATTCACTGATCATCCAGAAATGTCCAATAACTACAGCACATTATAGTCTGCTGCACATACAGGAAAGTACCAAAAAATCAAAAGCTAAATTTGTGACCACATGTAAATGTATCTAAATGTGCTACTAAAACAAATTAAGTATGACAATATGACAAGAATGCCAGGTTGGATTTCCTTGAATCAATGCTCTTTGAACACTAAAACAGCCCTCTGGAGCCACAATGGTCAATGACTTATAGGTTATGACCTTCAGTGCCTGAGAGCTACAACACAAGTTTTGTGTTGCTACTAGACTAATACTGGAAAGAGACAGAAAGACTCCTACTAAAAGTTGTTAAAAACATACAAGCATATCCACTTATATTGACGCTAAGTAATATATTGTTAGACTGAACAATTAAATCAATACTAATATCAAAAAGGTCATTTAATCTATCACCACACATCCCGAGCCTGGCGTGATGAGGCGTGCAAGAGAAAGATTAATTGAGGCCATGGACAAAAATAGCACCATCCTAAGAGGGAAAGGCTACCTTCTGCTCATCTGTGTCAGATCAGGCAAAAAATTGCACTCGTTCTTATTTTAGATTTATATTTAGCAGCCTTTATTAAGCAGTATGTCAGCTATAAAAAGACACACACGCACATATGCACACACATGGATCACAAATCACAACTAGGAAATGCTAGCAAAACTGATTTAAAGCACATAATTGGGTTTAATATTTGTGATCAGTGAACACTCTTTCCTTACAAAAGTTAGTCTCAAAATAACATGCAAAAGCGAAAAACATCACCTAAACATCAGCTGGGCTGCTACTGTTAATACATCAAACACAAAATCTACAGTACAAACATAGCCAGAGCACAGCTAATCTAGTCACTTTACTTACAAAGATGAATGATCTCTGCTGTTTTTGTATGTCTATTTTCACAAAAAAAAGAGGAAGAGAGAATTTAAATTGTAGCATTAGACACAGTGTATTATATTCAGAGCTATGCAGCACGCACCATTATTGTCATAACAGTGATGCTGTTGTTGACACCCGAACAATATTTATAAATAAAATATAAACACAGGTTTGCAATGTTATCTTAAATACTCTCAGAACTTTGGAACACAAAGTACTTTCCAACTTTTAACAGAAATTCAGTTCTTCATGGGTACAAAAATCTTAAATCTTATCTTCTTCAACAACACTTCCTTGCTGGTAAAATTCGTGAAACACAGGAAGTCCACACATAATATGCCCTGGAAACTGTTAACACCAAAGCAGAGGCTGTAAGTCTTGGTTCATTGAATAGATGAAAACTGTTTTTTCTCAACCCCTTTGCATAATGTCCAATAAGCATTTTTCATTTGACTGCTTATACTGCCATAAATTAAGGTTTTCCAAGAACATCTGGAAAACTCTCACCTTCCTGCAACAGCACAATAGCCTTTAAGACAGAAATAGTCATAAACAGTCTGACTAAAGTACTGATTCATACACTGGAATGGGTGCTATGTAGACAGTTAGAGACCATGACACTAAAGTATTTTGTCCTTCATGAAGGCAGAACTATATAATCATATATTAAAATCATATATCAAATCATATATTAAATTCACATGGCTTTCATAATAAATACAATATATTATTTACTTACTATTAATACTAAAATGTCTGTAATAGTTTTATAACTAGCCTGTACTTTCATCCTATTTTAGAAAAAATGTAAACTCACAGAAGGAAACAGAAAAATATAAAATAAATGCCTCTTCCCTGAAGAGTGAATTAGCTATACTCTGCATACTGTGGCGTTTCAAGGCTGAAAACAGGTGAGTATCATTTCCGGTATTTTGTTCATGTACACCTAAAATGCTCAAAAAGTAAAACGTAGAGTGTTTAACTTTTTAAAGTACATAATTTGAATGTATGCTGAGAGTAAACATTTGCTCAGAAACCTGGTTTAAAATAAGTGTCTGAAAGTTAAGGAACTGGAAAGGTTTCCCTAGCTAGCTGGCTGGAACACATTCGACACAGACCAAACAAGCAGGTTTCCCCAAGTACAGGTAATTATAATATTCTATATTTAGTCAGATAAATGTTTTACAGCAGTAAACAGTTTCAGGCTCCGTCAGGGTTTATTTTTTCCTATAAAATCTGAACTAGTTAGCATTAGCTATAGTCGGCTGTCTTGCTTTAGCTGCTCCTCTGCTAGCGTTAGCTGGTAATGTCTGTGTTTGCAACTGTGCCAGAGGAGAAACTTACCATTTTGTCGGCTTCTCCAGAGCGTCCTAGAGATTAAAATTTATTAGGGAGACTTTTCTTCATGAGAAACGCAAAGCACTACTGGTTCATGTCTGTGAGAGAGCTGGCGGCTCGGTGGGTTTGACAGACCCACTGAGGCAGGCAGGGAGTTCGACGTCAGAGCCCACAGCGAGCATGCGCACTGCGGAGTCTAGGCTTAAACTGTTCAACAGCTACAAAATACTCCTTTTGAGGCAAAAATTCCAACCATGGCTTTGAGACTCGGAAACCAATGTCTTTGTTTCTCAGTAGGATTGCTTTAACCCCAATTCAGTGCCAGATATATAGTTTATTTTTCTTGTTTTTGTCTTAATTTTTTCTCACAGCCGGTGTTCACTGTCCTCGGATTTCGTTGCCATGACGAGGACCGATTCCGGTTGCCATGGCAACGAAGCTAGTACTGAGCAGATCTGGGATCATCTGTGTCAGGCGAAAAATAAAAACAACACCAGTATGAAGTGCATATTAAGATGCATTATAAACGAATATCTTGACATGTATAGCTGTTGGCCTAGTGGTTAGGGTGTTGTCCTTGTTATCAGATGAATGTGGGTTCAAATCCAAGGACTGCCATTGGCGTCGGGGACCTTTAAGTAGGGTACCGTCCCCACACACTACTCCTGACTGCCACTTGTAGAATCGTCTAAATACTCAGAATAACTTAATGTTGTTCACACTGTGTGCTGAGCTATGGTGTGTTTACGTACGACAATTGGACATTTTTCTAAAATTAAGCTTTAATTGGAATAAAAGGTTTACATTACGTTAAGGTTCTCCCCCCCCCCACCCTCTCTGTCTGTCTCTCTCTCTCGCCCTCTCTCCTCTCCTCTCTATGTGACTCTCTCTAAGAGTGATATACATCTAAGGACACCAGGTGTCGCCACCTCCGAATAAACGCCAACAAAAGCTCTTTAATCAAAAAAGATCTTTATTTCTATGTGCAAGTGTGTCAACTTCATGTAAATAAATCCTTCGATATAAATATATAAAAATATAAAATACAACAAGTAACACTGAATGAAATATGCAAAGTAAAAAAATATCAAAATATTATCCATTAAAGTTCATACATCTTGTCCTGCAGGAAGGAGAAATATTCATCTTTCTTTTTTCATGGTTAGAAAATTGATTTTTGTTTTAGCTTACGTTCATTCACTCTCTGGATTGCAAGGATTATGTCTTTCAAAAAGCCATTCATAAGCGTTAAAATGTGACCTTAATCCCAAATTAGAGTGAGATTTGCTGGTTTTTGACCCACAGTGGTGTTTTTCTTCATCTTTCATCTTCATACATCTTTTTAAACAGTTCATGATTTCCTCAACCACATGTATTGTTTGTACATTCCTTATTTATGGTAGATTTCCAGTAACCATAAGACTTAAATTTAGGCAAGCTTCTGCATATTCACTTGTGTGCTTTCAGATTTAGGTTCCTAGGTGGTATCATCTTGATCTTGTCCCCAAACCTGCATGGATTCAGTAGTAAGTTTTGCGACAGTGGGCACTGTCTATACGTTGGTAAGTCTTTGTGCTCTCAATTTAGACAAAGCACTGGGTTGCTACTGTTTCTGAAGCTGGTTGATTTGACCCACGAAGAGCACAGAGCCTGTGGAATTAAATCGAGAAATCAATATGACTGCAAAAATTATTTCTTTACATGCAGTTTACTGTCAGAAACGTGCTGGCAGCAAAACTTACTTGTTGGCTTGTGTTGGATAAGAAAGAGGAACGGACGGTCCATAATATGCTCCTCTATGGCCATTCGAGAGTAGATGATAGCAGCTGTAGAAACACAAATATCCTTTATTCTCAGTTGCAATATATATAAAGCAGTTTTGCACTGGTTAAGCCTAGTCCTGGACTACATTTTCCTTTCAATGGAGAATCTCCATTCAGAATGCTCTGTTGTCCAGGTCTAGTCTTAATCCCTCTCAGGGAAATTGTTTAGTTTTTCTTTTTTGGATGGTATAATTGGTGGGAGCAGTCTGTACCTGTAGCAGAGGAGCCCTGGGTTCCCTCTTCATTCACTTCTAACTTTACTCTTTGAAGAACGTCTGACACACTCAAAGTTTCCTCAGCTAAGGAGCAGAGAGAGTGCATGTTGGATTTATTAGATGCATTATACATATTTGTATGCTTACATTTTCCCCAACAATGAAATATACTCGCAAAAATAAAGATGATACAAAGGGTTCTTTAAAATTATGCCATATAAGAGATGCTTTTGGTTACCTGAAGATTCCTTAAATTTTTTAAAATCTCATTTATAACCACTCCATTAAAAGTGGTTTCTTCTTTTTTGGCTTTTTTTTTTTTAAATAATGTATAGTTAACTTTACTTACTAGTGATGCGAGAGAAATCTGGCTTGCTGAAGATGTCTCCGAGACCCAGTTTGCTCAGTGTGGACTTCAGATCAACTTCTGTGTCAATGGAAAACCTGGACATAACATTGATACAGATGCCTGGATTAGACTCACACAGTCAAATCCTTCCATTTTAAAGCAGTATGATCCGGCCTTTCTCATTTACCTGGGTAGCACCAGCTGGCGGTTAACTTTCTTCATCTGCTTATTCCACTCCTGGACTTTTTTGCTGCTCAACTCCTTGATCAGAGCAGACAGAGGCATATCCCTTTCAAACGCTGACACCAAGAGCATGCTCAATGAGTCCCCTTCATACGGCACCTCAATGACATCGTAGTCAACACCTTCTTCCGAAATAAACTCACCTGGATGAAGAGAAATGTGTAAGTAGTATTAAGAACAATGACTCTTCTTAAACAGCTTTCATTCATCCATCCCAACATTCCATTAAATGGACAAACTGATCCAAAAATGCTGTCAACAATGTGGATACTGATTATAAGAAGCAATACATTCAAGTAACCATTAATCTGCACTGGTATAAATTCCAATAGTTAAAAAACAGACTCCAAAGGTTTTATTCAATCAGTGACTGATGTGGTTCCATATTACTCAAAGTTTCAGAAACAGCAAAACTACATAAATACCATAAATTTGTCACATTCCAGAATATTTCTTTCGCACCAATGACAGAGCCTTTGTTACTAAACATTTAGGGACACTGTCTGTGCTGATAAATCCATGACACAATAATAATTCTTATAATCTGTTATACACACCATAGTTGAACTTCTGGATTGTTCTCATCATTGGCACTGGCACTGCACTGTGGTTAGAGCCGTAGAAGACCATCTCCATGGTCTCCTTGGGGTCGAAGGGTGTCTTCCAAAGGCCATGGAAGTGGAGAGCATTTAACAACACCAGACGTGTCTCCTCACTGAACACTCCAGAGGGCAGGAAGTTTGGAATCATGCCTGAATGGAGGGAGGGTGGAGCGGGCAGAGTTCAGGCAATGTCTTGTCACTGTAGTACAATTGCACAAGTACACTGTACACTATCATTCACACTGAGTCATAAAACATTGTTATGCAAAAGTACAGTTTGTTCTCACAAAATGACAAATAACAAACCTAACCTCTTTTAAAGGTTACTCACATGTTATTAGCTTTAATGTATGGCTAAATTGAAGCTTTACTTGGAATACATTTTTTACATTATGTGTGCTTTCTCTCTCTCTCTCTCTCTCTCTCTCTCTCTCTCTCTCTCACTCTCACTCTCTCTCTCTCTCACTCTCTTTCACACACTCACACACACACACACACAAACACAGAACACACCTGCAGTTCGGTCAGATGCCCAGGAGTTGATGACCTGCCGGGCAGTCTCTGGCTGACTGAAGTCCACCTGGTGAGGGATACTCTGAAAGGCTTTTGTAAGGCTGCGTCGGAAGCCCTTCTCCAGGACCACCTTTCTGTCCACCATTACACCACTAGCCACCTCCACTCCATGTTCACTGGCGAGGTCCCTCTGGAGAAACCTCTGCTGTCGTGGCATTCCGCGTTCTGGAATTAGAGGCGTGGAAAGTTAAAAGCATGAAATTGTTCCCATGTAATATCTTTTAAGTGACCGTGCTGTAATGTGTTGTAGCTATTCTTACCTTGTAGAGAGTAGCCCATGTGGGATTTGAGGGTCTTCAAGGTGCTGCCATAAGCACCCAGCTGGACCATTCCCATCACTGAAGCGATGCCATAGGGTGACATGGCGAAATTTTGGCCTGGGTGGTTAAGAGCAGCTTCTGAAAACACCCGCAGGCCAAAATCTGTCTGCTGCTTCTGCAGTAAGGTACCCAGAGCTGATCCATAAAAGGCTACGGTCAGGAATACACAGAAGATCTGCATTCTGTATTAGGAGAGTAAGAAACATAAAGGTTATGAATGTAACTGCCCACTGTACATGTAACTTACCCATAGAGTAAATTAATAATGAATGAATGAAGGCTTATTTAAAACATTGCCTATATTTAACCTATATTTAAATCAGCAGTGGTTAATATGGTATTTAATCCCTAACTTCAGAATACAGATTCAAAAAGTATCTGAAACCATTGGGTCCTGCAAAAACACTTTGTGTGTGGATGTGTTTTAGAAGCACTAGAAGCTCTCCTCTATGCTCTATGTTACATGTACACCCACAGTGTAAATACAGTGGCATGCCATTTGTGTTTGCTATCCTTGACTCACCTTTCCATCTCTCAAAGGGTCTATTCACAAACGTTTCTAAAATAAAGTGGGCTAGTTCTAAGGGCAGTTCTTACAAATGCCAAGGTCCATAGGAAACTACTTTTATGTGCTGGAGTGCACTAAGCCTGTGACTTTCATAAGTTGAAACAATTCACCTTCTGTAAACTTAATAAACTAGACAGTTCCCCTGTATTACAAGTCTGGTATGTGTGCTGCCTTAGCAAACACATGATCTTAAACAATCCGTTACTGAAACCTCAAACAGAAGTGAGCCAAGTCCCTCTTTTTGCATGATCAGACATTTCAATTCCTTTCAGAATATTAACTTTCAGTACTGTTATTGGGCAGACCAGCTGAGAAAGCAATATTGCATAGGGCTTTTCATTGTAGTAACAAGCTAAAGTATTGAACATGCAGCCCTGGTCGTAAAAGCATTTAAAGAACTAACAGCACAAAAATGCAATGTATGTCAAAAAACACCCAGCAAATATAACCCATACCTGAAAGCAGTAGGTTTGTATGGTTTAGGCTTGTAGAGGTTCCTTTTTGTAGAGCGTACCAAGCATGGACTGACAGCGTGTGCGCAATGTGCCGCTTTTTAAACAATTCAGAACACCCACCCCCTCCCCCCTAAAAAACGGAAGTATGAAGTCATCTGTCTGCTTTTCCAGGCTGAGCCACCTCTCCTCCCGCCCTTCACTCTCTTTCACCCAGACACACGCACACACACGATTTTCCTTCTTCTTTTACAGGCTTTAGGAACACCAAGTCATGCTGTTCTCCCCAGGGAACTCTTGCTGCTGACTTTGATGGGATTTGGCAGCAACGTAGGGACAGTGAACCTTCCAAAAGCTTTCCTTAATTTAATTATAAACCCACTCACTCATACTCCCACTCAATGTGTTACATTACACACTCATAGCTCCTGGCACGGTTCCTTTGCCAGACTGGTGAAAGTAATACAAACTCATTCATGTCTAATAAAGATTTTTTAAATACTCAGAAAAGAGCAATCTGTTTTAAAAATTCAAAATATTAAATCATTTATATATGTTATTCATGACACATATATGTATAAAATAAATGATCACGTTTCCAAACAATATACATGAAAATGTTCATCTTGCCCCCAGAATTAACTTACAGATCTGAAACAACAAGCCTCTAAGTTAATATACAGGCCTTTAGAGTTAACATACAGATCATGAGAGTTATTATACCCTGTAACCTGTACGACCATGCAATAGCTGTGACTAAACCAGCACACAAAATCATTTTTACTTATGGGGCCCAATTACGAACATCAGTTAACATTTTCCCCTCTGGTGAATGTGACACATCCCACTGCCATATTTGGTACTACAGAGCCAGCATTCCATGGCACATGCTCATGGACTGAGCCCGCATGCTCCAGGTTCTACAGATGACTGAGCGTCTGGACACAGACAGACTAGGAGAGAAAGCAGAAAGACTGTGTTTTACAGTTTTACCATGCGATGATATGGTACTGACTCAAAATTCATCTCTGCACCTGGGGATTCAGAGACAAAATAATAAAAAACAAATGAATGGATGAAAAATTGGGTCTCTACACTCATGAAAATAAAAGAGCCAAAAGAGGTTTTTTGATGGAGTGATACAAAAGAACCGCATTGGTTCCTTAAAGAACATTTTGTGGTTCTTTAAGGAGTGTAAATGAGACAAATATGAAGAAAATTTTGTCAAAGGTTCAAACAGTTTACAGTCACATTAATAAAAATGTTTTTAAAAGAATATTTCACTGAAATGGGTCCTCAGTGGTATTAGTACAAAGATCTGTATCACCTTTATGATTAAGAGTGTGGAAAAGCTCAGTGACACCCTGTAGCATCAGAACAGAAGAGAGTTTGCTACTATACTATTTAGACATAGAGAATGAGTCATTTATAAAAAGGGAACAAAAACAGCATTTTAGCGTTTTAGCATTTTACACTTCTATTGGAATCTTTAGTCACAATATCTCACCAACATTATGACACTGGTGAGATATTTTACCAAGACCGAACACTCAAGTGACAAAACACACAGGCAATAAAGTTCAGAAACACCCTGCAAGTATGATGTAATGGTGGTGGTGTTTCATTAGCCTCTAATTATTCAGCTGTTGTTATGTCTTCATATTATTTTTTTTGCCAAATGCCATAAAAATGCATTTGAAAGTGATTGTCTTCAGACTTACTTATCATACACAACACATATGGACCTCATACCAGTTCATTGTGTTCACTTTTCATTCATGACATCACTGAGCTTCTTTTAGCCTCTGTACACATCCTTACTTCCCAGCTCCCCCACAAAACTTAATACATTCCATATTGAGGGGTGAATGGAAAATGTGGGATTGCACATTCAAACCCCTGTGGGAACACCCACTTGATTCACATCTCAGATGAACATGGGAACTCACTCTGGTTTGAGGAGGACTCATCGTAACTGTGGCAACCAACCAAGAGCGTTTTGGAAAGTCCATTAAACCAAACCACAATTTGGGGCCAGCGCAAAACTTTTATGCAACATGCAGCTTTCAGTATCACAATGTGCTAAATGGCCTGATGTGGGTAGGGAGGGGTACAGTTAGTTCACAGTGTTTAAGACCTACAGCATGGGTGACTGTTGCATCATCAGAGGAGAAACCCTCAGAAAGTTCCAGAAGTTCTTTTATAGAGAAAAGTTATTTAGGTGAATGATAGTGAGTAGCACGTACTAAGAAAATACACTCTCACAAACACGCTGTAGTCCTGTGGTACAATGGATCTCTTAGTAGAGTCTTTTTACATCATGTTAAGCAAAAAAAAAAACCCTGATTCATTTAGACCTTCATGTGTTGCAAAAGTTTGTTTTTTTTATTATAGTGAGTAGCATCTACTGAGAAAATGCTCTATATTAAACACACTGTAGCCTGTAGCACAATGACTCTCTTACTAGTGAAGATTTTGCATATCATATCAAGTAAACTTTGTTTTTAATGCTTCCTCAAAACTGATTAATTTATAATCAATGTGTTCCCTTGAGCAACCCACCTGCGTCAGACATGGCAACCAGTTCTTCACCAGTTTGAGGATTCTTCCAAGAATCTTTACAAAATGTTTTTTTGCAATTTTAAGAAAGACCTATTGAAAGGATCCATTTGGCATAGCATCTCAGCTTCTATAGCATCTCAGCTTCTATAGCATCTCAGCTTCTATAGCATCTCAGCTTCTATAGCATCTCAGAGGGAATGTGTTACGAATGTGTAAATGTACTATTTAGTAAATTTTTCTCTGACATCATTGTTAGCAGGGTGGTGGTGGTGTAGTGGTAGGATACTTGCCTATAGACCATAGGTTCAAATCCTACCTTCAGCACCACCACTGGGTTCCCGAGCAAGACCCGTAACCCCAAGTTGCTTCAGGGAGACTCTCCCCTGTAGGGAATGGAAGTCGCTTTGGATAAAAGTGTCTGGTAAATGTAACAAATTTCAAAATGAGTGTCTAACTATTCACTCTGCATATTGATCAAATCAGTTAAATATATGGATGTTATTCTTTCTGGTCTAAGCTCCCAGTTAACCACTGCCTTTGATAAATATAGCCCCATTTTTCAAAATCATTCATTTTTGTCCCTCCCACTTTTTGTTTCCAGGACAATGGCCGAGACTCTGCATTGCGCAACCAACCTCACACCACCTCAGTGTAGACATATGCATTCCCCCCACATTAAAATGATTTTTACGCCCCTGCTATATCAGACTTTTTCATGTCATATTAAGTAAACGTTGTGTTTAACGCTTCCTAAAAACTCGTGATTCATTTAGAACTAAATGTGAATCAACCACCCTAGAGCAACCCACCTGTCTCAGACATGGCCAGACAGAAAGATGAGTTCTGCACAAGTTATGCAATACTTCACAGTATTAAAATGATATATCAAACAAAGTCTTTACCAAAAGAGCAGTAACAGTTTTCTCACAGTAGGCTACTAGTCAAATCAAAGAAGACTAATCATGTTTTAATACTCGAACATGAACTTTATGAGCCCCATAAAGGCAACTGCAACATACATTTCATTTTCTACAGATTCTATGGATGTATAATTAGGAACCCAGTCTTGATCAAATGTGTCATCATTAACAGGGTTAAACATTAGGTGAAGTATGAACTTGCAGCGTACTGGAGCATAAAGAAACTGCCTGAGAGGGATGAAAGGCCCAGGCTGGCTCTACTTTCAGAGTAAGAAGGTCATTTTGGTTACTTATAAATGTGAACTTGCCAAGATGTCTTCTATAGCATAAATACTTAAACTTTGTCTCCCTGAATGGAAAAAAAGCCTAAATTTAGTTCTGCAGTATTTTGTTGTCATGGAAAACACACAAACAGCCTAAACAATAACCTTTTGTTATTGTTATCAGCTCTCATGACTAATAAATAATAAGCTCTAAATAGCCGAGTGGTGGGCGAAAGACACCAGATGTTGGAAAAGTGTGATGTGTGGGAGCGGAAGAGGAGGGGTAGGAAAATGAAGAGAGAAGGGAAAAATGCAGATGAGTTAAATGAAGAGATATGTGCAGGTTTCAGACATCAGCTTATGAAGTATTCAGTGCTCAGTACTTCAGTTTGTACTGAATTAAGATTTTCCCCCCTAGACTCTGTATGGAGTAACCAACATGAAAATGTTTGGTGTTATTCATTTTCCTATGTACTTATATGTATTGCTCATAATGATGGTTTGCTTTTATAAATTAAATATTCATTAGGAAAAAAATCTTCATAGACTGATATATTTGATGTATAATAGATACTCAGAAGTACAATGTCACACAGAAAACCTTCATACTGATCAAGATGAGTAGAATGAAGACTGTGACTGTTTGAGAAATGAAAGGGAAATTGATGTACAAAGAAAAAGCAGAAGCATGGTGAGAGTGTGTGAGTGAGAGGTCAGGGATGCCCTCATTTGCATGGGGGAACCCCTGCACTCCCTCTGACCTGAGTAGTGAACGTGAAAAAATATGAGCCAACCACGTCATCTGATGACGAGGCTGCACTTCCACATTTGGTGACCCCGCAACACAAACATCATAAATAAACTATTTAATGGTTGATCAAAATGCTGTAAATCTAAACCAACTCTTCACTGTGTACTCTAAAACCCACATATCTCAAACGAATCATAATTTGAAAATTGCTTACTTTTAACATCCAGAACAAAGACAAAATGGTAAAGTAGGCTTTTTTGTACATAAAAAAGTTTTTCTTTTCGTTCACCCTTTTGCACATTACAGCTACTAGACCTTTAGCTTCAGGAAAGGTATTTTACATTATAAAATATGTCCAATAGGTATCATACATCATGAAATTTGTTTTACAAATAATAATAATTTAATTGAATTATTGTAATCACAATAAACTATTCTTTTCAGAACTGAATGTAGTCGATTAACTGCAAGAAATGTAATATTCTTTCATAAACAGCCAACCGCTGCATTCATACAGAATTCAGTTGATTTAATCTCTTAGAACTGTAATAGTCAGTATTTCATAACTTCATTATAACGTCTCCAGAGACACAATTTGCGGCTTCTAGTCACCAGTGATAGGATCCACTGTTACATTCCTCTTCCTTTAATGTTATCTTTGAAGACTCAAAAGAACTAAGCACATCAATGGAGTGCATTCTGGCTGCTCTTAGTAATTTAAATACTATTTCAGAGCAATGATTCTACAGTCTTCCAATGTCTAATCACATCTGACATGTGAATATATTGCCAAACAGCCTTAAGAACAGGATGTGACCAATGGGGTGACAATGGAAAGGGGAACAAACATTTCCTGTGTGCTACCCTCAGGGGCAAAGAATAACAACAAATGAGAGTGTCTTTAAGAACACATGGGGGGAAGGTATAAAAAAAAGTGAAACAGATTACCAGTACAGCACATACTATGGCATGTCATACACTTTCCTGTAATAACATCTAACGTCTTCCGCCAGACACAAGCATAAATGAAGTGCGGATCATTTTCAAAGCCAGACAGTGGCTGGTGA
This sequence comes from Brachypetersius altus, assembly GCA_037974465.1. Lineage (NCBI taxonomy): Eukaryota > Metazoa > Chordata > Actinopteri > Characiformes > Alestidae > Brachypetersius > Brachypetersius altus. The sequence goes on from JBBPDB010000011.1 coordinate 11,837,174, forward strand.
CTAGCATGAATGGAGTGTTTTGACTTAATTTTCACAGGTCAAGAATTTCAGCTATTTGGCAAGGCAATCGTGGGCATACATACAGAAAAATATTTTTTCGTTAGCTTAGCTGAACATAAAAGTTGGGGGGGGGGGGCAATGTGTTCTTTTTTCTGCAGTTAACCCATTCACAAAGTGAAGTAGTGGGCTGCCAAGGGAGCAGTGTATGCTCAAGGATACCTCAGTGGGACTCCAGGAATCCAGGAGCAACTCCCTAACCACTAGGCCAACAACTATTCAGGAGCTTTTTGTTTACTTTTGCTTTTATGGTCAGATAAGACTGACTTATCTGATCATATAACTCGTTGTAGAATTGTTGTGCCCACGTTTTTTACCCGACTAAACTCTCAGATGTCCATTCAGTTTCATAAAAGAGGTTCATGCATTGCAGCCCTACTTTAATATTCCTCTAGATGTTGTACATTCCTGAACAAGCTCAGGCTTCTTTCTCTCAGTGCATGTTCTTTCATTGTGAAAATCAACTTTTTGCACAAATATGTTTCAGCTGTATGCTGATGAATTTATCTTGCTACTCTAAAATATCCGACAGATCCCTAGAATTTAAATGTGCAGTTAACATTTGAAAAAGGGTAAAATTATAAAGCAGATATTTTGTAACACCCTGCCAGAGTTTATCAGTGGGAACTTTTAATATGACTCCCTGTGACCGTGGTATATGTGCCTTTGATTTGAAAACTGCAGTTCAAAAAACAAGGACAAATACTGCACTTGCATAGCAGCCAGGCTGTTTTCAATGTTGCATAATAGTCTGCAGAACAGAGTGAAGCCATAACAAGGCAAACATATCTGCTTTGCCTTGAACTTATGGGCATAATAAGATAAACGCCTGGTCTTGCCACCATCTTTCAAGGCAATGGAAAAAGAATCAGACCAACTAATTGACAGTCTATCTTTGTTTTGGCAACTAGAAGTTCTACAAAGGGACACAGCGTGTGTGAACTTGTCTTGTTGTAACCAAAGGGTGAGGTTGTGGTTGCTCTCTGTACAAACTGAGGTCAGTACCAACCCAACATCTGCACGCACATCTAACTCCAAAAGCTTCCTCACACAATCACAGACTTACAGCAGTGAATAAGACTGTGATTTTATGAGATCTTGGTCTGTTTTTAAGTAAACTCCTTCCTTTGATTCTAATCCAATGCAACTGGTGAACAGTTCCACCTCTCTAATGCATGATGTTTGCATGAAATACTGCAGTTCCGGATGGTAACCTTTAAAGATTTTGTTTGCAAAGGATTGCAAGTGCAGTTGTATTTGTCCGGTTATTCCTGGGTCCTGTATTAGAGGATTAATTTAGCATTCTAATTAAAAAGAATTAAGTTTTATTGTTATTTGTTATTATTATTATTACTATGAGTCATAGTAGTAGTAGAGTTTGACAAAACATGCTGTTTTTATGCTTTATGCAGAGTCCTCAGAGGTGATATTATCCAATGTAAAATCCTCCACTCTAGTTTTTTTCTAGATACAGCTAAGTGAGCTCTCCCACAGGTTAGCCCTTCAGGCACTGAAGTGCAGGCCTACCTTGTCAGAATTGTAAACCACTGACATCACTGACAACTGAGACAGTGAAAGGAATCAACCGTTGGTGTTTTGGTTTACAATGGATCATAATCAGTTTTGTGAGAAAACAACTCACAGGTTCTAGATACACCACGGACTCTGAATATGAACTGTAGCCTGGCCAGTGTGTTTCTGTCCCCTGGAAAAGAATCAGCAGCAACTCTGTGGCTGGTTCTCTTTACTGAAGGAGTCACTGAAATACATAGTGGTATGAGGGCACTAGCAGAAATTAACGCCATCAAGGTGGCCTGAACTGATGCTCAAGCTCTAATTCTCATGGTTCACCACTTACTATTATTATACAAACCGAAAAAAAAAATTTGTTCTCTGTGAGCCTGCAGTGAATCATGAAGAAATTGCATGAACCTACATTGAGTCATGATGGGCCTAAGGCTCTAATTTCTATACCTGTCAGCAAAACAATTACAATCAATCTACAAATAAAAATTCAAACAAAGTATGGACAGTTCACAGTGAAACGAATAGTCTGTACACACAGAATTCCCAAACTTTAGAGGGTTTTTTGCATTTATAAAATGGTTCATGGCAAAAGGAGTCAAAGTAGCCAAAACAACAACAAATCTGTCTGTCTCCAAGTACTTACAAATAATGCTGTTTGCACAGGCCCATGCAATGTCCAGACAGTTACATAACAACCACTGCTTCGGGTTATTCAGACACACACCTTGGTGAGAAACTAGATACACACCCTCTCCACAAATAGGAACCATTTTATCACCGATTTCATGGTTCTTGCCATATTTCAATTCAAGCCTTGGGGCCCAGGTTAACCAAGCACTCTTTACTACCTGGACTGTGTTTGTGTGTCTCTGAATCACTGTGTACTGGCACTTCTGAGTCACACACTCAAAGATGTTTTTTCTTATCTCTTTATGTCTGTACATAAAGGGTGCTTCCCTGGCATGGTCTGTAATACTTAATTAACACTTGCCGGTCTGAAAGGAAAATCCGCCAGGAAATGTACTGTGACATTTGACCTACTTTTGAACAGTTTAAAAGCATTAGAAACTTTTTACTTTAGCAACAGCAGTGTCCAAATCACAGTTTTCAAGCACTGCCACTCCTTTCATCTGATATCTGATATCTAAAACACCTTTCCACAAAAACATGAGTCTGCAGTGAGTCACTTTCTCACACAGGCATGTTAATGTCTTGCTTGTGCACGCATACACGCACACACAATTAAATCTAAATGGTTCTAGATTAAAAAAACAGCTTTAATTGATATAAGACCTGTACTTACACATGCTTGATTTCATTTATAAACATTTTTTTAAAGAATCATCTATTAGAGTTTCTTTAGTGAAGCAAAAGAATTCCTTTTCCTCTTTGTGACATTCCTCTTTGTGGTACCTTCATTTTTTAGAACACATCTACTTCTTTTCCTAATTATATTTTCAGACTGAAGACTGAAAGATTTAAGGATGTTTGTGGTTTAAGGATGTTTGCACTCAGCCGATCTTTTCTCATCCAGTTTAGGTCTAAAGATTTTTGCTGGGCATGCATGGCTGGCAAAAAGTACATTTTGGTAAAAATGATTTAACAGGAACATTAGCCTTAGTCTTTGTATATCAAGTATTTCAATTAAATTGACTTCAATGGAAATTGGCCAATGTATTTATGTCAATGGGAACTGGAACTCATAATGCATATTTCTTGCCATGACATATTCCCAATTAAACAGGAGAGTGTATGAGCTAGCAGTTTTGACAGTGATAGGTGGGGAGGGAGGGGAGGGAGAAAGTTTTTGTACATATTATTTGTCTCCATCAGCTGCTGCACAGTGATGTGATTAAAAATCAAATGACTCGTAATATATCTTTTAAATAGTATAACTCAATGCATTGTATGGAATATAACCATGGTCTTTCCTTAAGACTGATGTGAGAATCAGTATCAGAAACCTGGAATCACATCCCAGAAGAAATCAGATCCCTGCTTATGTTATGACTGCAAAGACACACAGTGACACGGAGACAAGTACAAAATACAACAGTCCATAGTGCACAGAAAGCTACTAGCATGATTCTCTCACAACAGCTAGCTTCAGAACGAGTTTGGGCTAGTTTTGTCTGGTATGATACATGGAGTGTGAAAAACGTCTCATGACTTGCATTTTACTATGTCATCATATTTCTTCAGTGAAGGTCTCTTAGCAGCAAGCTGCCTCAGCAACAACACCCCCTTTCACTTTGATCCCTGTGCCTGTTTTATTCATTTTTGTTTGCAAAGTTGTAGTGATAACACACCAATAAAGCTACTGTTATACAGTCGCACTAGTTTGTCTTGTTACATTTATGAACATGCGTGAAATAAGCTAGGAAATAAACTACAGCTAGGAGAACAGCTATTGTGTAACACATTGTGAACACTGGCTAAAACAATAGACCTTGCAGTCTTCCATGCTGAACTAAATTGTTTTATTGAAAATGAGAACATTATTTTTTTTTTACCACCATTCATCAACATTAACAGTGAGACAGCAGTTAATTGTCTATTATTGGCTGTGGGGTAAGTAGTAGGCAAAGTTTGAGGCATGGTGCTAGAGGCCTTTCCACTGTAGGTAATAAAGACATGAAAGACATCCACACTTTTAAAAATATCTCTCTCTCTCTCTCTCTCTCTCTCTCTCTCTCTCTTTCACTCTCTCTCACTCTCTCAAATATAGAATACCCTCTTTTATCCCAAATATCTAATTTTCCCAAAAGATTCAGCATTTATTGCATACTACTTTGTTGAACGCTACTTTTATTAAATACTACTTTGTTTGTATACACATTCATGGAAGCGTAAAGATCGTGGTGTGTGTAATTGTATGTGTTGGGCTGTCCTACCCCAAAATGCCAAGGCTGTTTTTTGTCCCAGTCTGCCCTTGCAGGTGACACTAAGGGGTAACTTTGCTTAATATCAAGTGAAATACCACATTTCTGTTATAAACCATACAGTCTTCTTAAAATACCTTTTTAGTAAAACTAGCTTACACTGGTAAACAGTAACAGATAGGAGTATGCTGGTACACTATATGTGAGCATTACATCAACAGGGACTTTAATAACATTGCATTCAAATACATTTTACAGACTTTCCACATGATTTTGTTTCTGTGGGAAGTTTGTGCCCATTCATAATGTAGAGCATTTATCAGGCAATGATGTTGGACGAGAAGACCTAGCTCGCAATCTCCATATCAGTCCATTCCAAATGTTAGGGTTAAAGTTGAGCTCAGGGCTGTGTGCAGGCCAGTCTTCCACACCAAACTCATCCCCATGTTTTTATGGAGCCTGCTTTGTGCACAAAGTCGTGCTGGAATGGAAAAGAGCCTTCTCCAAATTGTGTGCACAATGTTGGAAACAAAAATATCTTATGGCGTTGTCCTGAAGCATTAAGATTGTCCTACACTGGAAGTAATGGAGCACCTGAATTGAATAATTAGGAGGTGTGTCCCAATACATTTGTACAGGTAGTGTATCGTGGTAACTGGACATGTCGCTGTCATTGAAGTATGATTTGGTATCCTCATTACTTTCACCTCACCTCAGTCCATTTACTAAATACACAGGTTTCACTATTTAGAAAACATCCCACCCCTCTACCAGCTAAAATGAAAATATTTGTTTGTGAGTACAGCTGGTTTCCATTTTCTTTTTTACCTGTTTGTCAGTGACCTGGGAGGTTAAGGAAAGTAAGTGGTCTGAAGGAGAGGTCCATCCCAGTAGTTTGAAAAGTAAGGAGGCAAATGCCTGTTCAACCCCTTCGTTCTGGCAGCCAAGAATATGACACTACAAAGTACACAAAACCACATTTTACTATATTTGTCTGTTTTTGATTTAACACTTTGCTATGAGTCTTACAGCTTTGACGGCCAAACAATAACAAGAAAATACCTATAAAGCTACAAACACAGACAAAAAGTTGTTTGATCTTCTCTAAACAACGTAGTAAATATTTACAATCGTTTATCCTTCATTTTATTCATTTCCAGTGAGGGCACCACTTACCCTGAATGGTGTAAAAAAACTGGATATGCTGTAGGAAAAAGGCTTATATTTCATCCAAAATATTCAAGGAACTGTACAATCATGCATGTTGCTAGAAATGAATGGAAACAAGTGGTCACCAGTTAGCATTACATTATTTGACTCTTGCTAATTAATGTCTATTTGCTTTTATTCATTATTAGCAACACTGGCATTATTGACTGAAGTATTCCTTCAAGGCAGGTTTTATTGTTTTATAGTTAAAATACCATTTTACTGTATATGTATATACAACGAATAGGTGTAAATAAATTGGACTGATAAACAATTCAAATGTACTGTAACTCTATAAACATGTAGTCCAGAGCTTTAAAGATTTTTAAAAATTCTAATTGCACTTTAGTCACTTTAACGTCTCATGTGTCTTTAATGATGCATGCTTGTCTCATGCTTTTCCCTGTGTTCTCCAGTGAAGGAAAAAACTCTATCCTGTGTGTCATCCTCCAAGTTAAGATATTCCACTGAGAATGATTTTCCAATCTGCCTGATTTACTATTATGTAACATCGCTGCCACAATACACTCACAGTGCAGCACTAAAAAAGCATTAAGGAAAATAGTCCCTTGATAAATCAACCTGTGCAGCTGTTAAACTCACATTGCTATGAAAATACACACTCAGCATGACATTTTTTACAAATGAGACCAGATTACCTTAGAATTGCTCACTTTGACCAAGTGTGTTATGTGGTTTTAGGCTATTTATGTCACTCTGACTTCATCTGCTTCTTCTGGATTTGTGCCCTTTGGAATTAGATTATATTTTCAGAGACGACAGTACAAGCTGACAAAGCAGATGAGGGAGCAGAAGACCCTAGTTTAAGCTGACATGCTAAAACACACACTCAAACACACAAACACACATAACCAACAAAACTAAACAGAAGAATTACAGCAGTACACAACCAGGGGTTGATCCACAAAGCAAGTTTACATTAGTCAGTCACAAAATAAAAACCACTAACAGATAAAGTGAATAACACTGATTATCACATTGCGTGTCAAGGCCTGAGATATATTAGGCATCAAGAGAACAGTTAGTCCTTGAAGTTGATGTTTTGGAAGCATGAAAAATGGGCAAGCGTAAGGATCTTTGACATGAGCCAAACTGTGATGACTAGACGATTGAGTCAGATCATCTCCAACACAGTAGGCCTTGTAAGAAATTAGTACCCAAAAGTGGTGCAAATCTGGATGGCCATGTGTGTGGATGGCCATGGTCTGGAGTGTGTGTGTGTGTGTGTGTGTGTGTGTGTGTGTATGTCGCTTACATGGGGAAGGGATCTATAATACAATATGGACAGGAAGCAAGCCAGGATGCTCTGGGCAACGTTCTGCTGGGAGACCCTGTGTTTTGACAAAATTTGACGTGTACCAACAGCCCAAACATTATTGCAAACCAGGTGCACCTGGCAATGCCATACTCTAATGGCAGTGACTCTTTCAGCTGGATAAAGCACCCTGCCATACTGCAAAAAGTAATCAGGAATGGTTTAAGAAACATAACAAAGAGTTTGACATGTTGACTTGGCCTCCGAATTCCCTTTGTCTTAATCTGATCAGGTCTGGACAAATAATCCAATACTTTGTGACCTTGCCTTGCCATTTACAGGACGTAAAGTATATGCTGCTAACATCTTGGTGCCAGATAACACAGCACACCTTCAGAAGTCTTGTAAAATGAATGGTTATGGAATTCTTTAGAGGAACAGCTTGGGATCTGAAATAGAAGATTTTTCTCCCCAGGATATATGGCCCTAACAGACCTGATCGCCATGGGAATGGACACTGCATTGTGTGAAAATGTAATGTAATAAAACTGGATTGTGCTAATTGCTCATCAGAGGGCCTGGGATTTCCAGTACCCCTAATTATGTTTTTTAATGTAGGACAATCTGTCACGGCTGTGGCAGATGTCATGTCGCCGTGCTTTACCCCAATGATCACATGCAGGCAGGCTTCCATGACTGTGATTTCTTTACTTTCTAAACATGAAACATAAACAAAAACCTGGCTCGATGGCCGATACATGAATCACCTGAAAAGCAGTTGTGACGCTAAGTGTGATGTGATACTATACGGCAGTGGTCCCCAACCTTTATTTCGTCACGGACCGGTTAAATATCAGAAACTATGTTCACGGCCTTTAAGGAGTGGCAGATAAATATACGTATATTATACAAATAAATGATATGCATAAAAATGGGGATATTTTAAAAATATAATAATGGGGTATCTTTAAAATACACTAATAAACATAAATCTAATGTGTACTCGCAGCTTTATTAACAGCATTTTCATAACAACAAGCCAAAAAAATAACACAGGAAACATCCATGTTTTTTTTCTGTGCAGCCCGTGGACCGGTACCACATGATCCACGGCCCGGTACCGGTCTGCAGCCCGGGGTTTGTGGACCACTGTTTTAAGTTACCACAAAGTAATAGTAAATATTGTTCAAAACTGACTGTTTGTAGTTTTTAATACATAATACAATTTTCTCTTTCAGAGATATTATTCAATTCAATTCAGTGTGTAGGACTGCTGCCTGTTTGGGGACAGGGGGATAGGTTTCACAGTATCCATAACAGTACTGGAAGCCTTTTTATTACTCTGATTGTAACCCATGACACACACATCCTTCTTTACCACACTCACCTTTTGGTGTTTCCCAGGCAATAAATCAGGTAACCGGCGCACAGCCAACATCCGCAGCATCGGTCACTCAGACCTGTTCAGTCTGTCCAAAGAGGACCTCAGGGACACGCTGTCTGAGTTTCCAGTCGCCAAGCAGCATCTAGAGGAGAAGGGCCGGCAGATCCTGACCAAAATGGGCATGTTGGAGAAGGCCGATGAAGACGAGGAGGAGAAAGAGAAAACGGAGGACAAAGTTTCCCGTCTGGAGTCCAGCCTGGAGGCGCTGCAGACCAAACTGGCCCGACTGATGGCTGAGCTGGAGTCCAGCGCCTGGAAGATGATGAAGCGCGTGGAGCAACTGGAGCTGCAGACAGAGGGCTGGGAGGGCATCGTGGCAGAGGGAGCCTGGAGTGAAACAGAGGAGGAAGGTGGGAGATGGAGGGAAGTGGGAGATGGAGAGGGGGAAATGGAGGAAGAGCCAGAGGGGGAAAGGGGGGAAGGGGATGGGGGAGAAGAGGGTGAAGAAGTGGGCAAAGACTTCAAAGAGAAGAAGTAAAATAAACGAAATAAAAAGAAGGATTTGTATTAAGTCACAAGCTACATAATTAAACTTAATGAGCTACTGGATGAGAATATTTAATAATAAAATATGTCGTTACCATATTTACATCATGTCTTCTGTGTTTTATGTGTTTGATGTTCGCCTTAAAAAGTGTTCTGCAAAGATAATTAAAGTTCATTTGAATTTAAATGAAGAGTTAAAAATTGCTTTCGTTGAACACCAACTTCACTAAACAATATCTTACATACAAAAGTATTGAGATGCCTGATCATCACACCAACTGGGACTTTAATGACACTACAATCAAATGTTGGTCCCCTGTAACAGCTTCCACTCTTCTTGGAAGGCTTTACACAAGATTTTGGAGTTTTTGTGGGAATTTGCACTCATTCATTTTGTAGATTTATGAGGTCAGACACTGATGTTAGACAAGAAGGTCAAGTTCTTCCATACTGAACCCATCTACCCAATAACTTTATGGACCTTGCTTTGTGTACTGGGGTATAGTCATGTTGGTTCTTCCCCAAACTGTGTCCACTAAGTTGGAAGCATGGTGTTGTCCAAAATGTCTTGGTATGCTGAAGCATTAAGACTGTCATTCACTGAAAGTAAGGGGCCTAGCCCAAACCCTGAAAAACAAGTATGTCCCAATACTTTTGTCCATATAGTTTAATGTAGAGTACAGATGCCTTATAACATCTACTGCAAATTTTTTGTACCTTTCCATTCCCATGTCAACAGGTCACAGAGAAAGAAAGAGAGGTCAGTAGCAATGCTGCAGTGTCGAGACACCATTGCAGAGCAGTAACTGTGTCTGGACACATAGTGGCAGCAAATATTCTCATTCCATCTGTTGATGGGTGCTTCCAACTGCTGACATGTTTTTCTGAAACACCTTCACTTTTTCAGAACTCACCACACTCCTCCCTGCAATATGCAGTTCAGCAGTTATATTCTCTAAATGCTCTGAAGTTCCCAAAATCCCTATGAAACATGCTTAGTGTTTATCATAGCACCACTGACTAAGAAACTCTGTGAATCCATATAAAAAATAGTTAGTTCATCTGTAAATGGGGTGGTGGTGGCCTAGTGGGAAGAATACTTGTCTCTGAACCAAGAGGTTATGGGTTTGAGTCCTACTTTCAGCAAGACCCTTAACCCCAGGTTGCTCCAGGGAGAGACTGCCCCCTGTAGTTAGAGAGTGGAAGTTGCTTTGGATACTAAATGCTGTAAATGTAACTGGTTTTGCTTTATAATAAGTTTGTTATTCTTTGGTTGATGTGCAGTTTTAATACCCCAAGAACTCATTACATCGGAAAAGATCATTGCAGAACAAGAGTGATAGAAAAAATACTATCACTCTCAAAATGCTTGCATGTCCTCCCTCACCACATCCATGAACCTCCTTCTAGGCCTTCCTCTTCTCCTCTTTCCGGCAGCTCCATCCTCAGCATACAGCATTGTCTCAGCATTTTCTCCCAACACAATCAGAGTCTCTCCTCAGCATCCTTCACCCAACACACTCAGAGTCTCTCCTCAACATCCTCCTCCCAACACACTCAGAGTCTCTCCTCAACATCCTCCTCCCAA
>JBBPDB010000011.1:11854568-11865046 GCA_037974465.1 Brachypetersius altus
AATTATTTCTTAATGTGGGATTTTTTTCCCACTGAATAAATGCACTTGAATTAAAGGTTGGATTTTCCTCTTTTTTTTATTGTGGTCCTATATTATTTAGAACAAAACTGAATTTATTAGAAGTTAAAGAACACATCTTAACCAGGGGTGCCAATAATTATGGAGGGCAATGTAACTCTAATTCTAACACCAAACAGCATATTTTCATGACAACACATGTGGGTTATGGTTCATAATGCAACAAGTACAGATGATCATGTGCACCTACAAGTGTTGCTGCATTATTCCTATTTTCCTTACACAGTGTCGTTTCTGAAATCATGTGGTCACACGCCCTGAACAGGCAGAGAGTGGAAAGTTGCAGGCATGGAAGGCGTAACAGCATTTTTCACTAAAGAGAAGCAAATTGTCTTTTTCCAGCTTTGAGAATACTCCATGGCAACACACCAGTGAAGTGAAATGAGACAGCAGCAAGAACAAGTTCAGCACTGTTGAACCATTAATCCCCGGAAAAGGGCAGGTGAGGCATGAGAGGGTCATTTGAGTAAACCTTTCACTTCCAGTCATTTGTTATTTCATCCCTGAGGTTGACAACAACTGTACAGTATAAACATAAAGTCTTTTCATAATAAAAACTAGGGAGAGGGGTTAGACCAAAACTGTATCAATTTGCATATTCATTGATTACCTAAATAATGAATTAACTTAAAAATAAATTAAAAATACAATAAAGCAATAATAATGATCATTTATACTTCTGTGGCAATTTTACTCACCTTCAATGAGTTCTATACAATCAATACTCTATACTGCAAAAAACATTTTCGGAAATGTCAGGTTTGCTTCCCAGCATTCCTTTAGGAAAGAAGCACTGCAAAGTTTATTGCTTTCACTGACTGCACATGCTTGACTCACTCACACAGGTGAATCCGGTGTGTTAAATCTGGGAAATGATCTGGGTCCTTTTTGAGAATCCATTACATGTATTGAACTCCTCACAGTCCCCTGCATGCCTTCGGGTCATGGGGTTCTTACTTTGGCTTTACTCAACATGGCTCTCAAATAGTGTCTTGACAGACATTCTTGTGTCTGTAGCATGCCTGCCATTTCTTAACTTCCCTAACTGTCTGCAATTATAACTTTGGGTCTCATTGCTCCAGAAGATCACTGTCGCTCCCTGGTGGCACTAGTGGTCTCAACAGTCTGGTCTTACAAACTAAACTGACCATATTTTATTTAGTTTGGATGTTATATGGTAAACTGGAATACTTTGGGATAAAAGGAATTAAAACTTGGGGTCTATATTTATTTTCATTTAATTAGGTATCGTTTTTTTTAGTCTGAATCAAGATATAATTTGTTTCTAAATAATTGTGACACCATCTGAAGACCTATTTTACAGAAGTTTTATATAGCTTCTTACAAGTGAATAACAAAATAACAATTCGTTTTTGATTGCCTTTACTACTTTTCATGATACTTTTATACGTTTTTAATGTTAAACTGGTTCGTAATTAACAGAATGTTATCATTCTACAACATAATGCTTTTTTTCAGCTTACCGTCTCAAAAAAGGTAACAGCGTGCTAACTACTGTGTCACACCAACCAAAACCTTTATGTAATGTACAGCAGGCATTCAGAAAAGGAATAATAACAGCTGCGGTGACTGGCTTAAAAAGTGACTGTACAGTACCCTCAGTCCTCCACTCTGATGCCTCATACGCCTTGGTTACCTTATTTAATGTTCCTTTCAACAGTGCTACTCCAAGGTGGGTGACCAAGCCCACCACTCGGTCACTCCTTCCCTGTCTCCCCCTACACACCACAGAGCCTAACACCATCTTTTTAAAACCCAAGCCCCGTCCATGTCTCTTCCCATTGGGGCTGTTCCCGTCACCTGACGCCAGGGGTCAGTCTACTTGTCATAAAGTCACTGGCTTGTGGATAAGATCATTCCAATCACCCGTGAACAAATTCACAAACAGTGGCCTCACAAAAACACTCCCAATTAAAGAAAATCACAGTAAAATAAAGAAACCATACCAGGTAAACCTCCCCCCTCACACGTCCCTGGTATTTGTGTTTATGTGTATTGCTATATTATATGGACAAGAGTACTAGGACAGTTTTTTCGTAGAAGTGTTGTGCATAACAACTAACTTCCCATACCGGGAGTCGAACCCGGGCCGCCTGGGTGAAAACCAGGAATCCTAACCGCTAGACCATATGGGAACTCGGTCTACTACCGCAATGGCAATCGGGTAGTTTTTTCAAACCCTGAATATACTATACGAACAAGGTATTGAGAGTTCAAAGAGTTTTGTCGCATGCAATCCCACTGTACACCATACACTGAACTGCTTTTCCCGTAATACCGGCTGTGCTGCACAGAACTGACAAGACAATACTAATATAACTAAATACAAATAAGTATTTAGTTATTGGTCAGTATCACTGAGCGGTGCCCTTTGCTCTCTTTGATATAAATTAGTAATTTGCTAATTTAATATGGGAATAAATACGTCCAAAAAATGTTTTATATTGAGATTCATTTGTTGCATTCATCAACACAATTTCCTGGATCTTTATATTCATTTTCCAGATTTCTGTAAGTTTTGTGTGATAGGATACACCACTTGATAGATGTAAAAAATATTTTGGAAAAAATAAGTTTTTTTCTTAATTCTTCTTTTAGATAATTATTTTTGCCAAATAAGACCTTGCTCAGCTTAAGTACATTTATCATTTAATTATAAAAATAACAATTAAATTTAAAAAATGTTTAAAATATATATGTCCCATGTTTATGCTGTCGTATTGTCACGGCTGAGGGCCGTTGGTGGCCACCGTGCGTTGTTTTGGGTTTTGTTCTGTGTCCTGTGGCCTTTTGTTTTGGTTGTGTCACGTGTTTTTGGTTCCCCACCTGTCTCCTGTCTGTATTCCCCAGCTGCCTTAGTTCCCGTTCTGATTGTCTTGTGTATTTAAACCTGTTTCAGTTAACCTGTCCTCATGTCTCCATCACCTCATTTCCCTGCCTGTTTCTGCCCGTGTTTTGTAGCCACAGTTTCCAGTTCTGAACGGCCATTGCGGCCTATTTATTTTGGTCTTGTTTTCCTTTGAATAAAGTTATCGTGAGTATGGATTCCAGTCTGCCAGCCTGTTCCTTAATCAGAGGGAGCTCAGAGTGTGGGCCTTACGGCCTGCATTCTGACACGTATTGAGAAATCTGTTCCTTTAAGAAAAGGTCAGCTACTGCAGTGACATCACAACAACTGTTTTTTTCTCTACACAGTAGCGGGAAATTCATCTCCCCAGGTGCCTGATGATATTGGGATTTACCTATTTTCTATGTATAAGTTGTGTTTACTTCCCCTACCCAAGCTAACCATTTCCACCATACCAGCATAATATATAAGGATGGGATCAGTGTACAAAATGTGCAAGTTTAATGACATAAAATTATTTTCAACAACAGACTAGCTAGTTAGGTAATGACAGTTTGCAGTGACCTAAAATGTTAACTGCTAACTCAAAATTCTTCATTCTTCAGTTTGTTCTTCTTGTTATCTCCTCTCTTGTAGTGTTCATATGACCGTTTACAGATATTTCAGATCACGTGTTAATGCAGAAACAGTTGTGTGCTTCTGTCTTGTGTCACATGACTGTCAAATATTTTTTTAGGGCTTTTTAAAACAGTTTAAGTTTATAATAAAGCACTTCCCATACCGGGAGTCGAACCCGGGCCGCCTGGGTGAAAACCAGGAATCCTAACCGCTAGACCATATGGGAGCTCGGAGAATGAGCCCACTGGCAATCGGACAGTTTCTTCAAACATTGAATAAACTATATGGACAAGGTATCGACAGTTCAAAGAGTTTTGTCACATGCAGCCCCACTGTATATCTGACCATTACACCGACAGATTTTAATGACACTGCATTCAAATACATAGACTCTATATCACACACCACACACACGTATACATCTGCTATCAAGATTGCAAGAAGCACTGCACAGCAGTCAGCACATTTTTCATCTATCAGCATAGATCACGTTTTGGGTGCGTTTGCACTTCAGTGCTTTGATAAAACACACCCTGGGTTTGTTTTAGGTGAAGGATTAACATTTGCCTTTCTTATGTAAGAGAAACGTGCTTTCATGACGTCACTGTTTTCTCACAAATAGCACCCGGCGCCGTGGCTTAGTTGGTTATAGCGCCTGTCTAGTAAACAGGAGATCCTGGGTTCGAATCCCAGCGGTGCCTTTTCGGAACGACATTTATAGTTTAAAATCACCCTTTAATCCTGTTTCAGATTCAGCTGTATCAGTCAGTGACTGCTTATCTGTATTTGTTGTTAACCACATAAATATTTTTGCAGAATTTACAGAGCACTGCATGTTCTACAACAGTATGTTTGTAAGGCTTTATTGACTTGGTCATGACAAGGAGGCTGTAAATTAGCACCAAACAAAAAATATCAACCTGCAAGTACAAGGCTGCACAATTCACGAGTGGACAGGACTAAGCACTAAACTGAGTCAGTCTTGAATGATATTCAAACTTGTATGTCATACAATCTACATACCAGTAGTTGTATTAGCACCATGATTTGGGACGCAATGATGAAGAAATGGGGACAGAAACTTTTCGCTTTCTGGGCAACTGAGAGCACCTAATGTATAACCTAATCTCTATGATCAGAGGCCAGTATTTTGTGAGCCTGATTTGACATTGTATGCTAAAATAAAATAATTATCTTTCTGCATTCGTCTTCAGTGAGAGTCTAGTAAACTAATCCTAATTACAGATGTTTAAGCTGTGGTTTTGGCAATTGCTGGCCTTGTATATTTTGCACCATCCAATCTGTTTCATTGACCACTGTATAGTTGTGTGTTTTGTAGTTGAGCATATCTTGGGCACGGAACACTTTGTTGGACTCATACAGGTTGCTCCAGTAGCGGGGAAGAGGCTGGAACCCCCCTAGCTGGGCTAGGTGGTCATTATAAGCCCACTGCTCGGAATCCAGCTTCAGAATGTGGCGGGTGGCGACCCCACGAGCCTGACGGGCTGCCATGTCCAACGCGACATCTTTCTCCATTTCCTCACGTGACGGAAGCCTGAAGGAGCCATCCAACACGGAGATGACGAACTTAGACTGAGAAGTTTGGAAAGGAGGATAGAGAGGACCAGTGTGAGGACAAGCACAAGAAGAAGACAAACACAACTAATACTAAGTTGCTGCATTTTACAGACATCAGCATTTACTCTTCCACAAAAAATTACAGATAACACCACAAAACAAACCTTTTGTCAAAGAAAGCAAGTTTCACTGCTGCATCCTATCAGCTTTGCATCAAATAGAAGTTGATAGTATCTTGTTTAGAGAGAATTAACAATGCAGAGTTGATTTACACTAAAGTTAAGGTGCAGAAAAGCCACTTTTGGTTAGCCACTAGACTGATTCAAGTGGCATAAATTGTATCAGCTATGAATGAATTACTTTATTTCTTAGAACAAATACTCATTTGAGCGCACAATGATCTAAATTGCCGTGGGGCCAGGAGTTTCTGAGCACTGAACAACTTCAACAACAACCAAATAAGTTCAGTTTGCATACCTGGTCACCAAATAGATTAATGTACTGCACCATCGGAATTTGTTTGCTAACGGGATTCCATGCTGGCCCAATGGCCAGTCCAGCGCTGGGTTCGATCCCCGTATGGGCCAGCTCAAGGGCAGTTCTGCCTTTACTAAGCAATTTCCTCTGGGATCAATCATTTTTTCTGATCTGTACCTTCCTTTAACAGAAGCGCGTCCATGCTTCTCCATGATCTCGTGTTTGTTTTGGGACATTAAAAGTCTTTGAGACTTATTGGTTAATTTTTCCAGCCCTTTGTACAAAATGATGTAGTCAAATATCAAGTTCATGAATTAACACTGTGAAATGCCTTTTGTATTAAACTCTAGTTTAGAGTTTGTATTTATATTTTACGTATGTAAGTACATTCTATGAGCCTTTGACTTCGAAAAAGGGTCCATTTCGATCTACAGAGTTAAATTTGCACGTATTTATTTTGAGAGTAGTCAGTTTTACTATGACTCACCTGAACGTGGAAGTGAGGGAAGGGGCATATGGCTCTGCAAATGCCCACTATGAAGAGTGATGGGTAGGCAGGAGGAATCAGGAATTTGTAGAGCGGAAAGACTAGATGATCTTTCACATGTACTCCCACTTGCTTATTCAGGAATGGGAAAGTAAAGTTGTAGCCTGTACAGAACATGAACACCTCCGGCATCGCCTGCTTCCCATCCTGAAACTCCAGAGTTCCATCCTCCAGCACTTTGGTTACTGGAGGCGCCTGCTGCACTCCTTTGGGAAGAGGGCAGGTCAGGGGGCGCTGACCATGACTCAGGATCACCTGATCAAAGAACATTCAGTCAACATCCCTATCCATGCTGAACTCCCGATTACATTGTTTTATAGCAACTACTGTGAGGTTAAGCACGCTTCACAGAATACTGATAAAATCCCTTTCATCCAAAATTAAAAACAGTAGCTAATTTTTGTCAAATATGTTAAAAGTGTTATATGTTTAAAGTGCATCTTAAAGGTCATATTCCTAGGATAGACTGGGTGTAGTTTTTTATTATGCTTACATTAGTAGGTGGCAAATTTTGTGAAGTTTCCTACCTAACATCCTATACAGTTCAGCTGGGTAGCCAACCATTTTCTCCTATTCATCTTTATCAACAATTTGCTGTTGCAAATAATTTCAGACTTATAACTGATCCAGTTACAGCTAACTACAGACTCTAATGGATATCAGCAGGTACGTCTGTATACTTTCGCTTTTTATATTTTGATTTTCATCTTATGAACAGTTATGTTCTATCACTCTTATTATTTGGTGTCAACCCGAGAATAATGGGCTCCTCTTTTGTGTCTTGGTCGTCCCCCCACAACGATTTTTCCTCCAGCTTTTTTGAGAACTATTTTAAACTGGAAACTAAAGTATGACCATAATTCATGAGGCTGAATTGTTCTTTTGCCAAAGTTCTGCCAGGACTTCCTAATCTACACATTAGCAGTTTTAGTTGCAATTTTAGTTTTATAATGAAGGTTATTAATGCACTATTTCTTCTCTTTGTTTTCCTTTTATAATTGTCATGAAATGTTAACAGAATTGGGAAAACAAAAACAAGACAAGATAAAGTAATGTACAGATAAAGACCTTAGCATTGACATCAGAAAGCTCCATAGCAATGTCTAGTCCAGAGAGACCAGCACCCAACACCACCACTGATCTCCCCTCTAAGGGCTCCGCACTGCGATAATCATGACTGTGCAGCAGCAGACCTACAAAAAAACACACAGAATAGTCTTGGTCACAAAAAGCATTATTTTTGTCTTTGTTATACCATTTAAGTCCTACATGTATGAATGTACATATGCTTGAAAATTTACCAATTTACAGATATTTTAAACTTGCCCAATACTTCTGTTTCATTTTACAAGTTACATAAGAAACAGAATCTTTTCAAGTACAACCTGGCTCAGACAGAGCTTGGACATTGCTGAGCTGTTCTGACATGTATTTGAGGAATGTCACCACATTGAAACTACTTAAATGGGGTTAGAAAGTGCATTCCATTCTAAGTAAATCATTACACGATTCTATTGATCAAAGGCCCACTCCCTGCCAATAAGATAGCACTTGAATAATGAAACTAGAATTTATGTTTGTTAATAAGACACGCGTTTCTGTAGTCATGTACAGCTCAGTCTTATAGCGTGTTACTAAGGGTGATGGACAATTGCTAAATGAATGCCCATACAGTATACTCTGATAAGACGCAGCAGTGGAAACGCTAACTGTTTTGTAACTTTATATGTTCGTATTACATAACACTACAGTGTACTGCAGGTACACATACCTTTGAACTTCTCCAATCCAGGTATGGTAGGGATGTAAGGGTCATAGAAATGTCTATGATTCAAAATCATCAAAAAAGAAAGGGCACTTCAGTGTCACTACTATTGTAGCTAAGTCAAATTAAGCACCAAGTATATTTTTATTGGGCTTGTTTAACCTCACAGTGAGAATCTATAGTAACAACAAAACAACAAAATGACATGAAAGCATTCTATAACAACTTAATAGAATGTTCCACATAAAGGCACAGAATGTGGGATCCATACTATGTTGCTGATTAACCTATCTTGCACCTATCTTGTATCTACATTGTATTAACTACATCTACTATTTAGGCATGCTTTTAATGGCTACAATTTACTGCAATCTTCCTGTCCCTACACAACTTATCTGCCTGGTCTATCAATAAAAAAGGGACCACTAATGACAAGACATTACTTGGCTTGTAGACCGTTCTCAGCACAACAGTGAGACCAACATGACATAGGCATGTTAGTGTTTAAGTATATTAAAACTAGAGGTAGGCATAGATTAATTTTTTTAACTCCGTTAATCTCATTGGAATCTTGGCGTTAACGGCCCAGCACTAATTAAGACACTAACTTCAAGTTCTTCAAACACAGCAGCACTACTGGGTTTATTAGACCAATTATACACTTCTTAGTCTTCATAGCAAACTGCTAATCAGTGCACTGCAGTGAGTAATTGCAGTGATTGTATATCTACAAAGTTCTCCCATATGACGACCCCGGTCTCGCGAGTTTTCGTGCACTTTTTTGTGCACTTTTTTTTCGTGCTAGGACAACGCTATACTACCCTATATGTTTTAATGCACAGAGCGTAGCACCACCAATATCAGCGGTAACTGGTGACTGAGGAACAGTAGGAGAGAAATAATGAGTAGATTCCTTACCTTAACCCTAACCCTAACAGCCACCAGTTAGCCCAGATACTGCTGATGTTACACAGTGCGCATTAAAATACATAGGGTAGTGAAGCTTTATCCTAGCATAAAAAGTGAAGCGTTGTCATAGCACGAAATGAAGCCCTAAATCGTGATCGCAGCACGAAAAGTCGTGAGATTGGGCTGATTTGACAGGTGTACCTGATTAAACAGGTGTAAAGCCTCATATAAAACCAAGCCCATCTGCAAAGTTCTATAAAAGATATTTGTATAAGGAAAGAGAGGGAATTATTTCCACTTACAGTGTAAATAACTGTATATCATCACTATCAGGACAAAACCTTTTTTCTCCTCTTCATCTGGCAAAATTTCATTATGGACCAATGAAATGGATTAAAAATACTGACCAAAAAAAAAACTGTGAAAATGTTCTTACCTCCTTCTGTACCTGTATCTGTAGCTAGCTACATTTTAAGGCATGCTACCAATTTAAAAGAGCAGTACATACCCATTACACACCATAACAGCATCGAAGCGCTCCTTGATGGACTTGCTCTGGTCTACACCATCGCTCGTGGTAACATCCCAAGCCAAACCTTTCCAGCCACTTTTTTCTTCAACTGGTTTCACTGTATCCACCGTAGTGTCAAACTGCAAACAAGTTTGAGAGAAGAAACATGTACATGTTTTATGAGGTTAAACAATCACTATACAAATTGTTATACAATACTACCACTGTTATACAGTAAAGTATATTTTTAGTATAAACCAATGCTGGTTTTCCTGTAAATTTTCATATTTAAAACCTATTGCCTTTGCACAAACTACAGCAATGAGTTGCTGTTGAGTTGGAAGCTGAGTTGGAAAACAGAACGGTGCACCTTGCTCGCTTGAAGACAGATAAGGAGCAATTCAAACACTCACTATCTGATTAAATGCATTAAGTCTGTTCATTTTCCTTAAAAAAAAACAGGATCACATGGATATACAAACTGTCTGTGTCTGTGCTGAAGCCATACCTGTATGTGGTCCCAGAGATGGAAATGGTCACAATACTGTTCAAGGTATTTTCGCACCTCTGTGTGGTGGACAAATGAAGGAAGATGTTTTGCAAAGGGGAAATCTGGGAATGACATCACCTCCTTGGGAATATTTGTTCTGCCAAATGTGAAACATCATATATCTTGTTTTTAATTGTATAAATTGTATATCTTGTTTTTAAATTGCCTTTGCAGGCATTTATTATGGCACAGTTAAATCATTTTGCCATTTTTAGCAATGTTATCAACAGACATATTACTTTTGACAATGACAGTGTTGAGGAAATATATTTTATTCATGTTGACATGACATACATGTCAGAGAGCTTTACCTCAGGTCTCTGTACATGCTGCTGTGGATGGGCAGTCCATTGTCATAGTGCCCCACTCGTTCCTCATACACCCAGGTGCCCCCCACATTCTTGGTGATTTCATAGACCACCGGAGGAGCGAAAAGATCCTGGCGTGCAAGGAGGTGACGCGCAGCACACAGGCCCGCAGCCCCAGCCCCAATCACAGCGACCCGCAGCCTGCCCAGTCCAGACATCCTGAGAACAGTTTAATAAAGACATGCATTGCTTTGCATCATTATATATA
>JBBPDB010000011.1:11871531-11892093 GCA_037974465.1 Brachypetersius altus
TATATATACACAGTCACATGAAAATTACACATCCTCTACAGACAACACACTTCTGATCACTTCATGCGTAATTACTGTTTACTTTATGTAATGTAACCTATTGGGGAAATAAGGAAATGTAAAATGTGCCAAATATTTGTGAATAGAAACAAATAGAAATTGTGCACTAGCATTTATAGAAAAAATCCAGTGTATTCTCTGTAAAGAGTGAGTACTCATTTTCACTTTGAAAAATCAATAAAACAAATGTGACTGACTGTTGTTCAAACCTTTGAATACAATTGTATGTATTCACAGCTTCTGTTGACATAAATTGTCATGTGTGCTCTTCAGGTGGGAGACAGCTGGTTCACTAAGGATGACTGCTCTGAGCGCTGTGTGTGTTCTCCTTTCAACAACGTGACTTGTGAAGCATGGAGGTGCAGTCCTGCGCAAGAGTGTAAGGTCCAGGACGGACAGCTCGGCTGTGTAGATACAGGTACAGTCTCTTTCAGTTATGGTACAAATACAAATACAGTACAAGTACAGCGGGAGCTTTCTCCAGCCACACTTCTGTCCTAATTCCAAAATTACTTGTTTGAAGCCCTCTTGTTGAGGTATCTGAGAACTGTGTTTTAAACTGCTTTCTGTCAGTAATTCAGATATAATTACCATTATCTACCATTATCAGAGCACATGTATCTGTCATAAAATTATAATGTTAATGTCCCAAAGCGAAATTCTTAAGCTATAACTCTTGAAGCAAGTCCAGCTTTGGCAACAAAGTTCTGTCTGACACTAAAACAGTCCATATGCAAGTGAAAGTTATGAGGACCTGCACTGTTTTTTTGTGTGTGTATAGGAGTGGGCATTTGCCACATAGCTGGCGATCCTCATTACTACACATTTGATGGCATCATGCACACATACATGGGAACATGTACCTACACGCTGGTAGCTATTTGCGACAGCTCCATGGTGACTCCTTTTACCATTGTTGCCAAGAATGAGGAGCGTGGCCAGCCCGAAGCCTCCTATGTCCGCTCTGTCACCATCTACCTCCCCGGAGCTGAAATCACACTCAGCAAGAGCAAGAGAGTAATGGTGGGTCTACCATACAATGTTTTTAATGGGCAAGTAATTACTAGCAGACTCAGTGTTACACATGTAAGAATGGCAGAGTTTGCAGAGTGAATAAGGAAGCTGTGGTCATTGTGTATTCATGCTTCTCTTGGTCTATTTAGTTGAATGGACAAAGGATCCGTACCCCAATGGACATTCCTGAGGCCCAGGCTAAGGTATTCACCAGCGGGGTCAACAGCGTGCTGGCCACTGACTTCGGCCTCATCGTTCAGTTTGACGGAGTTCACCATGTAGAGATAACAGTACCTGGAAATTACTTCAATAAGGTGAGAAAAGATGAAGTGAATCTTCAATCTTTAAAAGGACTTCACTGCTTCTCCACAGTAAGACAGTTTATAATAATATATTGATCTACTGTGTTAATTCAAATCAATAAAAGATTCATTATAAATCACAAGTGTACTCAGTTAATGGGAAAGTACATTCATATTGGAAGATTCAAAAAGTAGCAAATGTTTAAAAATTTGCCATTTATCCATCAGTCATATCCCATCAGTCGTGTAACCAGGAATGCTCATTCTTTCTTCTCACTCTCTCTTATTCCCTCTCTCACATGCTTTATGCAGGTGTGTGGTATGTGCGGTAACTACAATGGTAATGCCAGTGATGACAACTTAATGCCAAACGGTCAGCCAGCTAAAGACGTTATAGAGTTGGGTGACAGCTGGAAGTCAGAAGGTGACAGCGATCCAGGGTGAGCGCTTGACATATTTGTATAGTGCATGAGTGACGGAAGGGTCAGGCTAAAATTTCCTCATATGTCTTAATGATTGTCTGTCCCATTAAAACCATTAAAGGACTGGTTTCCCAAAATATGGATAAACCAAAACAACACTGCAGTCACTACAACACAACACTATACAAAACAGGCTTGCATAACACAGTAGAATACAGCAAAGCAGAATACAGCAGAATACATATTGTATATAATACAATACAAAATCAGATAAATGTGTAATTAGGAATACACATCATTACAAAGAATATCTGATCCCACCAGACTTCATTTACTCTGATAGTCCAAAAAAAATTGTAGCTATCAAATGCCTTTAACCAGATATATTCAAATGTAGTTGAATCAATTACGAAATGTATTTGGTTTGCATATTTCAAACCCCATTGCCTCATTACAGCTGTATCAGACACTAGGGAGATCATATAAAGCCAGATCTGCAGGTGGCTAGAAAGTGATTAATTGTGCACAAGACTGATCATTTTTAAAGCAGTGTAGGGGAAATGAAAGTAGCAGCTGTGCCAGCAAAGCTCTGTGAAACAAGTAGTCTACATTTAGGGTAGAACACAATTTGTAGCATGCAGGAGAAGAAGTGACGCCTATGGTTAAAATACCTAGCCACCTCTTGTCTCTAGAACAAACAAATGTGATTTAAATGTAAAATCAGTTAAGCTGCTCCTTTTTATGTTCCATAATTTCTTTCTTTTATCTATCATTATTTGCATAGATGCCAGCCAGACTTGCGGCCAGATGTCCATCCTAACTGCACAGCCGAGGAAGAGGAGGCGATCAGGGCTCAATGCGCCAGTATCATTCTGTCAGACCGTTTCAAGGACTGTCACTTGGTGATCCCACCTGAGCCCTTCCTGGGGAACTGCATCTATGACATGTGTGAATACAATGGCATGCAGTCCACACTGTGTGACAATGTGGAGGCTTATGCCCAGGCTTGCCAGAGCGCTGGTGTGATTATCAGCTGGAGGAACACCACCTTCTGCCGTGAGTGATCCAAAATCTGAACCTTCAGGGGCTCAGCTTAATCTTATATCTAAAATGGCGTCCTATTAGCATTGTTCAAAATAGTTTTTTTAACAATCCTCGCTAATGTATTTTGGAGAATAATGTCACAGACCTATATTTATTATTATTATTATTATTATTATTATTAATAATAATAATAATAATAATAATAATAAAAGGATCTGTATAAAAAAGAAAGAAAGAAAACTTTTAAAAAATCCACCAAAGGAGTAACATAGGCTTCTCTTTATTGCCTTCTCCTGCAGCTCTCCCTTGCCCTCCAAACAGCCACTACTCAGACTGCACAGCCCCTTGCCCTCCTACCTGCGCTGACCTCTTCCCCATCTTCTGCCCCCTGCCACCTAACGGCTGTGTGGAGGGTTGCCAGTGTAATGCAGGCTTTGTGCTGAGTGACAGCAAGTGTGTACCGCTCTCTAACTGCGGATGTGTGGACAGTAAAGGAGAGTACCACGATGTAAGTTGGGAGTCAGACAAACACTGTATCCAGATCTGTAAGCTCAGTTAGGTTCTCTGCCTTGACTTGTTTACGTGTTGTGAAGTTTAAAAACAGTTCATTTCAAAAGTTTTGGTAACACTGCCGTTCATGGTGGTAATCTTGGTATGTGTTGCAGGTTGGAGATTCGTGGTTGACGGAACAGTGTGATCAAAAATGCACTTGCGGCCTGGGAGGTTTGCTGTCCTGCAATGCCTTCGAGTGCAGCTCCGGGTCCATCTGTGACCTGGATAAAGATGGAGAGCGATACTGCAAGCCTGAGAGTATGTAGCAATTACTAATATCTCATTCTCTGTGATTCACCCTTTTCACCTTTCACTCTCTAGCTTACTTTTTTACCCTCTTTTATCTGTCATATAATGATTGTTTATTTGCTTTTTGGCTTAGTAGCCTTCCATTTATTACCTATGACTAATATCAGTAATCCAATGCTTGGATCATAAAGCTGTTTTTCCCCATATGTGCCTATCTGTCACCCTGGAAAACTCTGGCTTAAGAGCCATACGATTAGAACACTACAAAAATGTAAAATATAACATGCTGCATGAAAAGAGATTACTATATACACCTTATGTGCTTTCCTGTCTCCCTCCCAATTATAGGGTTTGATGACTGCACAATTTCTGGTGACCCTCACTATCGCACCTTTGACAAATTCAACCATCACTACCAGGGCCCGTACACATACGTGCTAACAAGGGCTCATAATCCACCCAGCTCCCTCACACCTTTCACTGTCAGGGGCAAAAATGCTCGAAGGGGGGGCATCAGCCGCATCTCCTATCTGCACGAGGTCTATGTGGAAGTGTATGGTGTCAGTGTTCGCATGCTTCAGAAGAAGGCTCTGCTGGTAAGAAAATTCTGACTCTGTGCAGAAATGGCACATGCTCAGTTATAACACATTATACATTATTATAAAGTAGAAAAAAGTTAGCTTTTCTTATATTTTCTTACATTTGGGCTCTATGTTCCCTTTCCTTAGGTTGATGGCGAGCGGGTTTTCCCTCCTCTCAGCCCCAGGCAGGGTATCAAGATCACTTTGAATTCCCGCTACCTTCAACTCTCCACCGACTTTGGTCTAACAGTGAGCTTTGATGGCAACATGCTAGGAGGTAAGTGTGAACTCATACTTTGAGTCTTGACATGCTATCCCTGTCATATCCAAGCACAATATGCACATAAACAACAAACACAACCCCTTTCTCCCTGTGTAGTGGTGACTCTGCCACGCACCTACAGCACATATGTGAGTGGGCTGTGTGGGAACTATGACCAGCGCACCAACAACGAGTACATGAAACCTGACGGCACCCTCACACGCAACCTCAACGAGTTTGGAGACAGCTGGAGAGTAAGTGACAGACAAGCGGACGGGCTTCGCACCTCAGACCTGCCAAAACTCGCTCGCTTGCACAGGTGAGTGAATGCACTGTACAAAGGCTTTATCCATGTCATATTTTACATTAACAGTACATATATTTACAATGCTGCTCGTTAAACTAGATGCCAACATGTTATACCCATTGTTGGAAAAATCACTAAATTCTAAAAGTGAGATTCACTGCTATACTTTTAGCCTCTGTTATGTGCCAGGATTGATGCACTGTATGCTATAGACCAGTGACCCCCAACCCCCGGGCCACGGACCGGTACCAGGCCGTGGGTCATGTGGTACCGGTCCACAGGCTGCACAGAAAAAATAAATAAAAAAAAAATGTGTATGAAAATGCTGTTAATAAAGCTGCGAGTACACCTTGGATTTACATTTATTATTATATTTTAAAGATACCCCGTTATTATATATTTAAAATATCCCCATTTTATGCGTATCATTTATTCGTGTAAATACGTATATTTATCTGCCACTCCTGCCAAATAGTTTCTGATATTAAACCGGTCCGTGACGAAATAAAGGTTGGGGCCCACTACTATAGAATACAACACCTATACCTATACACACTGCAAAGCTAGAATCTACATCTAAATCAAACTGGCTTAAAGGTCATTGTTAAAGCATAAGCTGTGTTTAACTTTCCTTTTCGTACATTCTTTCACTGCAGTTCTTACTCAGTCATTTTTCATTTCTGTATCCTACACCCGCTAACAAAAGCCTTTGTTTCTCTTGCTCTGTCTCAGGAGAGAGGTGGAGGAGGACTTGGAGTCTGGCTTTGAAACAGAAGGCTGCTCTGCAGCTCAGCTGGTTGAGTTAAATGGGAAGAATCAGTGTGGAGCACTGAGTGACCCTGAAGGCCCCTTCATTGCCTGCCACCTCGCCCTCTCACCTGACATGTACCAGCAGTGAGTAGTGTCCTGCACTGTTGTAATGAATTCCTTCAGAACACAGTTTTACAGAATGAGCTTTACAGTCTAGTTTAAATATGCCTGCCATGAACCTTAATGGGTATTTCACTATTGTCCAAAAACTGGGTCTGTGTGACACACTATGTTCATTTCATGTTGAATGCATTTGTGTACATTTCTCATGAGTGTGTCTGTCTGTGTGTGCTTTTTCCAGGGACTGTGTGTTTGACCTTTGTGCAGAGCAGAGCAACCCCACACTGCGCTGTGAGAGCTATGCTGTATATGCCCTGGCTTGTCAGGAACAAGGAATTGCTTTAGGGAACTGGAGACAACAACTGAACTGTGGTATGTTACACATGCACGCACATACATACCCAAAGGATGTTTGCTACCTTTTCTAACACCTGATGCATAGCATCAAAGATATTCATACTCACATTAACAAATGGCATCCACACAGGAAGACCTTCCCCTATACTTACCAATGCCTTTGACATTTCTCTCTCTGCACTGGGTGTGTGGGTAGCTCTGGGATGTGGTGCCAACAGCAGCTACACCACCTGTATGACCTCATGCCCAGCATCATGTGCAGACTTAGCAGCGCCGTCTGAGTGTGAGCAGACTGCGTGTGTGGAGGGATGCCAGTGCGCTCCTGGATTCACATTGAGTGACAGCGAGTGTGTTCCTTTCAATGAGTGTGGATGCACATACCTGGGACGCTACTACACTGTGAGTCATTAGTATGAATGAGTGTGTGTGTGTGTGTGTTTAAGGTAGGGGTAGAAGATATTTGCATGTTGTCGCATCTCCAAAATTGTAACTTTAAACTTTATTAATGTTGAACAATTTTTTCCATGTTTGCATTTTGGACTATTTCTACTGGACAAATCTTCATGACTATGTCAGAAAGAAATAAGAGAGAGAAGTTTTATTCCCTACAAAGATCATTTGCATTAATACATCTTATTTACTCCAATTTCTTTTTCACACAGCTGACTGAGACCTTTCTGACAGAGGACTGTGCTCAGAGCTGTGAATGCACCCCCACAGGGGCAGTGTGTCAACCCAAAGGCTGCAGTGACACAGAAGTCTGCACCATCTATGAGACCAGACGTGACTGCTACGCTGGTGAGTTGCTTGAATAAAAAACACTGACACTGCACTACACAGATTCACTTCATAAAACTGTGTGTAAATGAGCTTTAAAAGATGCCAATAAATGAGAAACACAAGCTATGCATAAGACACTTGACCAGTTGTTTCTGATTCAGTCGTTCCAGCACACATTACCTTGTCACTACTGTACTGACAATGTTTTATCACTCATATGGTATTTGATCAGTGGTAGTCTTGTGGTACAGACCACTTAATTAGAGGGCAGCTAACAACTTTTAAATTACATCAGATAAACTACATTCAGTATTTGTACATATATATATGTATTATGACTTACATGGTAGATATAAAGCTTGCATATCCAATCTAATTACTCTACTTCTCTCTGTCAGTGAGTCCATGTTTAAGCTCACCATGTGAGAACGGGGGTACATGCACTCAAGTATCAGATACTGCTTACTCCTGCACATGCCTAGATGGCTTTGAGGGGACCAACTGTGAAATGGAGAAAACAGAACCTGGAGGCCTAGGTAATTAATATTACTCAGTATAAAAGGGTTTAGAATCTCTATATAAAAGGTACATACCTCAAAAGGTGACCCTGGACTTGTTTAACGCAGCTTCTCTTCTTAAGAAATATGATACACTTCAGGACTAACATTGTGTTGCTCCTATTTTAACAGACAAGACGACCATTATTCTGATTGGAGTATTTGTACCGCTTGGCATCATCCTTATTGTCACCCTCATTGTATGCCTTTGCAAAAGATCCGCCAGGTACGTCCACAACTGCGAGAAATAATGTCAAAATGTATGCAGTTTCAGGTAAAAACATAACTATGCAAGGACTGGAGCGAGACTGGAGTTATAAAAACCCTCCAAGTTTTATTTTAACCTCATAGACAAGGTTTCATTTCGAATCCAGTCAGAAATTAGAGGCAAATATACCTGAATACTGCACTGTGTATGGCATCTGAGTATAATTGTGAGTTGTCAATTCTTTCCTCAGGCGCAGGAAAATGAGTTATGATACTTCCAGCAGCTACAGTGTACAGATGAAAAAGACGGGTATGTGTTCTTTTACAGTAACTGAAGTCAGTCATTTACTGACATTTATTTTCAAACCAGGAAACAATATTAAATACTTAATAATTTTTTCTCTACAGGTCAACCATATGAAAATCTGGATGACCGTAAGAAGAGTCTTGAGGGCGACGTTTTAAAAGCTTCGAACTTCTGAATGAGGAAGATGCTCTGATTTAGATTTGTTTTATTTATAGATTTTTGAATGTAACGTGTCCGTATCGACCATCTCACCAAGAACAACTATTTCGTTTTTCGTATATTTTAGGTTTTGCAATCAAAATTTAGTAACTTATTTGTAAGCATTACTGTAATTGTTGCAGTACTCTGTATGTATATACCTTAAACAAATGAAATTATTGTGGTAATTTGCTACTGTAATCTAATTTTTCATAAAGAAACTTACACATTATGCCCAAATCCCTTTATTCAGTTCTTTCAAGTGCAATAACCCAAAAGGTAATGAATACCACACATTTTCACAAACACTTTTTGTGATTTAAACACTTTAAATAATAAGGTTCCAGTCAAAGCAACAGAACCAAATTCTAAAAATAAGGCTAAAGGTTCCTAACACACATGAGATCACCAGTCAAATCATTCTGACACTCAGTTTTCCTTTCCCAGAAACAATAAGTTACAATTGAAATAAAGTGCTTACATGAAAAAAATACCACATATAAAAAGTTTCATTCTGATGCATTTGACAAATTTAAAATAAAATATGAAATAAAAACACCAGGCTTGCAAACAGCAGGTTTAACTTTGCTGTACTATGTTCAAGTACATTGATCTCAAGTTTGAAATAGCTGGACTAACAATCGATTGGTTTGTTAAGCTATAATTTCAAACACAAATAATGTTAAGAAAATATGAAAAATACAAAAAAAACTTTTCTACCTAAGAATTCTCACAAAACAAGCTGCATTCAATGACAACACAAGTAAAACATGGAGTAAGGTTTCAACAAAAGGTAAAAGGTCACCGTACTGACGATATAAGAATGTAATTTTCCTTTTACATCCCTGCTGTGCCACAGACATGGCATTATAATGACATTTTCCATTGTCATATTGAAGAGTGTCAGTTGTGTTGGTCCTATTTGCAGTAATCTGACCACAGAGAATTGTAAAAGGGTTTGAAACAGATAAGCTTCACTAAATGAAAGTTTCATATGTGGCCCAAAGACAAGCACAAAATGTTAATGCCAACATGTTGGTAGGAACATTAAGAGGGAACTGTAGAATCAGTCATAAGATGACTGAAATGTACAGCCTCACATGAAGCTTTGAGACTGTTATTTGATTATCTGACCAGCTAAGGGGCAGTTTCAACATGTGCTCCCCAACAGCTGGTAAAATATCAACACATACACATCAAATCAACAACATGGTGCAGGAAGCCTCTGTTCTATCATGGAATCGTAGAATATATTGAATAGTAATCCAACCCAAGACAAAAGAAGCTGGAAATGGCCCTTTAATGTCAATACGAGGTCAGTTTTCCCTTATTTAATGAAGGGAATTTAGGTAGATGAGTAACTTCTACCCAAAATGAAATACATCACGTGCGGTCACAGTCCACTGATGGCAAGTAAATCCCAGTCATCCATTTTGTGAGTGCAGTATGTGCAATGACTGAGTTTGACACAAAGTATTAAAGCAAAGAAAGCATAAATCAAAATGGCATTGGACACACAACGCCTACACACGAAGAGGAACGTGAAGTGACTCAATCAGTTCGCTCGGAGGCGTCGGCTAAAGTGTGTGTGGAAATGCCAAGTACAGCATACAAATGGGACAGCACAAGCTGGAAATAACAGAACAAAAGCTGTGGAATGGTAATGTAATAGTCACAGAAGAATTAAAACATTCCATAAATTCACCCACACATAAGAGGACATTAGATATACATCACAGTACTGGGCAAATGTCTTAACACCTGTGCAAATGGTCTTTTAAAGTCATTTGAGCAGTCAACACTGAGCAAAAAACACCAGTTAAAATTAGAATAAATGGAAATGAACAAGACAGTAGTAGAAAGCATCAAGATTTGCTCCTAAAATGTAACTTGATTTTTTTTTGAGCTGGTTAGAACAACGTTTGGTCCCAGACTTCTCCTTGATGCCTCCAGCCATGGCATAGATTTCTAAAATACCATTAGCAGCACACCTGATTTAATCTAATTAAGTATTGATTGGGCCAAACCAGGTATTTGATTGTAACTACAAGTAATTCTGGGCTTCCACAAAGAGAGGTCTAAAAATAATTAAGCAAACACAATGAAATACAAAAATCATTATTTTACCATGAGTACAAACATCCATTAATGTTATTTGTGTGTGTTTGAATATTGGTGTTAAGAGAAAAACAGTGCTCAGCTAAACAGCTTAAACATTTTCTAAGGTGCCTAAGACTTTTGCACAGTACTGTATATTATGGGTCCCTGGACGGAGTTTTCAGTTTCCACACAAAGACAGGATTACCTTTATAATGTGTCCTTAAAGAGTGACTTTTTACAAGTGTAATGAAATAAATAAAATAAGTGCTGCACAGGTTCAGTAGTTTGCATTTGATGGTAAACAACAGTAAATTCTATGTTTATGCATCAGCAGCTAATGCTTGGGATAAATGGAAACGTATGGACAAAACTGAAAGAAGACAATAGAAGGAAATATCCTCTATTCCTCTAGAGGAAAAGAGAGGGAATTAGTGCAGATATTAGGAAAGCAATTGCCTAAAATAAAAGAAATACATTTACATTCTGGAACAATTTCAAGGACTGTAAGGAAATCAGTTGAAATGCAGACTGTAATACAGAATACTCAGTAAACACGCTGACTTAAGCAAACACCATAATTTACTTTCGGACCAGAAAACTTCCTAATTTCATCCTCAAACACCCAACTTGTGCGGTGTAGGTTTAATTTGTTTGCGATGGACAGTGACATGTTTTAAACATCGCTCAAAACCATACTCTCAGTGACTGAACTACTTCTAACTAGAGGATTATAGCATATTACGCATGTTTGTGTGTGTGTGTGTTTTTTCTCTCATCTCATATGTCTGTTAGAAATCAAACAGTTAAAACAGAATAGCTACACATGTATTTTACACTAATCTGAATTTAGATGCTGGACCCTAATTCACAGCATGTAAACAACCCATGTAGGCAGAAACAACTAAAACTAAACGACCATTTCTCCGCAATACAAAGTTTTTATTTTCAGTTTCAAGAGAGTTTTCATTTTTCCATAATGTTCAAGTTTTATATCAACAATGCACTATGACTACAATTTTAAAATAAATATTTCAGTGTGACACTTCCTGTACTTTGATGTGTGTATATGTTTGTATGTGTGTATGAATGTTGTTTAGCTGTGTGACTCCAGTACCAGCACCTTGCACTCACGCTTGGCAATCTTGTCGAGCGATAGAATGTTGCGGTCTGGGGGTAGGTAGAGAGGTCGGCCCACCGGAGAACCAACTGGGGGGGTTATCGCTCTCCGCTCCATAACACTGCCTGTCCTGTGAGGGGGAGGGAGAAGGGAGAAGTGCATGACAAAAAGCTTAACAGCTGTGGTTCCAGGTCCTGGTCCTGGGGAGCCCATGCACTGCATATTTTGCTATAGGTGAGAAATCATTTATACCAAAGTACACAGCGCTTTACGACTTCTGAGATCCTGGTACTGGTACTCTAGATCTAAAATCGGGAGTCTGCTTGCATACATTTAGATAAAGTTAAATGTCAATGTTCATAAAAGTAAAGAATCACTGACAATTCTGAAAACGCAAGGGAAGGCAAATTTATATACAGCAGACCCAGGGACCTTTCCGTGTCCTTTACAGAGATATATAAGTATAAAAAGCATAAATGTAAAGTAAAGACAAAGCAATACAATCCGTACAGAAGTTACTTCTGAGGGTAACAAAGTGGTGCTAATCCAACACAGTTACAAGGAAATAAGTGTCTATGGGAACATCCATACATGCTTAGATATTTTGGGGTGTGTGCGAGATTGTGTGTGTGTCCTTCACACCATACCTGGTAAGGTGAGATTTGGAGGGCTGCTGATGAGAGAAGGACTGTGAGCGCCCCAGACTCAGACTGGCCTGGTGTCGATCCAGGATGTCTCTGACAGCAGGACTGGACGGACTGTTCTTGCGAGACAACGGTCTGGCTTCAGGGGGAGGATTGGACACAGAGGCTGTGAACTGCAGCTTCAGCTTCATGTGCTGACTTAACTGAAAAAGAGCAGCATTGTTGGATTTTGGAGGCAAGATGACACAAAACAACAACTTGCTGATTAGTTCATAATGGCTTAAAGGGCCCACTTCATCAAAAAATTATATTTCTTCTTTTCGATTAAACAAAAGACCTTGATGTAGTGTGAAACATTATGCTTACAAATGTATGAACACTTTGTTCTGTGATGTTGTGAAAACCATCAAAAACCTTAATGAATGTTTAAACATGCTGAACATGTTCCTTTTTGGATATTCCAACTGTGTCCATGGCTCACTGGACTCACTGTCTAGCTTTAATTTGGTCTTGAAGAAGGCAAATATCCTGACATGGCTATTTGAGCAAACCAGTGGGCAGAGGACAGACCCCAACAACACTGTAATTGGTTAGAGTACTGCAGTCAAACTTTTAGGTGTTCCCAGTTTACACTGAAATAATACTTTTCGTCAAGCATACTGGTCATTTGTAGAGCACTGGAAAGTTACTGACAAACCACATTTTGTGCATGTATAGAATAAATGGACCCTAGTAGCTATGCTTGGATGGTTTATTCCTGCAAATGAACTGTCCTGGCACAGTACTTTGAGTACATTCTTATTTGCAGAGCCTTGTATGATTTCTATTTGATGTTGGATTCACTTTGATATAAACCTTTTTGGTTTAATAATCTAAAGATTGAGTTTCCTTACCTCAAACAGGCCTGCTTTGAGGATCTGGAAGGCCACAGAGACAGAGAGAGTACTGCCTTTGCGACAGTAACCAAGGTTACTAAGAGGAGAATGACACACTACTGCGTTTACTGCAGGGTCCTCCTTCTGTCCACGACCTAAGGGGAGCAGAAGTGGAAAAATAAGTGGAAAAAATGATAACCAAATCACAAGACAAGTGATCGGTCTGGACAACATTGTTCATAAATTGTTTTACAATGACGTAATCTCCAGTTTCAAGTTCAGATTTCAGTACACCCTTCTACTTGCAAGGTTTGTGTTAAAAACAAGTACAGGCGACACGCCTGCTCCAATATGTATGACATCAGCTCGTTTGCAGACAGACAGAAAAAAACCCTTTGACAGAGTATGTAAACACTCAAAATGTACTATTCACTACCCAGCCCATTTATGGATACTATATGGCAAAAAAGGCCTGTAATAAGCTGTTTTGAGTAAATAAAGCTGGAAAATTGTTTAGTCTATATCCACTGTATGCATCTATTTATTAATCACCCACTCATCCACGCTCCCTGCATGCCTCGAATGCTCCTCCTTACCCTCTGGTGTCCACACGAGGCGCACAGCCAAGAAGTCCTGCAGGTTGTTGAGGAGTGTGTAGCGAACTCTGAAGTGCTCTTGGGCTCTGACAGCACTGGGGCAGCTGGCGGTCATAACAAAGCGCGGCCGATCGAGTCTGATGCTAGGCAGACTGTAGTGGGTGTAGATGGAGTTGGTAAAAGGCAGCTTGGAAGTGGACCATTGGAGGACTGCTACCAGTGGTACCTCAAGACCCTACAACACAAATAAATGCATATCTATCTAGCTTAACAACCAATGAAAACCTAAGTTAACACCCCAACCATAAGCTAACATGATGGTCAAGATACAGAACAACAGAGATGGGAATCATCCGTGACCCCCGTTATTATGTTATTACAAACCTCTGGAGCCATTTCAACATGCATTATGATTCTGTAAGTATTGCACTTCAGTGCATATCCCAATTTGACAGTAGTATTTACCTTTTTTTGTTTTTAAAGCTTCAAAACCTTGAACCATGTTTAAAAAAATGAAAGAAAAAAAAAGAATCATCCCACCAAAACCTTTGGCAGCATTTGAACAATGGAAAACTATTTCAAATAACACATCATTTTTTACTTAAAGTTAAACTTAACTTAAAAGAAGTTAACAAAAAGCTCATACATGTGATGCTGTGCTGCCTACCAATGTGTGAAGAGTGTGCGACCTATAGGATTATAGAGAAACGGCAATGTTTTTTTTTCATCTCAAAATATTCATGAATCATAAACAAATTCAATTTTGTGGTCATACCCAACTGACTCAATTCCTTCCCCCATTCTAGCATGACAGATGTTTGCAGGAAAGCTTGCATTCCTAATATTCTATATGCATACGAGAAAGAATCTGCATGAATTGATTTGCAAGCAATCCTGTTTTCAGTGTTTGATTTGACTTGCAGTAATCCTGCCTGTTGGGTTTAGTGTTGTTTTAGCTTATAGCACACCGTGTGTGTAATCCACATTTCTACTGAGACGGAAGAGACAAGAGTCTGAGTTGTGATCATTAAAATGAGTAATACTGTGTTGGTATTATAATCCTAATCCGTATCCTCCATTCAGACCTCGTTTGAGTCGTCCTCGGCCTGGTCACTGAGCTGCAGCTGAAACAGGAAGTTGTGTTCCTCCAGAGCGCTGAGCATGCTGGGAAGGTGACTTGACTCGCTGTCCATCCTGTAGAAAGATGCCATGGCCACTTCGCCTGACTGATGGCTGAACCAAGACAAAGATAGTAAGAACAAATACAAACATTTAACACTTTAATGTTTTTATTATATTATTTTTTATTATTAATATCTTAATATAAACTGGGAATACATTGAGGGTTACATGACATGAAATGAAAATCCACAGAAGGAATTATTCTTAAAGCTGGGTTTTATCCATCTCATTTTCTATAGATATCATATCATATATATATATATATAAGTAAACAAGGGGGAAGAGTCCAGGAATAATTTTAAAGTGTGCTCAGCAAATATCACGCATAATTCATTTGACAAATCTTCAGATTGGAAAAGTATATGGGCTCATACCACACATTATCGACCAGCAGCACTGAGCCATCAGGCATCATAGGTAAATATGAGGCATTGAAGTTGGGCAGGATTCTGACATCGTGTACACACACATCCTCCTGAGAGCTCCCGTTTAACACTGCAAAACACAAACAGGATG
The DNA here is from genome assembly GCA_037974465.1 of Brachypetersius altus. Taxonomy (NCBI): domain Eukaryota; kingdom Metazoa; phylum Chordata; class Actinopteri; order Characiformes; family Alestidae; genus Brachypetersius; species Brachypetersius altus. Next base: position 11,886,631 of record JBBPDB010000011.1, read on the forward strand.
TAATGCGCAGGGGGAGAAGAGGTGGCATAAATGAAGCACAAAACTATGGCCTTAAGCTCACAAAGAATGTCCCATTTCACACTGCAGCAGTGCAGTTTAACCATGCCCTCCAGCCTACAACACGTCCTTATAGACAAACTGCTAAATCCACAGCTGCACAGCAATACAAGCATGTGCAAGTAATTCCGGTCTAAGCTACTTCACCCGAACATATTTCAAACTTTGTGGAGTGTCACTTAAAACCTCTGGTATTAAAAACAATTCCCTTTCTATGCTCCACAGGGAGGAATAATTCTATGATAACATAGAATCTCCTCCCTAATATCAGATACCCTCTGAGGGCCTGTTTAGAGACATGAACTCACCAGTGGAGTACAATTACACACAGCTCAAGTCCAGCAGCTTCTTTTCTAAATATTCCGAGATAATTACAACCTCGTTCTTAGTGTCAACACAACTAGGTTTCACTACGACGTTTACCCTTTACCCTAAGCATTAGAAATGCAGAAGGAATACATTTTGTCTGTGTTTAACATTTCCCAAGTACAAAATATTTCATGTGTCCCAGGAGTCTGGGTGGATTGGGTCAGAGGAGGTGCATTTCTGTGATCATATGTAGCATGTCTCTTACTCCATGTTTTCATTGTTTTGAATTCAGAGTTTTTCTTTCCTTAAGCCTTAGAAATACACAAGCTTATCATCAGTTACATGAATGTAGCAACAGCACTACATTAATGTTCAGATTTTGAATTAATATTTGAAATGCAGCTGTGTGACTGTGTTAAAGGGAACACTGCTGTTAAAAAGCTCCTTATTTGTTTAAAGTGTTTGCAAACCAAATGTTATTGCACTTTTGTTCATATAGCAGTACTTTAAAAAGAAAAGTGCGCAATACACTACTTTTGAATTTAAATTTACATTTAATTCATTATTTAACAATGCGATTAATTACAGAAAACCATGCGGCAAATCGAGATTAAAAATTGTGATCATAGCCCAGCATTAGTTTCTTTGCACTTAAATGGCACTATGTTTGAAGTTGCACAGCTTTCTTGCTCAAAATGATTCTGCTCAATGCAATCACCAATTTCCTCGGTTAAAAACAGCACTTTAATGTTTTCAGGTAAAAAAAAAAAAAAAAGGCAAAAAAAATGAGGTGCCAAAATCTAAGCTTTCTGAAATAATTTAATGGTGAAGCAGACCACCCTGCGGTGGCCCTGGGATAGGCTCCGGGTACCTGCGACCCTACGGAGGATTAAGCAGTTACAGAAAGTGAGTGAGAGGGTAAAGACAAGAAAAAAACCACTCTCTGTTCCCTTCACTCCCCTGAGCCACTCAGAACAGACATGTTCAGCCAGTTTGAGCAGCAAGAGGTAAACAGTGAACATTTCACAGCTTTCACAATCTGTAATCGCTGTTCAGTCAGAGCATCAAGAAGGGATCACTATAAAACTATTGCATGTTTAATCCATTCGAGAAAACTATGTTCTGATACATATAGAAAAAACTGCAACATGACAGAAGCAGAAAGGAAAGTCCCTTCTACCACAAACACACAGCGTCAGTCTGGTGAGAAAAAAAGTTATAAACCAGAGTGCGACAAGTTTTCTGTTGCTGACGGCACAGGGTTTGGTGGCACACACGACTACATTAAGTAGTAATTTTAGTTCACTTTATTTTTTAATTGTCTGTTTCACTTTTCAACTCTGCATGTCTTGACTTTCAGTTTCAGCCAAGTGTTTTCATTTCAGTGGAATCAGCAATGCTGAATGTCACCTGCTACCTCAACCATACTCTGTTCTGACAAGCTGTTTGTAAGAAAAGAAATCGATCATTAAAAACACAACAAATATAGAGTATAAATACAATATTACACATCTATGATTATAATTAAAATTCTATAATATAGAATCTAATCTGATCTAAAAGACTGATCTTATCAGAGCCAATCTGTCAAAGGACTGGTACAAGCTACATTCATTCTGACTTCTTAAGGTCATTTTACCCCTTTGTGCCACATTTATGCAGCTGCCAGAGTAAACAAGTGGTTGAAACGTCTGCAGTGTGGCACTATTTTAAGCAGAAAGTGAAAGCCACAATAGCGGTTTCTCACTGCAGTCAGACTATGCAGCAGATGAGGTGAAAGCATCTCAGAGCAAGTGGAGCAACCTGGCATACAATTCGTTATAAACTGGTCGTTTTAAAATATTAACAAAATGTATTAGTCCACAGTGTGTTGCATTACACTCAAATAAAATCGAGCACATTGCGCCAATAAGACAAAGCATTAAAACCAGTTCAAGGTGTTGATTTGCTACTGACGTCTCGCTGGCAGATACCACAGAACACCTTTAGAGGTGCCTCAGAATGTCGAGCTCTTCTGGTGACACGAAGGGTGACCACAGTATTATATATGGTTTTAGATTATGGCCCTTTATTTATTGCATCTAGGTGAGCAGGAAGACAGCCTGACTGAGACATTCCTAATTATGAAAGTAAACATTTATAGGCACCTTTTAGGACAGTCAGATGTCTCCCAGACACGGTCATCTGCTGGCACTTTACTGTGGGTGGAGGAAGGACATTCAGGGTGGTGCTGACTGGGAGTAAAAAAAAAAACGAGAGAGAAGGATCAAGTCAATAGCTTTTTAACATTACACTGCAAACTGCCATTCAACCTTTGAGTCAACTGAGAATCTGGAACAAACAGGAAGGTCTTTTCTGAGCTCTCTTGCAAGAGTTTGCGGGGGCTTGCAAGCTTAGCAAGAAAACTGAGATACAAGGTGAAGAGAGAAACTAAACGAAAGAATGTATCAGCATTTAAATCATGGCACTGATGTGGCAAATGAAGGTGTTTTAGGAACAGAATCAATACTGATGTCATGCTGTTGTGTTTCACCGAGTGCTCACCCTGGGCCTTGAAGGTATTAAGGTCTTGGCGGAAGGTTTGACAGGGGCTCTTTTGCTGAAGGATGCTGAGGTAGCCATGCTCCTGAATCTCTGCCTTTTCCTCTTCCTGTTTCCATACAGTCACTATAATCTGCACAAAGCATATGCACAAAGTAAACACACAACCACCACACACACCAGTAATCTTCAAAAACACTATGCTGTCAGGTAGGGCTAAACAACTCTAACCAGTAGAAGTAGCTTTACTCAGAATCCTTCTCAGTAAAACAAACCAATCCCTTTTTCGACCCAAAAGTTACAAATTACTAAATGTTTTCCTCCCATTTCATAAGTTAAGTCTTGATTTGGTGCCTGCTCTTATTCAAGCATTAAAGGAAATATTACATGATGAAAGGATGAAAGGCTGTAAGGCATTACATTGCCACTAAAACGTACTTAAAGTTATATTTTGTATAATTTTAGCATCTCTGTGTTGCCCTGGCTGCCCTCAGCTAGCTACACGCCTTTTCCAGCCTCGTCCATTCGTGCTCCAGTTACTCCAGCTTTACTCTGGTAGGTCTACATGTTTAACAAATTCTTCAGATAAATTTGATTTAAGTATGATCAAGCTACCTTGTATTTAAATTAGGGCTGGAGAAGTTAACACGTTATTATCAGGTTAACGCATTATTCACTTAATGCATACTACAGACCGCTTTTTGTGGGGGTTACATTCCAAAAGCATCCGGGTAGAGTGAAAAATTGCATTATTGTGATGTGGTAAAAATAAAATTGCCTAAAAATGCCTGGTTTCACAGTATAACCCTTAAATTTGCCCCCAGATATGCTCCCAAAACACTTTCATTTTGTTTTAAACTCCGCTTAATACATTACCCTGAAAGAAAATGTAAAGGTAAACCGTACTGTACAGTTTACACTGAACTTCAGCAGTGCTAGAAAGTAAAACACTGATGTGACCCCTGTACAGAATGTACTGTAATGCACTCATGTTTTCTTTGGAATGCGCAGTCCTTTCTTTGGTATCAGCAGAGTAAAGACAGTAACAAATGTATTTAATTTAAAGTAATAAAAGAAGAACAAAATTAAAAACGGGGGAACACTCGAGATGCTTCACGGGGGAAATTCTGGACAGAAGCTGCAAATTACGTTAATATTTATGCCACAAAAATTGTAAATTTTTCTGAATTTAACACTTAAATACACGAAAATTGGACTGAAACTGCGACGGCTGGTCTGCATTAAAGTGGGAGTTTACTGTACTTTGTTGCATGTTTTTTCTTTTAATCCTTTTATTTTGAAAGTTGGTTTTGTGCTCAAAAGTCTTGGCTGGACAAAAGAAATGGAATTTCAAACTCCCATGAAAACCAGCCGAGATGGACGGCAGACCATTACACCAAAAAGCACTTTAATGACACTGCATTTAGATACATAAACTTTTATATGGAGTTGGCCCTCCTTTGTAGCTGCTGTAGCAGTTCTGCCCCCCATGCGAAATTTGTTTTTCTATAACAAACTAGATAAAACTTGAATGCCTTGCAGTGGCATATAGCTTTGGTTTTATATTTGATTTGATTACATAAATGTATAAGATGAGATGTATAGAAATATTTGAACTGCAGCTGTGTAACTGTGTTTAAAGGGAACACTGCTGTTAAAAAGCTCCTTATTAGTATAAAGTGTTTGCAAACCAAATGTTATTGCACTTTTGCTCATACAACAGCACTTTAAAAATAAAAGAGCAATACATTACTTTCTACATTGACAAAGTAGAGTGAATAACTTGTTTGTAAACATACAAACTGACAAACTGACAAATTCTTGATGTGATTAGCTATCTAGGACATAAGGACATAATCAGCAGACTTCAGGACTGTTATTAACATTTTATAATTTGACAATGCTTGAAAACTCACAAAAATGTACACTACCAGTCAAAAGTTTGCACACACCTTCTCATCCAACACTTTCCTTTGCTTTTATTATTGGCTACATTGTAGATTAATATGGAAAACATCACCTATTGCTCACTCTTCGCATGTTTTCAATCAGATTCATGAGGAATCGGCCTGGAATGGCATTTAATTTACAGGTATTCATCAAGAGTTCATTTGTGGAATTTCTTGCCTTCTTAATGTGTTTAGGATCATAGGTTGTGATGGTCGGGTTGGTACAGTTAGTATCCATTTCGACTACAGTTCTACTCCACATTATGGCAGGAAACACTTAACGAAGTAAAATGAAGCAGCTGTCCATCATTAGCTTATTACAAAACATATTCTGGTTTGTTTAACTCTCTTTTTTTAGTTTACTGAAATTCCATGTGTTCCTTCATCATTTTTGTTTGTTTTCAGCATTAATCTATAATAATAATAATAATAATAAGTTTAATTTGTATAGCGCCTTACCCAAGCTCAAGGACGCTGAACAATAGCATTAACAATCCATAAACAACAATAATAACAACAGTTCACACAAAGATTCGACATGAGGCATTTGCCTGGTCCGGCGACAAGTGGTAGCAGTTGCAGACCACACAAAAATACAAACATTCAA
>JBBPDB010000011.1:11892193-11913398 GCA_037974465.1 Brachypetersius altus
GGTAATACCCAAATTTCTAACCGTAGCAGAGGGAATAATAGATGTAGCGTCAAGTTCAATTTTGGGGAGGATTTGTACGTTTTTTGTTAGAGTTGGGGGGCCAACAATTAGAATTTCTGATTTAGACAGGTTCAGGCCTAGAGAGCAAGAGCTGAGCCATGATTTTAGCTCATTGACACATGCCACTAAAGTTGAAGTCTGGTGAATGGAATCAGGATGGCAGGAAGTATATATCTGAATATCATCAGCGTAACAGTGGTATTGAAATCCATATTTACTAATTATTCTACAATGTAGAAACAAAAAACATTGAATGACGAGGTGTGTCTAAACTTTTGACTGGTAGTGTATGCTGTTATAGAGTCATGGAAGAGTCAATCAAATTTTAAACTTACTTATGAAAGTGCACAAATAAGCAAAATCCTGTAAGGTTCTCCAGCTCCGACAGTCACATTATAGTTTCCAACATGACCTAGGATAGTTTTAACTCTAAAAAACTGTGACTGGCATCTAGAACATTTACTGCTCATGTTATAGTGCTTGGTGAATTTACCACATAAACAATAAACTATTTATTAAATAAGACAGCTTATAATACAAGCTGAGTGCTTCCAATTGAAATCAGCCACAGTGTATACCGCTGTTACTGCATCCATCATTAAGAAGCAGTTATTGTTTTTCTAAGACCCATTATTTGTTTTAATTAATGTCTAAGACCAGCAATGAAGCAATCATTTGGTGTGTTGCAAAATCTTCTGTTTCCCTTGGAAAACAACTGCATGTGCACATATCAAAAATAAATGCTTGTCAGTCAGTCAGTCAGTCAGTCGGGTCACCAGCTAAGAGACTATTCGAAAGCTGGCATGCAGGGAGGTCCAGTAACAAAACACATGAACACAGGTGCAAATATAACCAAATATTAATATGACACAGGCCACACACCTAATACAGGAACAACTTTCTAAAAATAGGTTTTTGCGAGATGTTCACACATCAGTGCAACCTGAATTTGAATGATGCTCTGAATGTGCATATATCTGAGCGGACCTCTGAACATCTAAATTACTGACCGCAGTGCACAAACAAGATAAAGCTATGAACACACAGTACTACCCCTATTATATGATAATCACAGCATGCTTACCTTCACTTTGAGGGTGCTGACAGGGAGTTTATCCAATGACACAGTCAGGGGGAAGATGACCTCATCATTCAGAACGACAGGCTCGTCAGCAGGTGACTGAACAGCACAGAAAAAGTCAGAAAAACACACAGAATAAAGAGTGAGACAGTAATTAAAGCGAAATTCTCAGTTTTTTTTTTTTTTTTGCATAATTAAATTGTCTGCAATATCTATAACGCAATATAGTGATTAAGAAACATTTGTTTGAGTTATTTAACATGCAGTGTCTTGCTGAGGTTTCTAGGTCAAAGTCTCATAGTTATGCATAAGTATTCAACCATTTCAGATAGGGCTGCACGATATTAGGAAAACATGCGATATGCGATAATGTTGTTGAGTGTTGCGATGGCGATATCACATGAGATAAGTGAGTAAAAACGTAGCCTTTATAGTGTTAATGTTTTTCTGCTTTAGATTTGCTGGTGATATAGACTCCAGACGCTGACTAGTCTATGCAGAATTTACTTAAACAGAGCATTTAATGCCTCCCATATGAAATTTGAACATTGCTTAAAAAAAATCAGAAAATATTTATTAAATAATTTTAAATCTTAAATAAATGTAAACATCATTTAAATTATAGTACGTTCTTAGCCAGAAAAAATAGCAAAAGGAATAATCTATACCAGTAGCACAGAAGATGAAGAAAGGGGCCCAGTCTACTCTGGGTGGCGATATGAATATTACGCATGTTGATATCGCGATGACGGTAAATTTGCGATATATTGTGCAGCCCTAATTTCAGACTAGCAGTTGCAATCCATTTGAGAATGATTTTCACTCAGCGAGGTTGTTCAGGTTGCTAGGATTCTTGTGGACTGCAAATTTCGAACTGTGCCACAGATTCTACAGATTTTGACTTGGCCATTGTAGAGCATTCATCCCAGCTCCGTCAGAATCAGTGTCCTTCTGAAAGGCTCCTTCAAAGTGAATGCTGGGCTCTCTGTGGCTTCCTCAACAAGTGCTCGAGAGTTTTAGGGGATGGCTTTGTTTAAACAGTTCTTCCTAGAAAATACTTCAATGTTATATTGTACTCTTTTCCTGTGTTGTGCCTGTCTACAACTATGTGCAATTTCCTTAGAACGCTCTGAAGTCTTTTTAAAGCTTTCATTCAGATTCATAGCCTGACTAAGCTATGGTACTTGTACAAAAAAAGCTGAATTGTGGACACATTTAAAATATAAAAGACACCACAAAGTATGAAAGTATCCTGTGTAATCTGATGCCTTTTGTGACACAATGTAGACTATACTGCATCCTGATATATAAATATACTCACATATGTGATATATCTGACTCAGACAGTATGAATGGTGCTGTTTAGTCTGTGAGTGTTCTTGCCAACATTTAATTGTTAAACATGTCACATCAACAACACATCTTTTAAGAGTTTACAACTTTACACCTAATATTAAAAAAGATGCAGATCCTGGGGGTCTCACTGCCCCGCATTTTCTTGTTTTACATGCTCTTACACAACCGCTGCAACCCAGGAAAGGTTTGTAAATTAGTTGATTAGTTTGGGGAAAGTGTTCAAAAATGGGGCGCTTAAAGATCAGGGTTAGGAAATGCTGCTTTTGTAAACGAAGTAGAAAATGTAACCACACATAGCATCTCACCTTCTATTTTGTCCAACCTTCCTAAGTGTTACCTGCAACCACCCCCGCCTCAAATGCACCCCGGAACAGTGCATTTTGTGTTCACCCTGCACACGACTCTCAAACTTTGTGCTTAGGCCCCTACGACAGTGCACCAACATGTATTTCTATCTCATTCTAACAATAGAATAATAGCAATACAGTCAGCTCTGGAATCCTTGGTTATGGAGTATGATAGGCTACGATTTATTGCAAGATTTATCAGAAGATGTTACACAGACTGGTTCACATTACAGGAAACAAAGAAAGTCAGAGCCTGACCTCATAAATGGTCCCACAGATGTAGCCTTAATCTGCATCAAAACAATCAAGAGCATGTCTAGTTTAACATTATTCTGTTTTGCTCCAACAAACAATAATCATGTGTGCTGCTTTGTTGGAATAAAAACTGCAGGCACAAGAGCCCTTTGCATAAAATTCTCGAGTATGCAACAATTAGGTAAAACACATAGTACTGAAGCCTCCTTCACAGTTAGTGTTAGCGCCTGAGTAAGAAACATGGCTGCTCATTAATGGAGCACAGTATAGGCTTGTCCTGTTACTTGTTCTCGAAGACATGCTTAGAAGAGGTTTGCACAAAGGGGTGTGACTACTGAGACGGCAAACAAAACACTAACGCAAGGCTAAGACTGGAGAGTTGGGAGCTACTGGGCTGTTATTTTCTCTTGGGAAATCAATGTTCAAGAGCTTTGCATGCATACTCATACTCCAACAAGCAGCCTATAGCAATTATGGATGAAGCAACTACTGCACCACAGCCACAGCTCATTATACGGCATCTGGGCCTTTTTGTATTTATTTCATTTTCATTATTATGTTGATAAAGATAAGTTCAAATAAGCTACTACTACCTCGGAGTCTAAACATTGGCTTAAAAGATAAGTGAATCTTGAAAATGGATGGCTGAGAATGGTATTCTTCACACAGAGATGCCACATGCAGCTCAGCTCAAGTGTATACTCACCATTCAAAACCAGGGACAAAGACTATGCAGCAACAGGCTCATAATATGTGTACTAATTTTGGGTCTTAAAAAGGCCAATAAACTTCTTACATTTTTGCACTCGTTCACTTCATGTGTCAACTTCTATTTATCTGTAAAATTAACCTTGTTACTGCAGATTAGAGCTTAAAGTTCTGTGTGCTCTTTGAAAACAACCATGGAGGGTATAATACAAGTATGGTCATTTTATGCTCTGGACTAATACGTTCAAATGTACTGAACATTGACCCTGCAGTGCAAAGATAAGCAGGATTTCAAGCATGGTGGGCCATGTGCTCGATGTGATGCATAATTGAGTAGCAAATCATGACAGCCAGTATAATCGTGTTTTCTATAAAAGGCAAGCAGAAACCACATGTTATAAATCTTGCGATGGCAGATATCACAAGTCATCTGCATCTGAATTAGCCAGACAAAAGACAGCTCAATTCCATATTTAACTCTGATATATTTTAATGGCCTTTGTTCTGAATGGCCTGTATTGTGCTTCACTCAAAACACTCTTTGCAGCTGTATAGTGAGTGGGCGGGGCGAAACGACTGGCAACGAGTTGGTCTTTGTGATGTCACAACATTGATTCAAAACGAGACGTTTTGTGCACCTGCCCTGTATGAACGTATTTTTTTCAATGCACCTAAATCAATACCATCCTATTTTTAGTACCATTTTTCAGCGTGTACATAGTACATGAAGACTTAACTTTAAACAACACGATGAAGACATGGTTGTTTACAGAGGCACTTCCTTTTCGGCTCAGACAGTCTTCCACTCTATGCACGTCCCACTCTAAGACCACCGACCAGTGTGTCCAACTGTGCCCTTTCGGTTCCAGAGCTCCCACCAGTGTCACCCGCCTCGTTCCAAACCCCCACCAGCATGTGTCCATCCCGTTCCAGACCCCTACCCCGCACCAGTATATCCAGTGCCCCAGACCCCTCACCAGTGTGTTGTCGTCGTCTCTCGCTCCATTATAAAATACCGTCCCTGGTTTACCTCGTGTCTCACCTGTAGCGGAGCTCTGCGGAACTCCCTCCCACCGCTGGCCGGGTTGTTGTGGATAAGGAGCGGTTTGCACTCTCTGAAGCCGCGGGCCCTGGAGCTGCTCCTGGAGGCGCAGCCCGCCGCCCCCGGCTCCTCCTCGTCCGTGTCCTCCACACACTCGTCCCCGCTGCTCTGGTAGTCGTGATAAAGCGGCGGGGCTCTCTGTCTGCCGTCCCCGGGACACACACTGGCCACGGCGCACAGGGAGCCGGCCAGCTCTCTCCAGGAGCGGCTGCTGCTGCTGCTGCTGTTGCTGCCTCCTGGCTGCTCCGCGCCTCCGTCAGCGGGGTTCTGCGAGCGCAGCACAAGCAGGAAGCGCACCGTCTCCCCCAGGTACAGGTGACTTCGGCGCGGCAGAGTGCGGTATCGGGCCGGGTCGGACAGGTCCGAGATGGGCACGGCGGGGAAATACATAAAATACTCGCATTGCGACTCCATCATCAGGACCATGTCTGCGCCACACTGTCCCCTAAACCAGCGCAGATATCCGCTCAGCGCGAACAGATAGAACCAGCACCGTCCCAACCCCTCTATCAAACACCCGAATCAGCCCTGCTTCTGTCCTGAACCGTAATCTGCACATTACAGGCTCTCTAAACAATCCCATACAACATGCGTCCTACCCAGTGCCATGCCTGTCTTCCATCTCATCTCTGCACGTCCAGTCCAAGGATACCTTAATCGAGCCGAAATGGAGTCGAGTGATAAAGGCGCTGGATGAAAACCAGACATGAGCAGTGGAATACCGAAAAAATGTAAACAAAGCTGGTCCCCATTGACGCTAATCTTGAGCTTGTGTTTACAAAGCTTTAGATTATAAAGATTTTCTCCCCAAATTTTTTTTTTAACAATAATGTAAGTAAGATAACAAACATTACAGCCTGTGTGATGCAGTGTAGAGACTTTCTGAAGATCAGAATCAGAAAACTTTATTTATCCCGGAGGAAATTGTTAAAGATTATCCCAAGCCTATTAAAATAATACAGTCACTTGATACTTTAATTTTTTTATTATAATTATTTCATTCCACTACATACAAGTAAACCAGACCCAACACACCCATAATTCACAAAGTCTTCAAACAAACTCCAATATTCAAGTAACAGAAAAAAAGAAATAAATATAGTACATGGATTGCCAAGGTTCAACCAGCTTAATCAGAAAGAGAGAAGTATTCACTGCATTATTTATTACAAATTGCCCTGAAATCTTGCACAGCAAAATGAATTCATGTTGAGTTTAACCCACAGACATGCAGTTGTAGTACTTAGTACAGCTCGCTGCTCACCAATTAACCTTCATGCATTTTTTTTGTGTTTTCTTTATCACTTCTTGTCACGTGGTGGAAGCTTGAGCAGATTCATGATGACCCAGACTTCAAGTTGATACATTTCTGTAAATGCTTGGGCTTTAGGGGTTGCCTTGTCTGATTTTAGTCCAACAATGAAGTCTGTTAACGCTTTCTGAACCCAAATGGTAACTTAGGACTTTCACATTTTCACAGTCACAAGTTTTGTTTCAGACTCTTTGGTGTACCTTTAATTGAAATACCGCAGGTAATGCAACGTAGTATATCCGCCCACGAGATGCATGAAAAAGAAAGAAATATAGGCGGTAGACAAAATAATGGAAACACCAGGAAATGTACATGCATACCAGCAATAAGGACAATATGGCATGCTGTTACACTAGTACTGAGCAAATAAGAGCAGGTCATTTGGATTCAAATATCCCTTTGCTTTCTCAAAAGAATAGATAAAACGAATCCCAATCTGCTCTTATTGCTTTCTTCCACTCCCTTAAGGTCTATTGTAGACTTATTACTCATTTGTGATTGAGGACTTGGCTGGCAATCACAGTTCTACCAAGAAAGTCTGACGAATATTACGATGCACAATTGTAGCTGCAATCAAAGAGGCTTCCATATGCCATTTCTTTAATAATTATCACTGATTCTATCACACAATCCACACCATTGGGGCCCTAAACTATTATTGTTAGCTCTATATTGCTCTAGAATGTAAAGAGTGCCATTTGAAAAATGTCCTTTATAACCTAGATATGTTTTAATGTTGTAACAAATAAAACAGCAAATATTGCTTTAAAACACATTTAGTTGCTTCAACTTCCACCTCTTTCCTCTGGTGTTTCTCTTTTTTGTCTGCCTCCTGCATCTCCCTACAGATATTGCCATAGAGTCGAGATACTCATGGACTGCTGAAAAATACGATAGAAGAAATGCAAGCTATGAAGTAAAAGTATAGCAGATACACTAACAAGAAGCTATCATGTGACAACTACGAAAAAATTAATCTGGTTTCCTGTCAAACATTGGTGTCTGCGAATGCTATTTGTAAACATGCATAAAGTATTTAAACATACAGTACATATCCACTTGCTATAATGCTGATGGTTATGTGTGAAATGTTTTGCGTTTTAGTAATTATGCTTCAAAGAAAAATGTAATAAATTAACACAGCTGAAGATGTGTACTCTGCACATTGGAAGTTGCATACGATAAGCTGTTAATATGTGGAGCTATATCGAGCTGCACAGTGCATTCCAGTCAAGTTCACAAACTACAACTACATCTCAGAATTTTTAGTGTGGAAGAGACACTTGCATTTTGAGAAAATGTAAATGCATTACATATACTAAGATTTTTTTTCTTTTTCTTTTTTACAAAAAACCCCCCGAAACAATAAATACAGCAAGCTTTCATAGTCAAGCCCTGTTCCAATTAGTTTCTTATAATAAGGCAAAATTACTAAATTAGTTTTAGATTTGGAAATGGAGTTCCTGGGTTGTGAACTGAAAGTTTATGTGAAAGTTTTATGGCATAGTAGGTTTCTAGTATTTCCCATGCCACCGAACTTTCACCACCTGCAACAATTCTCTTAGTGTTTTCCTTAACAATAAATTCATTTCGAAGAACTAGAACAGACGTTCAGCACCATCATGCACAAAAAGGAGTCAAATCTGTCAAGGATATCGGCATCATCACTGAATCCCGCCATCACTGCGCAAGGCAAAACTAACATGATGGGTAATACGACAGTATTGTCATGATTAAAAGGAATCCAGAATGACAAATAAATAAGTACCGTTCTAGACAGAGATATCAAAAAATGCACAGAACATAACCACCTCTGACAGCTGCCGAGAGGTAGATCATTATGAGTGGAACCTCTGACAGACCAGGGGCTGGCAATAATACATGTAATGGATGGTAAATTGTTTCACAGTGTCATCAGCTGAAGACGTCACTTCCTCAGACCCTCAAAGAGTCATCATTGTAATAGCTTATACAAGGTACACTGTGCAATACACTGCTATGACAAGGACCTGTTATAGTAACCAATTACCAAAAGAAGACACTGGAATGTCAGCTCTTATTTCAAGCCTCTGGAAAGCATTTTCCTCCAGCAGCCTTTTCCTTAAAAGGGTATCTTTTGGAGAATTACAGTGGTGTACTAACCATAAATTAATCCTTAGTACTGTTTGCATTTTTTCAGAGCAGTGTACCAGATCATTAAGGGCCTACACTTCTGCTTTAGTGGCATTTTTACTCCGTCATTAGCTTTACACTGTGTTTCAGCGCTGTGACCAGATACCCAAGAACTGTCAATGTCAAAAGTGCAAAGTGGTCACATGCCAAGGTGTCTGTAGGCTTGTGAGAAGGGGGAGGGGGGGGGGGGGTAGGTAAAGCATGTTTCTGAAAGCCTGTGTGAGAGAGTGTAGCAGGAAAAACTACTTTCAAGCAACAGAACCATCATAATGTAAACAAGCCAGATCACATCACACATTGTCCGATAAGCATCAGTCCCACTGTTGTGCAATGTTTGTACTATTGTGTCCATCCAACCAAAATCTTCTCTTTACCCACTGATGTCCATGACAGTGGAAAAGGGCAAGATGAGGAAGAGTTCAGGAGTAGAGTGCCAGAAGTTCAGGGTCTCACTCATACTCCCAGTAGTGCAGTGCAGGTCAGTGACTGACCTTGAGGCAAATGGGTGCCACCAGCTCACTCACTATCTAAGCTTTCCATTACTGTCCACTTGTTGTACTGACTGATTACGTACCAATATGGTTCTATCCCAGTCCTTCTCTACCATCTCCCTCAAATTTTCCCCAGTTCTGGAGGGTGAAGGGTCCCTCCTGGCAGCAGCTCCACCTGCAACAACAGCTGGCCTTGGGGGCTGTAGGACACGAGGAAACTGCCGGAGATCCAACAGGTCCTTGTACTGGATCTCGGGCCTGATCATGCGCAGGCAGGCTTCCTTCGTGGCATTATCCAGTCCAAACTGAAGCTCATAACCCAATATCTTCACCAGGCCACTCTGAAAGGGCCGGATGGCTTTGTCCCGGATGCGGCTGGCCTCCACGGGTTGGCCCCCATCACGAAGGCACACGCGAGCCAGAATCTCCCGTCTACTCCTCAGCAAGGCAACCTCTGCTTCCATCCGCGTATGGCCAAAGCGCTCCACCTCGGCCCAGAAAGTACGGTTAAAAGCTTGGTACAGATGCCAGTCCAGGGCATTCCACTCACGCAGTTTCTGCCTCTGCTCTTCGGTCAGGGCCAAGGGAGCTGGGGCAGCAACCTTCCCCACCCACCCTGACCTTCCTTTGGGTATCTGCTGTCTGGCATTGAGGCTGAAAGAGACAACGGCATCAAGAGGCCAGCAGAGGGCATGGCGGAGTAGCACCATGGACTGGTCAAAGTACTCGGACAGAAGGATGAGTTTGAAGTTCCGGCGTATTGTTATTTCCCCACGCTTGGCAAGAGCCATGGAGAAGTTGGCGTTGTGATCTAAACCAAAGTCGAACCACAGCAGGTTGCGAGCATAGTGGTTGTTGCGCAACCGAGGTTCGTAGTACTTGTGAGGGTTGTCTGCGAAGTCGCCAAGTCCCTTTGCACGTCGGAAGGCAGGGGCGACATTTTTGTAATAAGCATAGGAGGACTCAGCTAATGCCACAGGGTCTCGTAAAATTGAGAAATAGAAAGTATCTGCAGGCATGACTTTTTCCACCTGTAAAGAAAGAGCAGAACACACACTTTCAAAAATCTCAGTAAAAGCTTAGTGTAGCTTTTATAGCCTAGTTAATGAAATATTTAACTTGACTCAGTGCTCAGACATTCTCCTGTAATACATGTCCATCGATCAAGGTATAAAAAATCTAACTGTTCTGATACACTGGGCTAAGCAGTTAGTGTTCAAATCTAGATGTTTGTATGCTTTAAGGTATACAAATATATTCTTATAAAAGTTACACAAGCTTAACAGCTGAATCTAAATTTGGCTTAGGATAACACAGCTGGGACCATCCTCTGGGCACTCCATAAGGAGATCCCACTGGTAATCTAAGGCCTGGAATATCTGAAGCATTCTATAACTTAACAACATCTTGAGCTGGGAATAGTATTAAAAGAGTTCAGCATTCAATTCAGCTTGTCCACAGGCAAAGTGGGTGGATCTGCCAAGAGGTACCTGGAGCGCTATATAACTTAAGTGAGTCTCTAGGGTGTGCACTGGCAATTACCCATGAATATTACGTGCTTATGCTTACACGCAGCTATAATGAGCCAAACTGTGACACTAATGAAGGCTACAGTTATTGTTGAGGTAAAAAAAAAAACACACGTTTAGAAGGCCTGCTTAAATTTCTATGCCTATTGCTGACGGTGTGGAGGATGTATCTACAGTAGTTCCACAGCTTAAAAAAGGAAACAACAGCACAATTATGAACCATCACTAGTATTTATTGAGGCTACTGCCTTGTGAATAGTATCTATTTCATGCAAATCTGATAGACTAACCAGCAAATCCTTTTCATACCTCTGGCTTGTAGAAGCGCATATGATTTCCCATGATGTCAAACTCTACTACATGAGGGCCCCTGTATCCTTTGACTCTTTGGGCTATGAAGGGAAGTGGATAACCAAACTGGTAGCCCACTGGGAGGGCGAAGCGTAGGTCTTTTTCTTCACCAAAACGATAGAGCATGTTGAGAACAGTGCTGCTGGCTGTCTTGTGGGTCTTCAGGAACATGACGTGGGTATGTGGCCGGCAAGAGTCCTGAGGAGGCACCTGGCCATGCTCAGAGGAGAGTGAGAACAGCGAGCGAGGCCGCTCAGGCTGCACCCAGCTAAAGGAGAGAACAACAGTTAGAATGGCAACAATGAAGCAATCTATTTAGAAGTAGAAAAGAAAAACAGCATATAGCATTTCAAATCAGGAAGGAATAGAGTGGAGCATCTCTGTGTTTTACCTAATAAAGAAAACAGGAAGGGACATTACTGTGAAAGTGAAAAATCAGTTGAGAGACACAGAAGTCTGTTTTACTCAGAAGAAGAAAGATAAAGTTAATAAAGGTAAAGAAAGGCGGAACAACGGTAGAAAAAGAAAAGGAAAAATGTAAAATTAAACAGAAAAAAGGAGACAGAATAAAGTAAATATAGCACAATTAAACATGGAATTTTTGGTTGTAGTCTACCTGTTTCTTTCTATTATTTTTCTGTGGACAGCTGTGTCTGACTAAATATGTTCTACTCACACACACTAACGTGCCACTAGCATGCCAGGGTCACATCTAAAACCTTATTTGAGGAAAGGTTACTAATGATAGAAAAGATGATATGAAAAAGACACTGAGACATTGGGCAAAGAGAAATAAGCCAAAGGGGGTAAGTGAACAGTGTGAGAGAAAGAAAATAACACCAAGAGAAAGTCATACGTAATAGTCATAGTCTATGTGTTTTTTTGTTTGATGCACCTCACATGGTTTGTGTCAGTTGCTTCCAGGCAAAACTGAAAACCAGTTTACTAAGAATTAGTCAGTAATTTCTTCTATGAATTTGTTTTTATTTTAGCACATTTGAAAGATAAATATTAATATGCAATGCAATAATGAACCAAAATGTCCTATTTTTGAGAGAGCGTAAAACTGCTTTTGTCCTCATTACACAGTTTATGATTAACACTCACATGCTAATCAGGTTTTTAGAAGAAGAAATTAATTTACTGCAATTGCTGCACATAACTGGTGGGGGCATTAGAAAGAGAAGATACAAAGGAAGTATCAAGAATGTCATGTCACGGATAAAAATGCAAAGTAAACCACAAAAGCCATGTTTTCAAGGGGAGTGAGACGTCCTCTGACCTTTTATTAAAGAGCACCTCCAGGAGCTGCCCAGCGAAGGCAATGACCACAAACACCAGGAGTGCTTTCCATATCGGTCCCAGCCGATAGCACCCCAGCCACCGCATCCTCCTGCCGGACAAATTAATGCTTATTTTGAGCAATTTTTCACAGTAGATAGGTGAAAGTCAAACAAAGAGCAGAGGAGCAGGAGAACAAAGACAGATTCAAAACCACAGCACAATAAGTGTAGCAGAAACAGGATAGAGAAAAAGTAACTGTGGGTTAACAAAGAAAGAGTGTAATCCAGCAAGCTAAAACCGTCACTGTTATATCTGGATTGAATCATTTATATACTCACTTGTATACACTTTCACTTTGTTTGTAAATTGCTCTGATTATAATGTGGTATGGATCATGTCAAGCCACAGTCATACAAACAAATCTATACATCCATACAGATGAACATTTTTTCTATAAATACATATATACACAGACGTGTATATACACACACACTTCTGATGCACATTATTATCTGTTTTATCTGAACACACTGAGCTACACCGGGTCCGTTTGATCTTCACAGCTAAACCACAGTTGCAGCCTCGTCTCGTCTTTGCACGCGAATCCTCTCTCGGTCTCTCTCACTGCACTGAAACCAGCCAAGGGCTGAAAAAATGTGTGAATGCCGAGGTTACTATGAGACAATAGAAAACTGGTCTTCTTTAGCCTGTAATCCCTTTCAGTGCAATGATTCCGAGAAACTCCGGAAAATAAATCAGGCCGAGTGAAAAGTATGGCGAGACGCGGAGGGTGGTCTTTGTTTTGACGCGGTGCCGAACGCACGGAGGGCTCGGTCCAGCGAAGACGAGCCGCTCTCCCCAAATCACCGCCCGGCTCTGACCGAGCTGTTCCTCTCTGTCGCTCCGAAGCGGGCTCTCTTACCTCGCAGACCGTCTGCAGAGCATGATGAACGCGGCCCGGAGCTCCAGCAGACGCGGAGCATCTCGGATCAGCCCCGGCCGGCCCACACTCACATCCAGCCCGCGGGGAACTGAGAACAGGGTCCAGGGCTCCAGCAGACAGACCACCTGCCCACATCCAGCCCTATTCCAGCTCCTCCGATTAAAGCACGAAAGGGCGGCTTTGTTTTTTTGGAATGAGTGTGTGTGTCTGTGTGTTACGGCAGATCGGGTTGGGCGGGGTGAGGGGAGGGGGTGTGTGGTGGACTCATGAGAAGAGACACAGCCTGCTGCTATAGGTCGTTTCCTGACGTCACACTTCATCCAGAGGTTCATTAGTGGCAAATCCTACCACTGGCAAAGCAGAGCTGCAAGAATGTGGGTAGTAAGACTAAGAAGAAAAGCTTAAAACAAACGAAAGTAAGATGATTCGATGGCTGATATACACTAAAGGCCTTATACAATAAAGTGGATAAAGAAACTTAAGAATCAGAAAACTTTATTGATCCTGGAGGAAATTGGTAATGTAATGACCAAAAAAAGACAGAGACAAGAACAATAGAAAATATAAAGTCTAATGAAAAAAATCTAGATAAGAAAAAAGCATACACATTTAATCTTTGACTAATGCAGCACACTGCGCACACACAACTAATCGGTTCACTTCTAATTGTGCACTGGTTTTGAAACACTGTTTATTAAGGCAGTGGGCTGTTTTGGACACAGGCCTATGGTGACTCATTTTCCCAGCTCAGACAAGTCCACAGCTATGCTTTTGTGGGTCTTACTGTGCATACATACAGACAGACAGACAGACACACACACATACGTTAAAAATAGGTTGCGGTTACAAGCCGACATGCTAAGTCGAACCAACCACAGTGGTCAGAATGGCCGAGTCTGCAGGTCTTTTCATGCCAAGAAGTTGATGACTGTTTCTTGATTATACAATGACAAACACTGCTTTGTAGACTGCATGACTACAGACATGTAGCAAGCCACAACCCACTTGACCAACACACATGTATGAGCTTGTTGGACATCCATTCTAAAACCATTCTAGCCCCAGACCCCACCCCTTGTGGATATTACAGCCTCCGCGCTTCTACAAGAGTGTGTCTGTTGGCATTTGTGTTAATTTAGTTGAATAGCATTTGTGACGGCTGGCACTGGGGTTGGGCTAGAAGGCCTGGCTCTTAATTTACGGTTCCAGTTCATCCCAAATGTGGTCAGTTGGGTTGAGGTCAGGACACTGGAGTTTCTCCACACCAAACTCATCAGACCGATTCTTTATGGACTTCGCTTTGAGCACAGGGCACAGTCATGCTGGAACAGGAAAGAGCCTTTCCTAAACTGTGCCCACAAAGTTGGAAGCATATAATTGTCTAGAATCTCCTTTTTCTGCAGCATCAACATTACTCTTTACTGGGACTGTGAGGCGGAGCCCTCCACCACACTTGCTCCTCCACCACACTTCGCTGCTGGCATTCCAGTAAGTAGCATCATCAGATTTATTCCAAAGGCAGTCTGGAACTCAGTAGTGAGTGATGCAACATAGGACAGGTGGTTATTATTATCTACCACTTTGTGGCTGAGCAATTGTTGCTCTTAGCTGCTTTAGTTTCGTAACAACACTCGGCTGGGGAAGTTAAGGGGCACGTGAAACAACATGGACAGGGCACCAAAATAGCCAAATGATCATCATAGTAATCATAAAAACCAGAACGATGAATTATTTAGATTTAAGATTGAAGCACAACCACAGTATGCACCATTAGATCAATATGGGCAATGCAAAACCCTGAACCGGCTGAACTTTCATTTTGTAGCTGGATTCAATTTGCATCACATCACAATGATTTGTAGGTTAGGCGACTGTACAGAGCCACTTTGTTTTAAATTGTGTGAGCTCCCTCTAGAGGAATTTAGAAGTAGTATCGCACAACATTTACATGTACGTCCATTACTCAGCAGACACTTAGCTGATCTTATGTGCAATATCACTACTTCTGTCAGCATTACTTCTACACTACTGATCTTTTTAAGTGCAAGAACACTCCTAGCTATCATCTGTATCAGCAGATTTCACTTAACTGTATGTTATTTAACTACAGTATTTATACTCAGCATTTCTGTACATTCTGTACATTTTATTTTATTTTTTTGTTAAAGTACACTAAAATTCTATTTTGTTTTCAAACCTTTTCTTAAATGTCCAGTTAATTCCTGAAATGTAATTATATTGAAAACAGACCTAAACAGTTTGTATATAGTAACATTTCCCTTGTCATTCTAAATTAATAGTCAGTGCTGGAATTTGTGTGATGGTAATAAATTGTATAGTTTTGGTTTTCTTATTTATAACTTTGATCATGAAAATATTGCACTTCCTATTATTTTTTTGGTAGGGGTGCTTTTGCATCACAAAGCAGTTATGCTTAGGTCACCCAAATGGCCATAATGTTGCTCTAATGTTTCCAAATGACTTTTCATGCAAATCAACCATAACTAGGTTTCTGATCTAGCTCTGCACCACCGATGATCTACTGGCCATGTTTTCTTATTCACTATGTGCCTCACTCAGTACACTCAGGGCCAAAAACACAAATTAAACAAATCCCTAAGGCCAGGACTGGGAGCCACAGTTTAGTGACTGGTTAAATGATGGTACCCTCCTTAAAGGAATACGTCTATTCATTATAACAGGCAAGAGTTCAAATTAAACTCTGTTTAAACTATGTGGACAATGAAACACAAAACACAAACATGAACAAGTAAACAATACAGAGTGTCACCATAAATGATCTCGATTGGCAAATAAGGACTACACACAGTCATATCTGATATGTTAAAAATATGATACCGCAATACATGACATTTACTCACACAATATTTACTCAAGCTGACAACTGAGAACAGACAAAAACAAGCAGCAGTGCCACGTTTTAAAAACACACGACACTGCACTTAATGAAAGTCAACTAACTAGGACTAATTATTCTCCCTTTTAATGAAAAATGCTTCAGAAATGTTGCTAGTATTATGATACACTTGTAAAATCATAGGCAGTGGTGGTAAGATGACATTTTTTAAAATTTTCTTTTGCTAATGTAGAGCAATAGCTGAGGGACATAGCACCCATGTGGATGTGAAGCAGTCTATCAGTGCGCTGTCTTTATGTAGGATTATAGCCTCTAATCATTTTGCAATGCTGACCATATGACCAGTCCAGCTGGTAATGACCACTAAGCATATGCAAGGAGGGAAAGAGGATTCATAAGTTTTGTCTTAAATAGCTCAGTAAGAATTAAAGGGCCCATACCCTGGAAAATCAAATGTCAATTGGTTTTGTTTGTATGAATGAAGATTAATGCAATACGTGAACATTGACAGTGTGTAATAATGTGCTCCTCAGTCCATGCAGTCCATGGTTAAAAATTCATTGTTTCCATGATGTGAATAAAACCAAAACACATACATACATTAATATGTGTATATAGTACATAGATATTCATTTGCCACATTCAGTACCTTAGCCCCATCCATTCAAGTCCAGAAATACTGAGTGTTTTAGCCCGGCTTGCTTTCTGAATTAGACATTACAGGACAGAACAGAGGTCATTTACATATATCTCTTCTCCAAAGTAACAAAGACAGCCTGTTTATGTAAAGTGGTCCTTATTGTCACATGTAGACACAACACAGCACACAGTGTGAACAATGTGAAATTCTTTCTCTGCATTTAACCCATTCACCAAATGAAGTAGTGGGCTGCCAGCGAAGTAGTGCCCGGGAGCAGGGCGGCTGGGGAAGGTACAGTTGCTCAAGGGTACCCCAGTGGTGCCACTGACAGTCCTGGGATTCAAACCCACAACCTTGCGATCACAAAGGCAACTCCCTAACGACCAGGCCGCCCCAACTCTAAACAATATTTAATTCTAAACAATAATTTAATACGTCATATAAAAATGAAATCCTCGTTTTGGTGAATAAAACCACGCTAAAGTGGATCAAGGTGAATGATGCAGGACACAGACACTTAAAGAACTCTCCAAAGACAGAATAAAATAGAAGAAAATCAACACTATGGAGAGTTTTGCATTTTTTCTTCTAAACTCTTAGGAGCATTTTAAGATACTTCATTTTTCTACAGACTGGTGTCTTCTTTTTCACAGAGGTTCTGCGGACAATAATCTTTAGTAACAAACCCATTTGACACTCAAGGGTGAGTTCTCTCAGTGCTAATCCAAAGGTGGCATCTTTTCAGCGTTCAGCTTCTCCTTCCAACTTGGAGGCTTTTTAAAATATGGGTTTGTCAGAGGTGCAGTAATGATGAAAGAGGGCAACTGGAACTTCACAACTGAGTGGCTTTAGAAATGGCTGTATGTTTGTTTTTGTGTATAACACTGTTTACAACAAGCACATGAGTCCATCTGTCCTGAAATCAAATTTATTTTAGTCTGACTGACTTTGTTACCATAATGGATTTTGACATTGTGCCCACCTTTTTACAGAGGCTTCTGCCAGGAGGCTTGATTGCACGTGTGTTATTCACACCTGACATCTGGCATTTTATACTGAACTTCTGCTCCATAGCAGAACAACTGCTGTCAGATTTCTCTGTCTACTTGCAGTAAACAGTGAAGAAGACTGAACAAAGCAACGGTTGCATCAGGGAGGTAATGCCATCATAACTCGGGCAACAGCCACCAACAGCTGTCAATAACTCAGAATCCCGGGTACAGCAGAATTTACCTTGCCTTTCCAACATCCAGACGAGACCAGAGAGATACGACGGCCAGCACACCTGTCTAACCCTTGTAGCCCAGTTTCTCTGCATTAATATTTCACCAAGCAGGGGCCAGTGTCTGTTAGCACGCTTGTGTATTATTCAGCAGGATTGTGGCCCTTATGTGAAAAAAGGAAAGAGGCGAGCACAAAGACAGCGAATGTGTTTTATCAAGAGATACGTTATATAAGCACTGACCGGTGTGTTTGAAATAGGGTCGCTCTTTTAACAGTTGTTTATGTGGCAGGATTTACACAGTAATGTTGTTTAGGTCTTGTTTCGGAGGACGAGCAAACCTCTGGCTCTGAGGAATTTTCTAATAACCTCAGGAATGTGCATGGTTCTTACTCACATTGTGCTCCCACACAATGGAAGCCACCTGATTCCACACATGACCACCATTACCTAGTAATTCAACATACAAGCCAGATGTTGTTCTTTTTCTGTTGTGCCCAGGAGTAACAGTGGGTGCAAATCATTGCTATCGTAACTAACCATGCATCTCTTTCTTGGAAGCTTCATTTTTCACTTTTGTACATAAACACAAAACGGCCAGTCTGGTTTATGCTCTGCAATGAATGGGTAAAATGATCCAGAATCTCTTAACATGAACTTTGATTGAAAGTTAAACAGTACTTTGTCACTTCTGTAAAGTTGCCCCTTTGTAGTTGCAAGGCTTTGTTTCAACAGCGACAAACTGTGTGATGTGTCAGATAAAGTCATGTGTTTGAATCTGAATGGGGTCAGATGGATCTTTAAAGCCGTGGAGGAGAGAGTTAGCCTACTTTGCTGAAATCTGAGAAGCTGGATTTCCCACAGCTGCTGATTCAATGATCTGCAGGAGTGTGTGGAAAATCTGATACCACAAAACACACACACACACGCACATAGCAGCGGCAGCAGCCTACGTACCATGCATGTTTGAGGGTGCACACAGTGACTCACTGTTAACTTGGTCATTATTACAAAATAGGATCAACTCCACAAGCTAAGCCTCACTAATCGAATCGGCTGGTTAATTCCTGAGTGGGGAGGATGCGCCAGGGAACAACTTGTTGACCGAATTAAGTTGGTTAACTGACACACAAACGCAAGCGAAGGAACTGAAACCAAGGGGCCTCAAATCTCACAGAACGTGTTGGTCAGGTAGACATACCAGAACGTTACTAATGATAACATCGTGGAGATAACATCATTTTTAAATCAACTCACATGACACACATTATGTGGACAAAAGTATTGGGACACACCTATTAATTATGCTTCAGCATACCAAGACAGCATGGACAACGCCATGCTTCCAACTTTGTGCACACAGTTTGGGGAAGAACATTTTCTATTCCAGCGTGACTGTGCCCCAATACACAAAGCAAACTCCACAAAGACATGGTTAGCTTAGTTCGGTGTTGAAGAACTTGACTATCCCACACAGGGCCCTGACCTCAACCCAATCCAGTGCGTTTGGGATGAACTGAAACAGAGATTGTGAGCCAGGCCTTCTCGTCCAACATCATCAGTGCCTGACCTCTACAGAAGCTCTACAGAAGCTCTACAGAACGAATGGGCAAAAATTCCCACAGAATCACTCCAAAATCTTCTGTAAAGCCTTCCAAGAGAAGTGAAGCCTGTTATAGCTGCAAAGTGAGACCAAATCCACATTAATGTCTTGTTGGTGTCATCGTCGATACTGTTGTCCATATATGTAGTGTACATTTAGTCCCTATGTATAGCAGTAAAAGGACCGCGGGTTGTTCAATTTCATATACCAGCCACTCGCTGTCTTCAGAAAGTTTGGGATGGGACTGCACCAGTCAGACTCTTACAGTGTGGCATAAAAACACATGCTGTGATCTCTAAGGTGGTTTTGTACTCACCGTATTAGTCAAACGTGTGATTTAACCACGGCTGAGCGAAAAAGAAGTGGTGATTGAGCCTCTCAGAGCTCAAAAGTGCTCAAACCCCATCTCCCCCCGAGCCCCGTCCCGGAGAAAGAGCGCACTTTGAAATCCAACTCTGCCCTGAAACGTAATCAAAAAGCACGTTTGAGTCGAAGAAACACAACTCGTTCGTCTGTACGATGCTGTCTGCCCGTTCAGTCTCTTCTTGCGTGTTTATGAAGTAGCTGAAATCCGTCTGGGACTAAGAGTCCTGCCCCCATCCCCCACTGACACCCCCCCCTACCGTCTGCCACAGCACGCCCCAAGCGCCACTCTCTGTGAGATCTCCAGTCATTTTATTTTCCACTAAAAGTAACACAGAGGTTAATATTGCCATACCTATAAAGATGGAGTCTATTTTCTACATTTTTCTTATTTCACTATGTACGCTCAATGCTGTTTATGGCCTTTTATTTACTCAAAACTAGTTTTGTTTTTTTTCCCCAACATATCTTTATCACCTCTGAATTAAACAGGCTGTTTTTGTTGCCTGTAAATGATCTGTGCTTTGTACTGTACTGCTCTGAGCTGTGACTAATTGAAAAAGCAACCCAGGCTGACTCCTTATCACTCCTTATAACTTCATTATGAGCGGACGGGAGTAAAGTGCTGCAGGTCAAATAATTAGATATTCAGGTCATGAGATCTATAGTAGTGTGTTTGTGTCGTGATATGCTGATCCAACCAAACGTCTGTCTCTGAATTATGCACTGCTATAATTACAGAAGCTGTATTGCAACAATTCATCTATATGCTGCATCATTATTGCACTGTAAATCAGGTTGTTCAGAACAACTGTAAATTATCATGACTTTTTACACTTGTCAGTGAACTAGTATAAATACACAGTCACTCATGTTCCTCGCCAATAAAATGACCAGAGTTTGAGTTTATAAGTAAAAACAATCAAGGGAAAACAGTTTTATGTATGCTTTTGTTTTCAAATCCAGTCGCATCAATTACAAACCCTAATCACTGACCAGCTTTGAAATAGCAAATTAATACCCATCTGCCAAATACATACATAACCAGTCAGTGTCTAATATGCACATCAGTGTTCAGTATTTTGTAGCTCAGTTCCGTCTGTATGTATTTATTTCACACTCCCTGCAGCCACCTAGAAGTCATTCAGACACCTAAAGCTTTAATCATTTAGTAGATTAGTTAGTAGATTAGATCATAATTGCATATAGTCATGTACAGATCAAGAACCCAGATGTGTACTTGATTTATGGAAGGAAGTGTCAGCAGATGACTTGTGTGGACTTGTGTAGTCAAGTTTCCCAGAATGCATTTCACACAAATTAGTAGCACAGGAATGGCTGCATAACTTTAAGTGAAGACCCTCAGAAAACACAAACTACTTGAACCATAACTACTACCGCCAACAAGTATTTAACGGAAAATATAGTGAATATATATGTAAGCATTCTGTGTGGTAGCCCTCTTTACCAAGAGAATAAACAACAAGCTCATATTATGTTCATATATA